>LS506675.1:780129-814848 GCA_900490845.1 Pristionchus japonicus
ATTCACTCTGATCTCTCTCTCTCTCTCCCTCTTACTCCACCCTCCATTTCCCCATTCGGGAATCGTACTACTCTCAAGGTTATTGTTACTCATCACACGTTTCTACCCCTTTTCCTCCTAGGCTCATTGCTGTTTCCTCTTCCCTAGTTCCTGTTTAGGATCCTTTGATAATTGCTGAAGTTTTCTTGAATAGTTACCGGTTATGGCTTTGCTATATTTTACTCTTTCTGTTACATTTCACTCTGTAATATGTAGGAAGACTCATGTACTAGTGTCACAGGTTGTCTAATGTTGATTCATCTTAGGGGTTCCATTCGTTGTTTTGAGATCTCTAAGATCGGCTTCGTTCCCTTTCCCATGCTCTCATTTCGCTCTAATAACTTCCATTTTACGAGTACTCTCCTCTTTAAGCACTTTATGACGTTCGTTAATTATCATTCTGACCTACTATTCTCTGTGCTGGTGATACAAGGTGTTGCTTACCCGATTAGAATCTCTTCCTATCTTGATCTCATCTAACTCTAGCAAGAAAGTGCCTCGCCCTTCCTTAGATTCACAGTGATTACTCACTCTTAAAGTGGGCGTACGTGTTGATTTCGACGGAAAGCACTTATAGGATTAGAGCCAGCCTCTTTTTCGGTGGCGATTCGAAAGCAGGGAATTAAAGTGACTGGTCATAGCCTCCTTCCATATCTATAGACTCTCCTCTTTCGCGTAATCTCTAACCCGTCCAGTTTGCTTTTTCCCTCTCTGGTTGTCTAGAGGGATCGTCCACTCTCTACAGAGTGTCACTGTGCCCATACACGGGAGAATTCCCATTGATCGGAGTACCCGAAGGGAGTTGGGGTAGTAATCGATTCTGTTGGTTTGGTTTGGTCCTTTGTCCGGGTTTCGAGTCACTAGTTCGTATTTTCTCAATCATTTCGTGTAATCCGTGATTGTGTTCGTCAAATCACGACTGTGTATTGAAGAGAGAGGAAAGATGTCCTCCAATGGAGTCTCCGCGCCTACTTCTGATGATAATCTGGTGAGTTGTCAATGAAAGATCAAAGATCAAATACCGTATTTCAGTTGGCGAAAGAGTCGATGGTAAAGGCGAATATCAAGACGATAAAGGAGAAGAAGGAGAAGATCCTTGCGGCACTCCAGCAGTTGAGTAAGATGGAGGAGGTGAGGAGATTGATTGGAGGGGTTTTATCCCGATTCTTCCCTAGAGAGCTCACGATGAAATGAGAGAATAGGGGCATAATGAATGACTTCTGAGATCGACTTCATAGATTGCTGAAATTTCGGTTTGATAGTTTTTTCAACGGCAGTTCTTCAGGTTTCATTAAATGGAGAAGTGTTTGTTTGTGATGAGCAATTGAAACAGAGATGCATCGGGAAAATGAAACCGTTCTGAAATCGTTCGTTTTTCAGCCAGACAAGGCGATGATGAAACAGCTAGTGGACGCATTCGATTCAATCACCGCCCAGGAGAACGATTACATGGGGATTCTCACGAGTATTGCTGTGAGTGATCTTTGATCTCTATCTTGGTTGATTATCGAGTAATGTTAACGAAAATGTGGATTGCATTTGCAATGATGAATGCTTATCGCGTAATCTGCAGGAAATCCAAAGCAAAGCGACAGAAGACGTGGCGAGTGACATCAAGGAGTTCATTGAGAAGAAGGGAAAGGTTCGTTATCTAGCTGTTACGTGTAACAGTGATTCTGAAAAATGCGCATGTCAGATGTGGGTTTCATTGTTATCATAAATTCTTACTTGAATATTGAAAATGATTCGACTACGAATTTGATGTTAATTTCAACACAACTATCTATCAATTTCTTTTCAGTCCTCTGCAAATGGTGCCGAGAAGGAGGAAGAGACGGAAGAGAGTATGGATGACATCAATAAGGAGGTGCAATTTTGTTTGTGATTCGAATTGATGCGGCAGTTGAAATACCGTTGCTGTTCTCTGTCATAGTCATGGTTCTCCGACAATCATGATTGGTATCACACTAGTTACTCATCATAAATTCCATCTCTAACTTTTCTTCTTTCTGATCGAGTCGACCCTCCGTGAGATCGGGGAGGTGCAGGCTGCGGCCCTCGCTGCTTCCATGGTCAACGAGCAGTTGGTCGCCAAGCTCAATCTCAGCAAGAGCAAGGTGAGTTGAAGAAGTTCCGCTGGAATTATTGCATTCCTGGGGTACATAGGGTACTTGAAGAGTTGATGAGACGAGAGATGAGTGGTATAGTTTATACGTTTTGAATTATTTCGATTCGTGGCATTTTACGCTAGGATTTGTGATTGCATGCATAATTGCGGTCGAGTTCTTGAATTGAAATGAATGTCATTTGCAGCACACTGCGATCAAGCAAGCTCGTGACGACGCGACGGCAGTCCAATCGGAGACTGCGAGAGTTGTGATGGAGGAGAGGGAGAAGGCGTTGAGAGAGGGTGAGGATGATTGGGGGATTAGATTGGTTTTTGGACGTACATGCCGTCGGTTTATCAATATCTGCGAGAATCTTCTTTTCTTACATACTGACTGAAACATGAACCTGAATTGTGAAAATTTGGATGGTCGAGTATTAGTATTTTTTTCAGTTGCGAATGAAAGGAAATCGATGGAGAATAAGAAGAAGGAGTTGGATAAGCTGAGGAAGACTGTGGTGAAGAAGGAGTGCGAGGGAGAGGAGGGAGGAGAAGGAGAGGTGAGAGATGCTCTTTGAACTTTGATGGATTGTGAGGAAAGGTAGAATAGCAGCATCGTAAAAAAATTGTCTGATTTTTGCGAGATAATAAATAAATAATTCGTCTATATCAGATCGAAGTGGACGAATCTGCACGAATTCCGCCATTGAAGAGCAAAGAAGAAGAGGAGGAGGAAGAGAGGAAGAAAAAAGAGGTTTTGGGATATTATTCTGATGCTCACAAAACGTTCACTAATCAGACCATTTGCGTTCTAAAAAAATATTATAACAATTTGATCGATTTTGTGCAAGTAGCGTTGGTTGTAGGCAGAGATGAAATACATACGTAAACACAACGTAACAGATCCATGGCCTAGTGGTCTAAGGCGGCGAAAATTGGAACACATGGTGTGCCTGGGGGTGTCTGGTTCGAATCCCACCCCCTGCAAACACTTTTGCCAAGCTTCAAAACACTTTTGCCAAATATGAGGCTAACTCCTCAATGTATGGCAAACGTGTTTATTGGGGTCGGGATTTGAACCACACCCCGCAGGGTACACCATGTGTACTACACCTTGTGTACCTTGTGCCGCCTTAGACCACTAGGCCATGGATCCGACGGTACCCTTTTCATCTCTGGTTGTAGGCGGAAGAGGAACGCGAGAAGACACTGGAACAGAAGAGGGCCGAGATCAGAGCGAGAGTCGATGCTGAGAGGAAACGGTAAGCTTTTTTATGTTTACAATTGATGATATTTGCGAAATGCTGAACCGCTCGTCAACATTAAAACTTCAACTCATCCGTTTAATAAAATTGTGGAAGGAAAGATCAGTCTGGTTAGTTGTCGAGTTAGTTGTGAATAATAACCAAGAGGTTGAGTGATTCGAATGGGTTCACTGATCGGCAGTCTGATCACTCTCCCTCTCCTCCCCTCTCATTCTCTCTACTCAACACGCCGCTTTGTCTGTTGAGAGAGAGGAAGAAGGCGGAAGGAGGAAGAGGGAAGAGAGGGAAGAAGTTGAGTCAAGTCACCCCACTAACCATCAAATCATCCTCGCGTTTACAATTAGTGCTGTTGTCCATTATCGATTTCGCTGTTAGGTTTAGTGTCTTCTTAGTATAATTCTATTCGGGTGGAAGGGGGAAAGGGGAATCAATCAATGTCGTGCTTGAGTATTATGGGAGTGGACATGTGTTGAGAGTAGCCAGGGATGAGATGCACTGATGAATCTATTGTCTTTGTCGCGTGCTTCAAGCAGTCCAATTGATCCGAGTCCATGAGTTTCAATTGACAAATAGGTATTACTGATTTTCTCTTTGAAACGATTCATTATTGGACTGTTTCCGAAATTTCCCGATCGATTCTACAGTATGCCTTCCGTAATCTCCTCCTTTCCAGTCGCGAGGGAGCGGCGCAGACGATCAGGGAGAAATTAGCAGCAATGGAGAAGAGGAAGGAGAGAATGGGAGAGATTCGGTAAGGATTGAGTGTATCCAAAATCCAGTATTTTGTTGCGCCTTATGAACCCAATATGTTTCTGAATTGTTGGCTCGATTGTTCAATTGAAAATTCGCCATTGCAGTCGAATTCTCTCTGGAATCTCCCAGTCGCAGGAAGATGCGAAGAAAGAGGAAGAGAAAGGTGAGCAGAAATTAAATTTTTCATTTTACTAATTACTTACGACATCAATCATGTATTGCTGAAGGTTGTATGAGTTTCGCTGGGGAACGAAGGTTGAATATTGGCAAACTGTTCTCATTCGCAGTGCCCGAGACCCCAGAACAGAAAGAGGAGCGGGAGAAGAATGAAGTGGAAAGGACGAGAATGGAGATTGAAATGAATCTGGAAGAAGCCAGTATGAGTCTAAAGTGAGTGAACATTTGAAAGATTGATTGCATTCTTTCTTACAAGAACTTGATTGTTAGAACTTGATTTTAGTTGTTGAATTTTCTTTCGAGATTCGAACACGGAGTCATTGTGGCGCTCTTTAATTTTGAAATAATGGAGCAAGCTTGAAACGAGATTTTGAATGGGAGTTCAAATTTCGAAGTGTCTTCCTTCTGTAAATTATGCTAGGGGGAATAAGTTGATAGTAGTGATGAAGATCAACCTTCCATTCCAGACACCTGACTCAATTGCGCGAGAAGTTGGAAGCGATGCAAGCGAGTGGACAAGAACCGAGTGAGGAAGACGAAGAGATGTTGAGGAGATTCGATGAAGCTGAGAGAGTTGGAGATGAGGTGAGAGATGATTAGGATTAGGATGGATGGAGTTGGATGGGTGGAGTTGGATGAAGTGGTGAGACAATGAGTGGTGTGTTCATGTGAGCTGTAGGAAGAAATGAGGATAGCCATATCTCAATTCCGTGCAAACTCTGACTCGTCAGAGTCAAGAAAGTTATTGAAATGAGGAAATGAAGGAACTATACTAAAATCTGAATTTGGTTCCTTAGGATACTAACTGACTCATACCATAGGTTGATGTGAAAATGTGTTTCGAAATTTGAATAACAGGGGTGTTTTCTTTAACTTCTAGTCTTATTCTAGTTTGCATTGACGTGAGAATCCCGTCATCTGTGTACTTTTAGAGGGAATCTGAATTAGATGAGAGAGATGTGCTAGAGAGAAGAGACTACGAAAGAGTACGTGCTAATTCTATTCGAATGAAAGAAGTGCTAACAAAATAAGAGACTACAAATACTTGGTCTGACCATAAGCCAAAGTTAATTTTTAGGCGATTTTTTTGTTATTTTCTATGTATTTTTCTGCATTTTCGTATGTACGTTCTGTCTCCAATCGTGATGTAAACAGTCTCTTCCGTATTCATTCCTTCATCTACATTTAATTGCATGCTCCGATCTCGTTTACTGTGTTTATCGTGCTCTCTCAAGTCCTGTCGGATTTTGTACAACGCCATGTGCTGTGTCGCTAACCATCGTAAGTCCGTCACTCATCAACCATCATCGGACTGACTAACTTGCAGTTCGAGCACTGCTGTCCAGCGTGCGGTCGTCAGTTCGAAAGTCCAGTGGTCTCTCGAAAGCGTACGCTCCTTCGTCGGCCTCCTCTGACCTCCACCTCCCTCCCTCCTTCTCAGCTCTCTCTCCCTCCCGTCCCTCTCTCCTTCCCCCATCCACTCTCCTCGATGGACACTCTCTCTAGAGATGGAGGAGAGGGAAGGGATGGACAACTGACGAGGATCGAGGAGGCTCTCGCTGCACAGAGAAACCAGCTGACGATACTCGTTAGAAGAGGAGACAGAGAGGAGGAACACACCATGGTGAGGAGTACGGTAGAATTGGAGTACTGTAGGCCCATTGGAGGAGGAGCAGTCAATGACTACTACAACAGGTGCTTTTTGAAAGTGAGAAGAAGGTGTACTTTGGGAGGAAAGAGGAGGAGGAGGATAGAAGAGAGAAGAGAAGAGAAGCATCTGTCCATTCTGCCCAGTTTACGATCCATTGATACCCCTTCCCTACTTCCATTGCTATAGAGAATAGAGAATAGAGAATAGCTCCACGGAAATTCTCACCCCTGCATTCCTACGGAGATCGCTACTGAACCTATGACTATCCTTGTTGATATCCGTCGTAGGAATTAGTAGGCGGAGCCAGCCTCCATCTCTCTCCCAGACTACAGATTAGAGATTGTAGTAGTAGGGAGTAGCTATTAGTCGTGTCGCCTTCCTCCTGCTTCTCCCTCCTCTCTACTTCTTCCACTATCTCTCTTATCTCTCTCAGCTTATCACCAAGGGGACCTCCATATCGATCTCCCTCTCCCCTCAGGTATCTCCCCTCTCCACCTCCTTCCTCCCTCTCGCCTCCAAGAAGGGGCGTGGTCTAGATGCTCCTCCTCCTTTCCTTCACCCCTTCCATTCCTTCCTCTCCTCTCCTCCTTTCAGTCTCGTCAGTTGCACTCCCTTCTTCTCTCTTCATCACCTCGAGTTCTCTCCACACTCTCCTCGATCTGTTCTGATCTCTCTCGAGGGAAGGCAGTTCCATCCCTTGAAAGAGTTCTCGAGACCCTTCTCGATCCTCATGATCTCACGGTCTCTTCCCTCTCTTCCGTCGATGATCTCGTCTACGAGAACAGGACAACACAGGAGGTGAGTCAAGGGGAAAGGAGGGGGCAGCCTCCTCATCAGCCGTCGATCGGCCATGCCGGCTAAGTGAATTTCTTGCCACAGTCTTAGCCTAATTCACAAGGCTGGGCAATACTTTCGCTTGCGCCGGCTCGAAGAACGGTGAGGAGGCTGCGGGGGTAGGCAAGTTGATGCAGGGAACGGAGAAAGCCTAGACGTGGAATAAGCAACTGGAATATTCCCTTCCACGATTCATGCATGAATCTGAAGTTTGCTTTTGCTCGGTGTCGAATTGATTGAGAGACGGGAGAGGAATGGAGAGGCGAGAGAAGGTGTGAAACCATTCGAGACCAAGGAAGGAAAAGGGAGAGGAATGTTCAACGTCCGTCTAGTGCAGTAATTGCTTCCCCTCTCATTTCCTTCTCCCTTCATCATACGGATTCCATCTCTTGGATTTGGTCTGTAGGATAGGAGGGAAGTGAGAATGGATAGGAGTGTCTGCCTCTCTATTAGATTCCTACCTCCATTCCATCCCTGTCCTCCCGTCCTCCTCTCTCCTGTCCCCTCTCCTCCTCTCCTTCCGTCCTCTGGAATACCCTCACCCAAATCGAATTGGGAATGGAATGAGCAGGATGAAGAGGAGGAAAGAGCTGCTCCCTTTTTGTGTCCTTGTTAGTGGAAAAAAGACGAAGGAGACGGGGAAGAGGATGAGCTCCTACTCGAGAAGTTGGAAGGAAGAATATCTGGTAGGGGAGAGAGCGAAGAGAGAGGTCTACTGGAGAAAGAGGGAAATGTGAAGGAGGAACTTAATTTAGATGAGAGAGAATTCATTTATTTTAGCAGCCCTTTCTTGACCTTTTCGCCTTCTTTTCTTCCTATCATACAACCACAGATTCTTCTCGTAGGGAAGATCTCATATCGTTGGCTGTCCTAAAGCTGTCAGGATCACTCGTCCCCACTCCTCTCCCTATCCAATCTACCCCCTCCTTCCACCTCTCCTCTCTCTCTCATTCCGATCCCTTCGCTCTGTCCCTCCGAGTCGCCTATCGCAAAGTTGTAATGCGCCACATGGTCAACTTTGGCGGTGGGGAGGAATGAGAAGGAGAAGCAAAGGAGAAGAAGATGGGGATAGGATGACACCACCTCGGATTACGGGTGCTGTGATGAACTATTAGGTGACACCAGTGTGATAGGACGATGCTGGTCTATGGGAGGGAAGGGAGAAGGGAGGGGATGATACAGCTTCAGGCGTCATCATCGACGGATGAAGTGAGGAACAGAAGAGAAGAAGAGGAGAAGATGCAGAATGGAGTAAGGGAAGAGAAGGAGGTGAGGGAGACTCTCACTGTTGAGAGAGTCGTCGAAGCCATTCAACAACAGTGCATCCAAGTGATCGAAGGAGAAGAATCAATCGATGAACGAGTCAAGCAGAGGTACGGTAATCCCTTCCCCAGTCAGTCCTCGATTGTCCTCGTTCGATGATAAAGTGATGTCTCTTCTCTCATTTCATGTCCACGCACGCTGTTATTTATCTCGTAGTATAGATTGTGAGTGTGGAATGGATGTAGATGAGAGGAGGGAGCATTAAGTATGAATGAGAGAAGAGGGGAAGGGGGAAGGAAGGGAGTGGAGAGAGAGACCAGGCAGCTTTTGGAGTGAGAGAGCTCCCTTCCTATTCTAGCACTTCCCTTCTGGGCACTTTAGGGAACGGAAATGCGGAGATGTGAGGGATGGCTTCACCTTTTGACGCTGTTTGTCAAGTTGAACACGTGAAATTATGAGTAATGATGTGATTCTCGAAGTGAAAGTGAGATATTTTGCACTGATGAACAGCTGTTATGAGTATGGATGACAGAAGAGAAGTCGGTAGAATGAAAGGGAGAAGTCTGGTGGAGAGAGAACCGTAGAGGGGAGAAGGACTAATGATAGAAGGGAGGATTAGGATAGGATGGGGTGGAAGGTAGACGGAAGATGATTGAGATGAGAGCCATAGGGTATGCGGGAATAGAGAGGAAGGGCAATTTGTAGGTAATGAGAGAGTAGGAGAGTTAATTGGGAGTGGGATAATGAGAGGGATGGAAAGGTGGGGAGACGAGATTGGGTGAAGCCGAGAGGAAGGAGAGATGATGCAAAGGGAAGAGAGGTAATTTAGAGGACATATAAATCGTAGATTGAACCCTATGAGCGAAAATGTTGTTGATGTAGGAGGACGACGAAAGTGTGCTGTAGATAAATGTCCTGAGAGTCTGCTGGAATCATTGACTATGAAACATCTAGGCTTCTTTTGAATCTGAAAACTTCGAACCCATTGAAGAAGAAACCATCAAGTTGCGCATTCAATAAGATCAGAGAAAAATGGTGCTAGAAAATGAACGAATAAAATACTTTTTGTTGTGTGCTATCAGTGTAACTTTATTCTGATTATTCATAATCATCTCATCTGATTGCAGACTGCTTGAAACGACTCTCTCGATGCTCTCCTCCCTTCCACTCTCCCGTTCATTCCTCCTCCAATCATCATCTCTCATCGATGCTTCAATCACTCCTTTCCTCTCCCTTCCTCTCCCTGAATACTCCATTCCCCTTCTCGAGGATATCGCAGACACCCTTACTTCCCATCTCGAATTAGCCAATGTCCTCACAGCAATTCCTCCCTCTCCTTGACCACTGATACCGTAACCTACTTATATAGAGATGCTAAGAGTATTCCGTACAGAACGTATCGCTTGACTACTGTAATCAGAGCTACCATATGTCCCACATATCGATTGACTGAGTCTTTCTCTCTCATTATTGTTCTCGAGACGTTGTAAAGGGTGGAAAGATGAGTGGTCGTCTCACTAAACGCAGTAATAATGCACTTGCACTCATCAGCTCTCTCCATTTCCTTCGCTCTCTCGTCGGTTAGAGAAGGCGAGAGAGTAGGGAGAATGGAGAGAGTTCCGATCTGTCGTCTGATCCCAAATGCATACCCAGATGAATAAAGGACTTCCACAGTTGGTAGAGAAGAGAAGAGACAGATTGAGATGTATCATGGCATTCCCTGATATCTGTACAGTATCTATATCTCGTGGATATTTTGGTAGTGAATGCTGATGGCTTTCGGTATATCTCTGGTGAAGTTTTGTGGATATTATGATGGATATTTGTATCCTCTGAGACCAATCATGATAAGTGAGAGATTGGAAGAAGCCACTTCTAATTTCATCCTTCCATATTCACTCTGACGTGTAATTTCTCTAAATTTCTTTCTCTTACTTCTCTGTCCTCTCTCGATTCCACACGATCTCTCTCTCGAACTGCGTGCAAATTTCAATTAGAGGTGTCTGATTCGAGAAACGGCGGGACTCCCTCATCTCTTCACCTGTTTCTAGTCTGTAGTAGAGAGGAGAGAGTAGACGAGGCAAGAGAGAGATATGCTATAGTCATTATCATTGTGAATGTCAACACGAGAGATGCATCTGATGACAAGAATAATCCCAATCCATTATTATTGTGAATGAAATGAACGCTGCAGCGCTGAAGTTAAGAGCGGAAGACGGTAGCTAATCGATGTTCTTTCCAGATACGGTAAATGTCCAGCTACCATCCACATCTCGTGGAGGTTGCCTGGTCGTCTACCGTAATCCTTGTTGTCGTTGCGGGACTTCTCAGCAAGCAGCCAGTATTGATCAATGGAGCTTTCGTTGCTGTGGTTAGTTGTCGTAGGAAGAATTCGACAGAACATAGGGGAACAGGATTATATATCAATCAGCAAATTATTCATTTATCTACTACGATAGAAAATTGTCTTGGCCTTCAGACAATTATCCTTCATCTACAACCTTTATAATAATTTGTAGCAGCTCCTTTTTGCAGCATTCCATTTATCTGTGAAAGCTTCTGAACAATGTATGAATAGGCTTTGCATTCCTTCGGGGACAAGATTTTTTGTTTTTGAACTCTTTAAAATGCATAGATAATAATTTTCTTCACGATTTTTTAATCAGTCGCAAAGGCAAAAACCTTTTTGATTTGTTTCATACTCAACTATTCTCAAAAGCTCATAAATTTAAATAGCATCTGAACATTTGCAGGTAGGCGGAGCCTTCATCGTTTACTCGTCTCTCATCGACATCAGTCCCTTCCATCTCCTCAATCACTTCTATGAAGTTCTACTCGAACCGAAATACATTGATCAGTTCGTTTTTTTCATGTCCCACCAACTTTATTAATTATTATATGGACCACATTCTTGTCAAAATACGCAGGCTCTGAAACTTGAAAGAATCAGTGTCCGAATTTCGTTGTCGTTTCAAACTAAATAACTTGCAGTTCGCTCCGTTCGTCTCTTCTCCTCTTCTGGCTGGTCGATCTAGCTGCATCCATTCTATTCGTCCTTCTCGTCGCCCATTCTGGAAGAAGCTCCAGTGTACATAGAAAGGTGAGTACGGTAGGACACTGTTTCTCTGGACTATTGATTGATCTTTGATCTCTCTTCTTCTAGTTCTTCCATCTCACTCTTTCACTCGTCTTCCTCTCTGGTCTCCTCATCGATGGACCCCTTCTAGCACTTTCCGCTGCACTTCTACTCAGCATATTCATCATTCTTGAGGTTAGACGAATTTTAGAATCAAAAATTTGAGCGAGATCATGTGGGTTTGCGCTCGACGTTCTGTATCAATCATATCTGCGAATGCTTGTGAATGCGTTCTAAAATCTTGAAGAAATATTACTTTTGCAGTTGTTCCGTTACCACTCGGTTCCTCCCTGGGGAGAGACACTCAATCGATATCTGCAAGTCTTTCGAGATCATCAAGATGGAGCACTCCTGCTCACTCCACTCTATCTACTTGCTGGTCAGACTTCCAATCTTTCGATGCAATGATACTGATAGTGTTAGACTTGTCCCACTTTGATGCCATGAACTAGTAAATAATACAGTATGATGCAGAGCTGAATTGATTCATCAATATCATCCATCTGCAGGGGTCTGTCTCCCGATCGTCTTCCACTCTCCTCCTCCACCAGGCAACCCTGCGCCCATTCAACTCTTTGCTGGTATGGTTTTTACCTCGATTGCAGTCAAAGACAGAATTGAATCATCAGCAATCCTTCTGATTGTATAGCGAACCTGAAGCGTAGTTGGATGAATCTGATGCAGGTGTGATCTCAGTGGGAGTGGGCGATTCGGTGGCAGCTCTGGTGGGAAGCACGCTTGGAAGACATCGATGGCCTCGGTATGATTTTCTATACTTGAGATTGATAATGGATTATTATTTAAGCACCAAGATGTGCATAGTTTCACGGGGTTTGTGTATAGAGACAGTATCACTACATTGCGATTTCGATCCGGTTGGCGGAACTAACAATAAAATAATATTTTCAGTCGCAAGAAGACTATTGAGGGATCTCTCGGGATGCTTCTCTCGATGATCTTTGCTCTTCTCTTCCTCCGTCCATACTCTACTTCTCCCTCCCTCTCCCTCTTCTCCATCACAATAGTCTCCTTCATTCTGACTGCACTCGAAGCATTCCTTGCCAACGTAGACAATATCGTCCTTCCCCTCTTTGGTTATGCAATCCTTAGTTGGCTCGTTTAGATAATTTGTTATATTTTTGGTCACATTCTGTTATTTCTCCATGTCACACATAGTCAAGTATTAGCCATGGCTGATCCCTCCGGTAGTCTCGAATTGTCTGTGATACGTAAATTATTGGTACCATATCGATAAATAATGAAGGGTAGAATGTGTGTAGGATGCATTGAGATGATGTCATCGTCGAATCATTTCGAATTTCCGCGGAAGTTAGGATGAGTCACGGAGAATGATGAGATTTCGAGGATATCCAGTTGCATACGAGATTTGAGTCAGTCCTAGAGATGATGAAAGTGCATCGAGATGGAATAGCCCATTTCTCAAGTGATTGGTTACAGTCGTCCCTTCGTCCCTCTTCCTTACACTGTTTTATGCCGAGGAGCCCTTCCCTCTCTTCTCCCCTTCTCTTCTCTCCTCTTTACACCATCGTTGACCTCAGAGTGGAGAGAGTGGATACACTCCCCTTCGAAGACTGACCAAACCATCTGGTGGAGATGAAGGGATGGGAAGAGAGAGATTACTACGGAATACGTGCTGAAATAGTGGCTGATTCACTTAGATGTGTGCCAGAGAGGAAGAATATTTGTGTGGACGAATGATAGCCAATTCAGAAACATTCTAGAAGACGTATTCACTCTTTGTCTTTCACAAGAGCATCCTCCATCCGATTTATTGTCTTCATTCACCTCTTCCCTCCCTCTCCTCTCCTCTCTTCTCCTCTCATCACTGTTTCTTCATTCACTCAGTTCGCACGCTCTTTCACTTCGTAATCCCCCCAGAAAACAGACGAAGGAAGAAGAAGAAAGAAGGTAGTAAGAGAAGGGAGGGGATCGAAGGTATTTGCCAATCTCCGCCTTCTCTTCTCTCCCTTCCATCTCTCCGTTCAGAGAGAGAAAGACAGATCACCTCCCGCCCCCTCCACCCTCTCCCCCTCCCTTCTCCCCCTTCTCTGATGAGACATTCTCCCCCCTCTAGGATAGACGATCCCATTCAGAGTGCGATCTTCCCACTCAGATATCTCCTGTTTCATTCACGCTTCATCTACATGATTTTCGATAATTTTTTTCGATAGATTCCGCATTTTGTTCATTGTTCATCATATTTCTACTTGCATCAGTTCCAACCCTACATCCCTCCTTCCTTCCAGCCTCCATCATGCCCTTCAAGCCAGTCGAGCATCCCAAGTGCCCCAAGTGCGGCAAGTCAGTCTACGCAGCAGAGGAGATGAGCGCAGGCGGATACAAGTGGCACAAGTTCTGCTTCAAATGCAGTCAGTTATCGATTCCATTCAGAGAGGGTTACGGTAGTCCCTGTCCTGTCTCGATCTATCGGTGATGGATCCTAACGCTTTCCGTGTTTCCAGCTAATCAGAGTGTGTTGGGAGGGCTTTGCTTCGTGGAGTAGAGATTAATCGCTTTTCTTCAATCAAAAACTACTTTTCGAGCAGTGGCCTTGGATTTATGACTTATTTGCATCAACAGATCTGAAGTGTCTCTTGAGAGATTTGTGAGAAAGTTTCGAATCCCAGTTTGATGCGCAAAAAAGAGGTGAATCTCAAGAGGAAGGAAGCCACTCAACATCTCAGAGAGAGAGATCAACCAATCGATTCCTGCTTTCTCACTTATTATTCTGTCACATTGAGTAGAGTAGAGTAAACGTGAGTGGAATGGGGAAGCCGTTCTCTCTTCATTCTCTGTTATCCATCTCCTTCTTCTCCTTCTCTCCATCTCATTCGCAACAACAAGATGATTTATACTCAATCTCTCTGATTTCTCTGATATTTCATGGATGGCGAAAATGAGAAATTCGCGATTTCGAGAAAGCGACAGCGAAAAAATGATGAGAGATTAGTCAGCTCTCATGTCGCAAAATTCGAAAGTGAATCGCGATAGATACAAGAGTTGAACAAGCGAGAAAGACAATGCAAGTTGGAAGGGATCTTTCTCAAAATCTTCTCGAATCTTATTCTTCTATGTCCTGAGGCTATTGTTTTGTGCAAACAAACAAGCGATCTCTCCCTCTCTTCTTCTCCTTCCAACCTGCGAAATCCGATCGTCTCAATTGAGATGAAGCGCGAGAAATCCGGATTAGAGGATCAGGAAGTTGAGAGAAATGAGTGAATGAATGAAGGATCTAATCGATAGAAAGTATCTTCAACATCCTTACCTCAACTCTAGTTAGTGAAGAATTCCGAAAGTGAGCTAAGCTTCCGGAGGAAACATTACACTAACCTTTACTCTGCCACATCGAACCTCACTCTTTCGCTTCTTTTCTGAAGGGGTTTTGAGAAATAGAATTAAGATGGTGAAAATTTCGGCCATTTAGAATCAGATCAAATTGATTCATAAATCATTGAAGAAACACTTCGTTATGGGTTTTCTATTCTTCTTCTATCCCTGTATCTCCTCTATCTCCTCTTTCCTCCTCTCTCTATCTTGAATAATCTCTCAGCAATGTGCAACAAGATGCTGGATTCGTTCTCGTGTGCTGAACATGCAGCTGAACTCTTCTGTCGTCAATGCCATGTCCGTCGATGGGGACCGAAGGGAGTCGGATTCGGCATCGGAGGAGGAGCACTCACTATGGACAGTGGAGAGAGATTCGGAAACACCGAAGTCGATATGACGTCAGTGGTATACCATGCATGTTCCCTAACCACGTGTGATTGTCTGTCCTGTCCCCGTCCCCAACTTCTACCGTAACCCTCAATAATCGATAGACTTCTCTCTCTTTACCGTAATCTGCAGACATGTGCAACAAGATGCTCGATTCGGTCACGTGTGCTCCTCATGAGGCAGAGCTGTACTGCAAGCAGTGTCATGGTCGTAAGTTCGGACCGAAGGGAGTTGGATTCGGACTGGGAGCAGGAGCACTCACTATGGATGATGGAGCTCGATTCGGAGGAAGCAAATGATGGTAAGACCTCCCCTCTCTACTAGTCTCCCTTTCCTGCTAACTGAACCATGCACGAATAAACCATTGAATGAGAAGATTCTGATCATTCATAATTGCAGGAATCGTCCCATGACTGCTGAAGCCTTCACTGCACCTATCAATCCGACGCATCACTAATCAGATAATCAGCCTGTTCGCCCAATTCGAGTACACATCTACATCCCTTCTAGTCTGTAATGCAATCACTCCCTGAATCCGCGATTCCTCAAACATGTTGAACTCTTTCGTACACCTAAGTATGTGTTGTTTCATCACGACCAGCTCAACCTATGGATAAACAATTGTCACTGCTTGCTCAACACACTGCTCTGGTCTATACACGTTTACTCACTGAGTAAGTGCAGTACTCTTCTATAATCAGTGCGAGAAATGAAAACAATAGTAGTTCAGATGTTAACAACAGTATAAAGAGAACGTTATTCAAGAACCATTTACTTCTACATTCGTCACTTTACAATCTCTACAGTAACGAGAGAAGAGATCGCTCAGTACTGGAACACCTTCTTGTCCATGTTGTAGTCGGCGTACCTGCAATTGTAAGAATAAGCAATGACATCCAATTAGATAGTCTCACTTTACAGAAAAATCTCAGGTAAGTGTGTTACATACATAAATTCTAGTGAGGGAATAAAATGAACAATGAGTACAAACAACATACCATTTCTTCTCCCACCAGTACTCAGGCTGAGGAATGAAGTACTCGGGCTTGTCCATGCCGAGCTCCTCGGGGGTGTTGATTCCGAGCTCGTCAAGGACGGGCTTGACCTGCAATACAAATAAATAATTAAATATGCATTAATTTCAAAAAGCACCATGGAATCAATATTTTTTTTCGTTAAAACTTCGAAGCAAGCAGCAACTTCATTCTAGCATTGTATGCAATCATTGCTCGTACATCCTAACCTAGCTGCAGACGGGTTTTCGTTCAGAAAGTCATTCGAAATCACCGCCGCAATCTTTCTTTTTTTCATTCAAAATCAAAGCTCATTCCAGCCAACCGAAAAGCTAGATGCGAGGTATTTTCATGAAAATGAAAATCATTCTCTACCAATGCATCAGAAACAATTTCTGATTCAACAAAAAAAAGTAATAGAGCTAATTATAATTGCGTTATTCCCATGTAAAATTGTGAACTAAATTGCATCGAATATCTAAAAAGTGGGAATTCAGATGTTGGCATTTTTTAGAATATTTCTTCAGTGAGCAATGAAAATAATTCCTGTTATCCCAGATTAAACTACCACAAGACAGCTGAAAAAAGGCAATTTCTTTTAATAAAAGCGACCTGCTGGATGATGTATCCGTAGACGACATCGCGGTTCTTCTGTCCTCCGCACTTGATCTTGATGGCCTCAAGGAATCGGATGGTGAGCGAGTAGTCGTTGACACGACGGCACGCGCGGAGAGCAGCCTCGACGACCTTAGGGTCGGGGATGACGTCGAAGTCGTGGAGCTCGGTCAGAGCTGCAATATTTATTGTTAATAATTATTTAAAAAATTAAAAGGGGAAAGCAAGCCTCTCGACATAGGAACCAGATACAAATTTTTAGAAAATATTTTTGCATATTTAGTGAAACTTCTTGTTACTTTTATTCAAATTAATTAAAGAGGGAGCTATCTCAATTAGTAGAATTTATGACAATTTTTTATAACTCGTTTTAAAGCGCTTCTTCAATTTTTCAAATAAAAATAAAATTAACATTTGTACGTCAGCTATGGAAACCTCATCTCAAAAATATTATCAAGAGGCAAACTGGAACTTAATAGTTCATATTGCACTCTTTTAAAAAAAAAATATTTTCTATTGTACCCAAATTGTATCAAGTAATCTCGCATAAATATATATTTAACTAGTCTTCTCCAGATGAACTTTAATCACATTTTCTAATGTTCCTTTCCTTCATAGACTGCTCAAGAGCTTCAAACATAAAGAAAAATGAATCAATCGCTGCGAAATCTTGTATGCATCCCATGATCCATTCCATTCCCATCACTCGTCTCGAGTGAGATCGAAAGATTTAGAATTCGCGAACGGAAGTTAAATACTTTCAATAAATTATGTCCTGCCAAATACAGAGGCATTAGATTGCGGTAGATGTCATAGTTAAAAAATTTCAAAACAATTCTGATTTTTAAATACAAAATTTGAATTCACGTATTCTGTAAAGGAACCAATCGAATTGCAATTGGTAGGTGAGAGCATTGAATACCGCGGTGTCAAACTATTGAAAACAACCCCCCAAATTGAATCATCAAATTCAGCGGATATAAGAGACAAGGAAAGACAATTCAAATGGGGGGGGGACTTTTAGTTTAGAAGGTTCAGATGAAGCGTAATTCAACTCTTATAATTATCGCTAGATGAAATAGGCTTCTTGAATTGAACATCTATTCATTTGACCGATAAAATGCCTCAATGCTTACCCTTGCGGACCTCCCATCCGTCAATTTCGGGTCTGCTGAGGTAGTCGATGAAGTGCTTGTCGAACTCTGCAAAGGATAATATTATCGTTTTGAATAAAAGTCAAAAGACTAGGAAAAGTCTTGCGCCTTTTTCGACAATCGGAACAATCAATACAAAAGAACAAAGATGACTTACTCTCGGGGGCCCACTTCTCCATGATGTCGTCCTTAGCATGGTTCAGCTGAGACGTCGTCGAGAGCTGTCTGGCTCCCTTGCTAACGATAGAGCGTGCTGCTCGAACAGCCAGCGACGCCATCTTGAATGAACGACGATTTCAAATGAATGCGACCGTTCAAAGTGATGGGAAGGGTATTCAATAGACACGCACGGGTATGTAGAGTAGCACATTTGATATTTTAACATTGAAATCAATAAATTATCGAGCCAAAAACGCGAAAAATCGATGAAGACGTGCATCTCTGAACAAAGAGTGAAATTTGCGTGAAAGCTATGATGTACTAAATGCCGGTCGTCAGTCTCCGGCATTTAGTCCTCACTGCCCCTTACTACGGTATAGTAATGCTCTCCCACTTTTAAATAGTCTCTCGCTTCTGGACGATAGATAACGCAAAGTTGAGAGAGCAAAATGGCGCGTCGTTTAAACTTTTGATTTATTTTTTATCGATTTCTTATTGATGTTAGTATTTTTGTATGTATAACTTCTCATATTCGACGATTGCTTGTTCTTACTCTTCTTTACGACTTTCTTCACTCTGATCAAAGCCTTAAGAAGTTATTGTTATAGTTTAGTCTTTTCTTTTCTTATTAGGTTTTTTTTTACAACATTCAGTCCGATATTGTTCAATTTCACACTTTGCTTCATTCTATGTAATGAGGTTTGCCCACATGGCCTTTGTTTTCCTATATCCTGATCCTTCTTTGAACCTCTCTCTTATTCAATTGGGGTTCTCATCCCAAGTTGTCCTACCCATGGTGATCTCATATTTCTCTCATCATGCTCATTCAATAGGTCATAATTTGCGTCTCTCCATAACAAGAGCGAGTCCTTCTATCCAGTCTCATTATTGGCCCTCTAATGACATCTCGATATCGTTTGATCCTTCCTTTCTTCCCTATACTCCTTTCCTATTCGATCAATGGTAGTCTCTGCCCCGTCTTTCCGTCTTTATGGTCACTCTGTGTGACTGACTGCTTACCAGCTGGAGTAGAGGGGGGAGAAGAAGGCAGATCTCGAATTCGAGAGGGAGAAGGGGATGGAGGAGCCTCTTCACTCTATTACTCTAACCATTCATATCTACTATGCCTCACACTCCCTTTCTTCCCTCTTCATAACCTAATCTTCGAGCATTGCCATTGTGTGCGATAGCAGTATTCGCTCTTTTTTTCTGCTGCTATCGTAGTATTTTTTGCTGAGATCTCTGCCAGAGACGTTTCGAAATTATAGACCTGTCCGTATCTTTTGATAACGAGATTGATCTCAACCAGTGATTATCTCTCTATGTGACCGAGTGTTCGTAATTACTCCCCTTCAGTATCATGACCCCTTCTCTATCTCTCTTCTCTCTCATAGTAACCACGCGCAATCTATCTTTCCTCGCCTCTTTCCGGTATTTGCTTTGATTGTCTGTACTTTATCATATTTTCTTCAATATATCTCTCCCGATTCTGCTTTCTCTGGTGCTCTTGCTACTTTTGAACAATGGGAAGTACTCATCATTCCAATACTCCCTTCAGTCTCTTCTCTCCTTCCATCACGAATCTGTTCCTTCCTCCGTTATTTCCTTTCTACTTCTCTCAAATATACACAACCATCATTCATCCACTACTATTTTCATGGCTCTCTGTTGTCAATCGTAAATCGGCCTTCTCCATCTCAATATCTGTATCAATTCCTTCTTCCTCCATGATCTTCCCTCCTGGTCTCGATCAGTCTACTAACAAGGAGAGGGGTGGGGGACACAAAGAGAGGTCACTCACTGGTCATCCTTCTCTAGTCTGTTCTCATTGCGAGTGGCAGGGGAATAGGCGTGCTCGCTTCACTTTCAACCCTGCTAGAGGGAGGGGAGGAGACAGCAGACCCATCCTCCCCCTCCTTGGACTCTCTCCCTAACCTCCCCCTCTCTCCCTCCACCGATCCGTGTGCATCCTTCTGACCACTTGACTCCCAATCCCTCCCGTTTTTATCCGATTTACCCATCCTTTGTCATTCCTCCTTCCTTCTCTCTCCAATCTGAAGATGCACTAGCACTGACCACAAGACTTCTTCTCTCTGCTCTCTCTTCTCTTCAGAATAACACCTCGAATTTGAGGTGGTTAGCCTCTCCTCCCCTCTCCCACCTTCCCCCTCCCCCTCCCTCTTCTCCCTCTATCCTCACTCCTCTCATCCAAATTGGCCCCGACTTCCGGAGAGTTTTTCCGCTTCCAATCCAATTGACTTCATATTTTATTTCGCGCCCCGATCTGGAGTGACCCCTAGCCTTTGTTCTTTCTTCCTGCTGCTTCAACGAATTTCACAATTTCCCTCTTGATCGTGCAGGGAATACCCATCTGAATATGTATGCGGTCCCTCAGTGGTTCTTGAATGGGTCTCTCTTACATTCCTTCTTCTTCCCTCCCTCTAGCAGTTTCGTAATGGGAACACACTGGACGTTTCCGTATCTATATCTATCGCCTTCCCTCTTCTCTTCCCTCTTTGGTCACTCTATGACTCATGAATATTCATTACTATGCCGATTTACGAATCATATCGAGTTCGCATCGTGATCTAACCCACTGATTCCC
Source organism: Pristionchus japonicus (assembly GCA_900490845.1). Lineage (NCBI taxonomy): Eukaryota > Metazoa > Nematoda > Chromadorea > Rhabditida > Neodiplogasteridae > Pristionchus > Pristionchus japonicus. Next base: position 800,636 of record LS506675.1, read on the forward strand.
TCTCTTCCGTTCCAGTCTATGCCGATCCGATTGCGATTCCTTCGATTATGATGTCTCTCTCGAGGATAAGAGGACCACTCACTGTAGCACTGCTACTCGCCACTCTCGTGCTACAAGCACACGCCAAAGGTGAAGGAAGCCTCCTTTTGTGATTGATCGTCGAATATCAAACGTGATGCATTCGTAGAAGAAACATTAGTCCAACTCGTGATTTCCCACGGTGTCCCCTCGTTTCTCCCATGCTCGGTAGTGTATCTTTGTCTCATTTTCACACCGGCGGAGAAGGGAGAGATGGGCAGAAACCCCGTAGAGAGGACCAATTTATGCATGTGGGAACTCTGTATAGTTGAAGGGAATGAAGTATTCAGAGAGGAAATGGGACAGTAAGGGTCAGTAGCAGACGAAATATCGATTACCTTTCAGTAGATTTCCGTCAGACGACGTCGAACAAGGCATTCATTGGAAGTCTGAAGGATGGAGAATATGAGATCGTCCATCCATTCCAGATCAGAGAAAAGAACGATCGAATTGGAATTGGTAAGCCATTATTTTGATATTTTTGCATTTTTTTTGTTACTGCAAGTGCAATCTCAGCCTTTTTCCTCTCCTCCTCTCTCATTTTTCGTCTCTACAGCATCTCATAAGATATTCCAACCCATCCCTTCCTCCTATTCTTCTTGCCTCTCTCCCTCCTTCCTCTTTCGCCTCTCCCTCCTCATCTCAAGACTCATTGTTTTGTCTGTGGATAGGGAAGGGGAGGGAGAGAGGGACCTTGGTCACAGTCCCCTCCAGTCTGATCATCTCCTCCTTCCCTCCATTCAACACTTATTATTTACTGAGCTGGCGTGACTGAGTAATGCGCAGAATGAGCCCTTTTGTGAGGGAGAAGGATGGGGTCACTCGTCCCTTCTCATCCCCCACCCTCAACTCATCCCGATACTGTTTGAAAGAGAGATTCCATTCTATTTATCCTTCCTCACTTTAAAAGTTGCTGTAGGCAAGAGGTCGAAAAAGGGCGGTATGCAAAAGGGGAAGAGAGGGCTGAAATTTGATCTGGTCATTTGTCTGTTGGAGGGGGGCATCCGTAGATGTTATTCTGTGCAAGTGGAGAGAGGGATAGGGAAGAAGACCCTTGATTCCCCCTTTCATGTCTTTTGGTGGTTTGAGGCCCTCGCATAGGTGGAGAAGATGCGGATATTTAGCAAAGCAATCAATCATGATCGCATGTTTGAGGCAAATTAGAAACCTGGATGAATCGGGGAAATTTTGAGAGGGAAATGAATGAGAAAGAGGAGGTCGAGAAATGTGCAAAAAATCAATATTTCAGACACTCGCAACTATTTTCTTCGTGGGACGGAACACTTTGAGCAAGTTACGATAGTCGTTCGATCTGCGGTCCTGGGAAGATTGAAGATTGTCGCATCGAGAAATGACCATCTCATTCTCAATCAAACGGCATGCAGAAAGGTACGAAATCTTTAATGATTAGAGGAAGAAACTAGTCAGAGATTTTTTCACAAATGGGTTCCCCGGGGCAGTAATCCCTTGTTTTTGTTCGTGTTCCCCTCTAGTGGTCATTAGTTCCACTAACATTCCACTCGTTAAATGTCAAACGATGAGTGGGGGGAAGGAGTCATGGAAGAGACCTTCTCTGTTCCACTCATTGACATTTTCGAGAGATAGAGATGAAGATTGGACGTTAGTATTTGCATCTTTCGTGAAAAGTGGGAAGGAATCAATCCCATTATCTCTACTCCCCATCTCGATGTGTAAGAAGAAGAAGAAGGAGGAGGGGCTGGAAAAAGTTCACTTGAGAAGGACTGAAACATTGATGGATGGAGAGGAGAGAGAGGGATAACGAGGGGAGATCATGAGAGGGAGGAAGATAGTTGACAGGTGGAGGAGGGGAGAGCATGATTAGTGGAGATAGAGGATATCAGGACGATGAATGAGGAGTGAGAGGGAAGGGGAGAGATTATTACGATTCAAGCTAATTAATTCATTAATTTAAGTTGGACACGAATGGCGAGCACGTAATCAGCACGAAAGTGGAGAACTGCTTCTACCAGGGTGAGTGAGGATTCAAGAGAGAGAGATTTGAAGTGTTCGGAGTCGGACAATCTAATCAGCAAGTGATGGATATGTTTTACCCAAAAATAAAATAAAAAGTTTTTCAAGTTGCATGGATAATATCTATAGTCATGTTTCCACAACAAAGTTGATAAGTTGGTAGCTAAGATTCAGTTCAAAACATTTCCAGGCTCTGTGGCGGGCGACGAGACAAGCTTCGCAGCCTTCTCCAGCTGCAATGGACTACGGTAAGGGGGATTACGGTAGAGTATTGATTGATCGAGAAGAATATGGTAGAAGGGTTTTGATGTATTCATCGATCAATCGATAACTGACTCCTTACAGTGGAGTGATCGCGTTCTCGAATGGATCCTCGTACGGAATCTACCCGTTGGATGGAGGGAACAGAGACAAGAGGCATCCCCATGTGTTGTACAAGGTATGAGCACCATATTTTTGTAAGGTATTGAATTTATGGCACTACTGCCGTAGCCCAGATTAGGGGTGAGAGATACCGCGCGGCGGATGCAAATGGCATAGGAATGAAGGGGGAGAGAGGAGAAGAGGGGAGAGAGTGATGGGGGATAGGGAACCAATCTGGGCTTCGGCAGTAGAGCCGAATTTATTAAGTGTTATTGCTAGCTATGAAGTAATTGCTTGTTTTGACATTAGACTGATTTTTATCGCTCGCTGAAACGTCCCAAATGCTAGTGATGTCGAAGAAATTGATTGGGCGCCTGTCCTGATCATTGTGGGATGTGTATGCACTCTGAAAAAGGCTAGTAAAGGAAATAATTTATTAATTTCCAGGCAGGTTGGCCGACGGAGGCGAAGTGCGGTGCTGCACCGGCTGCAGGAGCCATGGCTGCGGCCGAAGCACTCGTTGTTCGTTGAATACTCTTTTTTTCCTAGTTATTGGTTTTTTTTATGCACAATCCTCGATGTGAACAGCTCCCACAGTTGCCTTGAGACTATAAAGATAGTCTGCGGCATGAACCTCGCGCGTTCCTTGTCCATTGATTGGTGGGGATTACTGCTTGTTTCCTTCCTCCGCTGTGACTGACACATGAAAGTGTTCGGTTTGAGATAATCTCCCTCTCTCTATTCTTCCTTCTCTATCTCCTCTTCTCTCTATTCATTCTATCAATTCTCATTCGGGCATCCGATTGTCAATCTTCCTAAATCTCCTCCCTCATCTCAGCCTGTCATGTACAGAGGAGAGAAGGGAGTGGAGGGGAGTACAAACGGCCCATCTGCCGAAGAAGAGATTGCCGATGAGAGAGAAGGGCACTTCAAAGGGGGGGGGGGGGAGAGAGAAACGATTGAATAGTTGGGAGAAGCATATAATTGAATTATATGCGAACTTAATGTAAAACATGAATGATCGGCAGTAGAAAAGGCACTTTCCTAGTGAACCATAAGATATCGCATCGACCGTGGTGAGATGTGAAAGGGACAGTCGGGGTGGTTGTTATTCTGTGATTGGATACGATCTGTGCCCTAAAAGGGACAGACCGAATCACATCGATTTACGACCTTTCCCTCTTCCTCCTCTCTTCACTGCCCCTCAGGGGAATCACGAGTGGAACGGAAGCTGTTTGATCTGTCCGAAGGAGGGAGAAGAGGGCAACAGTTGGGGATAGTCAAGGACAGAAGGGATGATGAGTCCGGAGGGAGTGATTGAGGGACAATTGAGGAGAAGATGGGAGAGAGGAACTGTAGAATCGGGGCTGTACTAGGGGTTCATGTGGGAGGGGAAAAAGAAGGAGTTGATCAAGTTCTCGATGCTATTCTAAAATGTAATAATTAGCTTATTTAATTAATTAATTAGCCTAATTGCAGAGTCATCACAAGCACCGTCGTGACTCGTCGAAGCAGACGAAACACGTGGAGATGGCTGTGATTGGAGACTACCAATTTGTGAGTTATTGAAATGATGAGTTTATTCACTTCGGTGACGAACCGTTATTGTGTCCATGGGAATTTTTTGGATATTGAGGGAGTAGTGTATTGGGAAATCACCGGGATCATCACATGCTATCTTTTAAAGATTGTTAAGTTTTTTTGGACATTACTTACTCATGATCGCCGTAATGGCGAAATGTTAGTTTTGAGAGGTGACATACCCAGAAAGCACCGGGTGTTCTCCTGCATATGACTGCTCCCTCCTTCTCCCCCTCATCCACTCCTCTCTCTCCTCTTAGTGATGCAATCCAGTGATGGGCCCCGTGCCGACTGGCACTCTCTCTCATATGCAATGCAATTCATTCGAGGAAGAGGGGGGAGAGGGAGGATGGGACTGTTGGAAGGGAGAGGAACACTGGCGACAGATGGGAGGAATCACCTCTTTGCATCACTTGGAGTGGGGAAGGGAAGGGAAAGGCGAGGGGAGGGGAGGGACAGGTAGAGATTAATATTCACCCTTCCCTCTATCATCCCGTATTCATCAAGCACAGTGAGGTGTAAAGGGGGCAGAGGTGATTATGATGAGTGGAAAGGGGTGGAAGGGTTGGAGGATGATGACGTCATCCAGTCATTTTAATTATGTAATTAATTAATTAATTAATTGCAGATGCTTGAGCGAGTGAGTGACGAAGCAGATGCGATGATGTACATGCTGGAGGCAATCAATTCTGCCGATTTGGTGAGGATGATCTCTGATCTTTGGAGTTTGTAGTTTGATCTTTGATCTCTATGAATTATGAATGCAGTTTTGATTGCTTTGTGAGAGTATTCTCGAGTGCGCCATTAGTCCGTGAATGGTCTATCTTCCCACAGTAGATGGATAGGGCATCCTGCTGTGAGGGAAGGAGGAGCGGGAATGGAGAGAGAGAAGGAGTCAGTGATGGTTATCGGAGTGGGTGGTCAGAAGAAGCGGAGCATTTCTCCATTACTCAAGAGTAAGACTCTCTATTTCATGTGCTCTCTCGTCCGTTAGGGATGAGAGAGTGTGGATTATGAAGAGAGTCCTCCCCCTCCCATTCATTCACTTCGAGGGGGTTTATCGCGCGTGAGGAGATTGGAAGAGAGGGAGGAGATGCCATTGAGAGAAGAGAGAGGAGACATTGAACATGCAATGAGTCAGAAGGAGATCAGAGGGGACAGTTGATGGAAGAGTAGAGAAGAAGAGGAGGAGAGGAGGGAGGGAGGGTTGGGAAAGAGCGGAAGGGACTTCTGATTGTGAAAGAATTAAGGAAGAAATTATTATAACAAAAGTTGTATTTTTAGTTGTTGGAGCGTACATCCCAGAACAATCATTGTATTTCTAATTTGTTCGATGATACGGAGATGGTGGAACCATACACAACCTGTTGGAAAATTTGCATCTGCATGCACCGGGTATCTCCTCAATAATTATTTTCCATATTGCAGATGCTGTCTCGCGATCTGAACATCCGTCTGTGTGCAGTGTACGTCGAGTTGTGGTTGGACGTGCAGAGAGTCGATCTACTCGCCGATTCTGCCGCCACCCTGGCTGGACTGGTAGACTACTCGGCTGGACATCTGTACAATATACGTGAGTGAAAGGATACGGTAGAGAGTACGGTATCTTACCGATTGTCCATTACAGCAAAGGACGCGACAGTTCTGTTCACGGGTGGTCGATTCGCGAACGACGAAGTGACGACGAGCTCGTTCAGGAGTATCTGCACGGCGAGGGCCACCATGGTGGTCAAGGTGAGCGATAGGATTGAGTATTCTTTGAACCGGCTGTTCACTCGAGATCGTAAGACACAATTGGAACACGATGATACTGGGAACCTGAAACAAGATCCCACCATAGATTGTTGTCGTTGCGTTGATTCGAAGAAATTGTTTCCCACTTCTTTTAACATTTTATTTCTGCGCCCGAGACTCAAGTCCTCAACTCGGGCATTGCTAACCACCCTCGCCCTTCTGATTTCAATTGACGGAGCGAGACAATGGAATGGAAGGGCGAGGGATGGATTGAATCGTCCCAAGGGAGATACCTAAGATGAGGGAGAGGAGAGAGAGGGAAGGACTGATTCCATGAGAGAGAAGGCATTAGACGGGGAGAGATGTCCCTCGGGAAGAGTTCCTTCCTTTGACCATTCGAGAGAAGGAAGGACGGAGGAATGATGAGAGTGTCAGCAGAGGAGAAGAAGAGAGGGGAGAAGGAGGGAAGGGATGATGAATGACTAGGAGGGAATGAATTTGCATGAGACAAAGGGATTCTAGCAGGAATCTTCGCGGGTCTTATAAAAGAAAAGAACAATCCTATACGGAGCTTTTGGGAAGAAAATTATAGATGAAAAGGTGTTGTATGATTCAAGGAAGTAATAATGACTCCATTGCAGGCAGTAGACGCGTTCTCTCCAATGTGGGCAGGGCAGCTCCTCGCTCAGTCGATGGGCCACACTCTCGGATTGGATCACGATTCCGCCAGTTGTGCATGCCCCAACTGTATCATGAACGCCAAGATTGGGTGAGTGAAGCAGATGATATGGTAACATTAGAGACTGAGAGTTCGCAAGAAATAGAATGGGAAAATTAAACAGGAATCAGTTTTTTTTTTTAATTTGACTTTTAAAAAATTGAATTCTCGGTTGTTGTATCGTGGTTCACTAGGCGTTAATGATTAGGAGAATCCGAAAATCATAATAAATAGCAGCTATCGATTACCCTAATACTATCATCTGATTGATGTAACTTCAGCCACATCGATTCTCCGTTCGGTTGGCAGTTCTCTAAGTGTTCGATCGCGCGAGTGCACGGAATATGGCAGAGTGGACACGTCCATTGTCTGCTCAACAAACCATTCCAGGTGAGGGAAGAGTGGGGTTTCACATGTGATATGAGAGATGGAGATGGAGGGGTGCCTTTGATAGAATGGCGGATGGTGACTCAAACACAATTACATTTTGGAGTAGTGAGCAATCGGTTGCAAAGAGCACATGAGAGGCGACAAGCGAGCGTCCAGTGGTTGACGTATGGCACATATGTAATGTAAAATTAAATTCTTGTTTTGAGGAGTCAACACTCCGCTCGTGCGGCAACGGTATAGTGGAGGGCGCGGAGGAGTGCGACTGCGGATCGAGGTACGGTAGAGTTGGGAGGAGTACGATAGTATCGATTTAATAGTTGTTAATTTTTTAAGGCTGCCTATGCGCGAGAGATCATTTTCTTTTGTCAAACCTCTTCTTGTGATAGCTCGAAAACACGAACCTGATCGGTAGTGACATTGAGAAACGGGAAAAGTATTCAGAGACTCGTGCTCGGATGCGTGCTGCGATCCTCTCACCTGCACCCTCAAGGCACACGCACAATGCGCAGCCCACCAACCATGCTGCCAGCGATGCCAGGTATGCTGAATTGTTGATATTTTGAACTGGTGAATGAGGGAAGCAATGTTTTCTTATGTCGCAGACTTTACCTCCTTTACAATATGACGGTCACTCAAACTTGTAGCCAAAATAATCAATAATGAAGGTAACTGATGCTCAAAGTGTTCATTGCAGTTGCTGCCGTCGGGAACGGAGTGTCGTGCGTCACGCGGATCGTGTGATGTAGTGGAGACGTGCGATGGAAGGAGTGGAGACTGTCCCACTGATGGTGAGAAAGAGCAGTTTCGAAATGGGGATGATTGGTAGTCGAGACTCTAGTTTGAAAAAAAGAAAGGTTATCGAAGAATACCCACTCAATCTCAGGTCATCTGGTGGACGGCTCGGCCTGTGGAGAGGAGGGCACTTGTTGGAGGGGAAACTGCAGCGATCCCATCGTATGTTTATTCGATTTTATTTATGCGCCCACGGCCACAGTGATATTGCAAACATAGCTTTCTTCATGGTTTATGATATCTTCAAAACTTGAATCTTGCAGGCGCAGTGCCAGTCACTCTGGGGCAAGGCGGCCACCGTAGCCGAGGCGGCCTGCTTCGATCAGGTATGGTTGAGAGTATCGATTATTGATTACTGGATCCGTTCAGAACACTCACGGATACGAGTACGCGAACTGCGGCGACAAACCGTGCACGAAGTCGGATGCGAAGTGCGGAGTACTGCATTGTCAGGTGAGAAATGAGATTTGTGGAGATGGAGGATGCTGGTTTCGAAGTTAGCTGTTGGAAGTGCAGTGATTGATGAGAGTAGCAGTTTTTGAGGAAAATAATAATGATGAATGTGGAATTTTAATCAATACTTTCAGGGTGGCGGTGAGACCTCGCTGGCGAACACTCGCTCCTTCGCCTTCTCCTTTGTGTCAAACGAGGGGAAGAGCGTCCAGTGCAAGGTACGGTGTTTAGAATACTGTAGAAGGACTACACATTACGGTAATTCCATAGATATTGATGGTTACATTTCAGACAGTGGCAGACTCTCCCTTCGGTCTGGTGCGTGACGGGACGGGCTGCGGGCCGGGACGAGTGTGTGTGGGCACGTCGTGTGTGGAGATGATGCAGGTGAGGAGAGAGATGAAGGGAATGGGGAATACCGGCAGGCTGATTAGAATACAACTAAAAGATTCTTGCTTCGTGAGCTGTATAAACAGAGTGAGCATGGGTTGGGTTGATATTCTTCACACCTCCAGTATAGATCCAAAAAAAATCACTGATTGTAAGGTCTCCTCGCCGGTGTCCTGCCCCACGAACAACGTGGCCCTCTCGTGCTCTGGTCATGGAGACTGCACCACTGTGGGCAAGTGTGTCTGCATCGATGGATGGGATGGAGAGGTGAGGTTTTGAGTTCGAAATGCGGATGAAACATTGGGCAATATCGTCGAATGATATTATTGAGGTAGTGGTGAAACAGCGAATCAATTTGTAATCAGCCCAAAAATTTTTAGAAAGAGGAAAATAAGAGTTCACATTGCAGGCCTGTGACTCTCGTTCGTCTCGCAAGAAGCCAGCAGTGAACAATGGCGCTCCCACTCTCGTCGTTCCCTCTCTCGCTGCTGGAAAGAGCCTAGATACGGGGACGCTACTACTCATTCTACTGGGGGTCAGTGATTGTTGTAGTTTGGACTTACCGGATCATCAAAAAAATCCTAATAAACGGTCCATTGTATCTAGATTTGATGATCCAGTGAACCAAGTTAATAATCCAGGTTGGTCTCTTCCTGCTCCTCCTTCTCGTCTGTCTTCTCTTCTGCTATCGACGACGATCTCACGTCGAGATTCCGATGCCATCTGATGAGAAGAGCATCGATACCATTCCCGATAATCAGAGGTGAGTAGTACGTGCCTATCGATCAATCGACAAAAGAGCTTTGAAATTGATTTGTGATGGGATGAGTGAAATCTTCAGGACGATCAAATTCGGTTCGATGCCTTCGTATCGGGAGGACAAGCGGAAGAGGAAGAGCAACAAGCGAATCTACGGGGCACTCAATCGAATCACGGAGGCCGATGAGAGGGATTCGGCTAGTTTGAGGTATGAGATGAGGGATTGAAAATTGGAAAACCGACACTATTACTTCTGAAAGAAAGATGTAGAATATGTAGGGTGTTCGAAACATGATTGGTTCGGGTTGAAGGGATGAAACGAGGATAATTGCAGGAGTCGCGAGAGTGCTTTGATGGCGGAAGCGTCGAAGCCGTTCCCGAGCAGGTGAGGAGAGATTTCTATAAAATTATCAATTCGCGTGCATAAATATTGCGTGTTTCACTTCAACTACAAACTTTGAACACGATTGGTCTCAATAATGCTGGTGTGACGAACGATCTTAGCAATAATAATTCCTTCCTGCAGTCGATCAGACTTCGGCGGTGGATACGGCGACAGAGACCACGAGCACGTGTATGCAGCATCGGTGATTGGATTGGGAAGGGGAGAGAGGGAGGAATACCCCATCGACTTCCCCTCCTTCCCGTTCAGACCGTCCATTATGGATAGTGTCGGTGAGTCAGATTGAAGTTATTATTGACAATACTTTCAAGGACATACTATTGAGAATCAGTCGGTAGAGAGAAGCATGCACGATGAAACGGAAAATTGCAACTTTTTTTCTATGTCTATTCTGTCTGACAAGAGTACAATTGCTTGGGTGGTTCACACAGCGACTTTGAATAATTGATGAAACATGGACACAGAGTTTAAGATGATCAAATTTTTATGAAATCTTCTATTGCAGGTTCTCCTTCGCTCTCTCGCACTATCCTCGACAGAGATGGCCACTCCCATCTTCTATCTGGAAGAGGAGTTCACTCCTCCGCCAGCAGTAGTTCGTTCCCCGATGGAGCTCCCTTGAGGTATAGTTTGATGGATATTGTCCGCCCGGAAATCAAATGTTCCAATGGCTGCACATCCACTGGATTAGATCCCTTTGAACGATTTGTAATCAGTGAACTCCATTAACGAAACTTTCGATTCAGACTGACTCAGCTGCTGCAGCAGTTCCGTACTCCCGAGAGTGAGATGGAGATGGAAATGGAGATGGAAGGAGGACTGCCAGACCCACCCAGAGTCAGATATCCATGTGAGTACAATCGAGAAGAATGCAACATTGCTCATGGAAAAGTAGTGGCGATTAGAGGATGTGGTAAAACATCGATGGGAAGGGTGAATGCAAACAGGAACACGATTCAATGGGTTTTCAAAACGGAATTTGACTCTGGGATACAAACAATTATTCAATTGCAGTGGACGACGACGTTCTCGCAACGGACGTCGATCTGGAGCACGCGGCGTCGAATACGGAGTCGAGCAGAGCAGGAGAGAGTCCCAATCAGGTGAGAAGAGACAAGGGGGCAGAAGGGTGAAGAAATCACTGTTCTTGCTTGAGTAGAAATACGCTGTGTTTTTTACTCCATATTCCAGTAATACTGTCCGTTACAGGGCACCTCCTCAGTAGATGGCAGTCTGAATCCGCAACCAGCCGGTGGATCTCTCACTTTCCGCAATTCGCCCTCCCTCTTCTCTGATCCTTTCCGATTAGAAATGGCCACCTCAATGAACAATTGAACCTCCCTTTGTCCATAATTGTTTGAATAATAGATGTTTGATCTCTCCCATCATTGTGATAATCAACCAGACTTAGTCTGTAGTGTCTCACCCTTCCCTCTACTCATCTCACTCCAGATTGTGATACACTCTAGATGCTAAGCAAATAATTAATTCCAGGCTCACTACCTCTAATTAACCTCTTTCTCACCCCTTAAAAAAACAATAATTTGCCACACCTTGTTACACTTTGCCCCTAGACACAACGACTCATAGTGAGTATGTGCAGATTCGCTCTTTTTGTAAATATAGATGAATCGATTCTGCATAGATACCGTAATCCCCCCCATCAAAGTGCTACTGTAACCCCTTATTCGTTCTCATTTTGTAACGGGTCGTTTTATCTATCTCAGTCACTGTATTGTTTATTCATGTCTTGGCTGTGGTAGGTCACTTTTATGCACACAATTCCCTTTCCTTTCGTCGATTGTTAACAATTTGATTGTTTGCAATAAACGATGCTCAATCCTATCAATCAAGTGTTCTTCAGATGCAATTCCATCTCCAACTACACTTTTCGTTCTATTCAATTCCCCTCGTATTGCACAGATTGAATCTCTCAATGGTTTCCTTCATTCTTCCTCTCCTCTAACCTTCTTTCCCTCTCTCAACCGGTTTGGATATCGGCATGCAATCAAAGGCAACACTATCCGTTTTTCGAGTGTTCCAAAGGAGTTGCGACTGTAGGTGGGAGTATACTGTGCATTGCTCCATCTCAATTAAGAATGTATTCGATTCTTTTCCGACTGGGTCTTCTCTCCCTCAGGGAATCACTTTAGTCTTCCTCAGCTCGTCTGCTGCTTGAGACACTGTACTGTAGTTAGCAGTGAATCGATTCTCGTAGATACGAAGGAACTGCAAAGATCAAAGATCAATCGCAGAAATTGAAATGAAAATTACATTGATGAAGTCGTATTGATGGAGACGCTTCACATACGGTAGATCAGTGTACGATTGGTGGAGATTCTGGGCGTTCTCGTCGAATGTCTGAAGAACGAGGATCATTTCTCTATTTTAGTAACTTGAGAAATCAACTTGTCAACCTCAGAAAAAAGCGGCAAAACATTTTGACAGAAGGGGGGATCGAACCCGCTACTTTCGGGTTCCAAAACTAAAACGTAACCACTTCGACCACGTTCTTTTGCTGAGGAAAGGCCTAAGATGCATCTATCAACGATGTATGTGCCATCAGAATGAAAGCGCAAGTCGAATTTCTAATAGACAAAAAGAGTTGGCAGGTTGAGGCTGCGGTAGATTCGGTATAATACCTGAATGGCCATTTGATACATGCATCCTTTCTTCTCCAATTCCTCATTGGTCTTAGCGTGCTTAACCGCTTGACGAGCCTGGATTATGGTAATTAGAGTACGGTATCGTGTTACAGCATGCCTGATCCATATTGAGACAGGCATCTTCCATCGATCTCATCTGCTCCGCCTGTGCTTCTCTCTCTGTTGTCACGTAGCCTCGCAGTCTCTCCATTGCCTTCTCCTCTGCAGATCAAAGATCAAAGATCAGCCAAGGAGATAGCAAAGATCCGAGTTCGGAATACGGGCCGCGGTCTCTTCGTTTCCCACACTCTCGTAAGACTGATGAAGAGTGTGTCAAACGAAGAGACGGCGACCCGAATTTCGAACTCTGTGATCCCTGTTCAATGAGAAGTTCTCACCATCAGTCCACATCTCCTTGTCTCGTTCCTCCATATTCTTCAGCATATTCTCCACTACTTCAATTGCTGTCTGGAGAGAGATCAAAGATCAATCGAGAGAGGGGAGATCAAAGATCAACCTTCTTATCCGTATTATTCTTGAGATGAGTCTTGAATGCACAGAGTGCGAACTTCAGTTTGATAGTCGGCGAATCGACGGCGTTCGATTTGGGCGAGTCTTTGTACGGCTACAATTCACTTTTTTTTCACAATTCCTATTGTGTGAGTCGATTCTGCTGTTTCTGAAATAGCAGAACACACCTGCACCATCACCACCATCGAGTCGCACACATTCTGCAGGATGTTACGATAACCATCGACGTTTTTGGCCTGGAAGTAGCAGAATGGAGCAAAAGGGGCGGGACGAAGGATGGACCTCTGCAGCCAGCAATTCGGATACGGTGGTTCGCTCGGCGAGACCAACCTTCTCTGCTACCTGTAGATGGAAGAGAGATTATCAATTGGTGAGTAGGTCATTCGCAACCTTGTGGAAAGTTTTTGTGAGGACATTCTTCTTTTTGAGTTCTTTCTCGGCCTCGAGACGAATCTGAAGAGTATGATAGAGTACTGTAGGAGAAATCGATACTCGTGTAGGTAATTGCAATTGAGCTCCCTCTCTTCTCCTTCTCTTCTTCCCAATTAATTGGGTATCCCCCTCTCCCTCTCCCCTTCCCTTCTCCCCCTCCCTCTTCTGTTTTTCTTCTTCCCTTCTCTCTCCCACCCCCAGTAGGCAGAGACTGTCAACACTCGATAGAATGAGAGATGGATACGGTTCCATTACGGAGAGATGGAGGGGATGCAGTAGTGGATACTGTAGATGGAAGATACGGTAGACCTGTTCATTGACTGGTTTGTTCTGTTCGGTCATATCACAGCTCATCATTCCATCCTCCTTCTTCTTATCCTTATCACCTGGCTTGGGCGAGCCAGATTTGCCCTTTCCTGAACGGAGAAGAAGGAATTCTAATGAGGAGTTCGAAGATTTGATGTCTCCGATCTAAGAAGGAGGATTGTCTAATGTCTGATCTTTGATCTTTGATCTACCTGGAGATCCATCGGCTGCTCGACCAGAAGACATTGGAAGAGAGAGAGAGACCACTCGGGACGGAGGAATAGGGAGGGAATGAGGGGAGGAAAGAGAACAGAATAAAGGGGAATATCGATTGGATAGAATTGCATAAAAGGCTGTTATGGTTACGACGTTCCCTTTGGAATGGAGAGATTGTAACTAGAGAGGGTTTACAACATAGAGAGAGATCTGGTCTCTCTACCATTCCCACACTATCTCGTCTATTGGATCTACAATCTTCTTCTCCTTTCATTCGTATACTTGTATTAGTGTTGATCTACCCACTGGTCCCCCTCCCTTCTCTCCCCTCCACTCGTATTCTCTGACCCGTGAGAGGGGAGAGACACTCCATCCGCATCTCCCTCTTTCCCATCGTCTCTAGGTCACTCTGATCGATTGAGAGAGAAGA
>LS506675.1:816182-833302 GCA_900490845.1 Pristionchus japonicus
GTTCTCCTCCCCCTTTCCCTTCCACTTACACACTCCATCCCCCTTCCCTTCTCCCTTCCTATCTCCCCCTTCCCCTCAACTCTCCTTTCCATCTTCTACCCCCGAGAGTCTCCTTCTCTTCCCTCTTCCACCTCCTTTCCCTTCTACTCACCCTCTTCTCTTCCTCCTCTCTCCCTCTCTCATCTCCTCGCCCCCTCTAGGCCTCAGAGAGACCAAGAGATGCTCCAGTCAGTTAGAGATCGTGTCCACACCAGAGTACGGTAGATATCAGAGAGTGATCGTGAACTGATCCATGACCCGGTCAGAGAGAATGAGAGAGAATGCCATCTCGCGCCTTGCTTAGAGATACGCTCTCTTCTCGGTTAGACGTCGAAAGATGGGGGAAGCCCCTACGCTGCGATTACGGTGGGTAATGCATAACGCATCGATCCCACTCAGGCTATACTTACTCCGAATGGCCTACCATTCAAACTTAGCGATAGAAGAGGGCTGGGAGTATTTGATTCAGCGTCGATACTGTTTAAACAGCCAAAATACCGACTTTATTTGCACAAGTACTGTAAGAATCGATTACGGTAGGACTCAAAGCGCCAATAATATCCTACACGGAAGGGGCTGAAACCGCAGTAATCATACGGTGGTTGAGTATTATTGATGTGTTGTGAAATAACTCGAGTATTTAGATCAGTGACTTTGTTATTTTGACCAGCTTTCTTTGTTATTAGGCAAATAACTTCTATTTCGAACAAGTATTGTTAGTATTCCTTTCTTTTCTTCAGCCCTTCTCTTATTCTCTGGTCCGCGTTCCTTCTTCGTTTCTTTTTGCGCGTTTTTATCGCTTGTTTTTACACTTGAAAAAAGTTTGCTCATTACAGGGTCAATGAATCAAGTTCAATACTCGGCGTATGGGGCGGATCCGCGCGGCTCTGGTTCTGGCCAGCAGCCCGCCTCTACTCTCAACTTCCATCAGTCCTTCCATCCTACTCCCACTTACACGGGCAGTACTCCCTTCAGTCATGGAACGACTAGCTTCATTCCCGGTTCCAGTGACTACAAGGTACTTCCATCTCAAGCCAATCCCGCCTTCGAGACACGAATTATGCCTCGGAGTAATGGTGTACTCTGGGAGAGTTATCCAGTAGGGTTGGGAAGGGAAATCTGAAGTTGAAGGGAATGGATTGATCTGTCAAGTACATTGGACATGTGTTAGGAAGTGGATTCTTATTTGAAGGGGTAGTTTAGTTTAATTGTAATCGTGTTTTGATTCTCTGGGGCGATCAGTTTACTGTCTGATATCGTTCCCCCCTCGTCTATTTCTCGTCCGTCTCTTTTCGAGAGAGGGAATGGGAGGAGTGGAAGGGGAAAAGGGAGAAAGAGAGGGGAGAGGGAGATTTGTTTGCGAGTGAAGGGGAAGGGAAAGAGAAGAGTGAAGGCCAAAGAGATGGAGAGAAGGGGGAAGGGAAGGGAAGGGAAGGGAAAGGGGGGAATGGAACGAAGTGAACTGAACTCCCATTCTATCTTCCCCCATTACCAATGTAGATTAAGAGACAGTAGAGCGATGCTCTATGTTAATGTGTGAGGGAAGGGGCATTGGTTGTTAGGTTGACGCGAGAAGAGATGGAGAGAAGGGAGAGATAGGCCAGAGGGTGGAGGTCACTAGAGAAGAAACAGACTGACCCCCAAGAGAGAGAGTGGGTCAGATTAGGAGAAGAGAGGGGGAGTAAGGAGGGGGGAGATTGGATTGAGGAAGTGGAGGGGTAGCCATGGGGATAGATTGGTTATGGAAAGGAGGTGACTAGTGTGTACAAAATGTTCCTTTTGACAGACGTCAAGCTCCATTGACGAAATGGAGGAAGATAAGAAAGAATGGGAAGGGGTTTTCCCCTGATAGGAAATGGAGATATTGAGGATGAAAAGAAGGAAAGGGAATTGAATGGAGGGAAAGAGACGAAAGGGGATGAAAAGTGCATGGACGAAAGGGAGGGCGATGAGAATAACAGAACGCTGTGGGGGAAAGAGAGCGAGGGAGTATCTTACTCCCAAATGGATAACATGAAAGTTATGAACGTAAGTAGAGATAATAATATTAATCTAATCTACTTAAGATGCCGGGAGTGGCGACATCTCAACCTCAGACGATGCGTAATCTGAATGCGGGAGTGGAATCAGACGACCGTCGAATCGCTGCCCTTCTCGACTCTTACTTCATTGATACTCCTTCTGCTAATTGGAATCAGCAGCAGACCACTCCTTCTGCCACCATTGGACAGCAGACACAACAGGTACTGTACAGAGAAGGAGAGTACGGTATGAGTCATCGAAAACTGATGATGAATGGAAAGGTGATTAAAGGGGAGATCGATGACATGGAGATACCGTAATGCTTACAGAGAATCAACACGGGAGCCTCCTCCTCGTCCACCTCCTACAGTACTCCTGGAGGAGGATCGGGATCTCTGTCTGTGACCACGAAGGGAGCTGCCAAGATGATGACTCCCGAGAAGAGAGACAAGGAAAGAGTCAAGAGACTCAAGCAGGCTGAAGCTGCCAGACTACGGTAGGTACACGAGGAGAAGGGATCGATGAATGAGTGAATTGATTGCAGCTACCACCGTCTGACCTCTGACCAGAAGAAGGATCTGAACATGAAGAGAACGATTGCCCAGAAGAGAAAGAGACAGAGGGAGAAGGAACTGGAGGAATTGGAGAGCATCCTCAGACAGACGAATGATATCCAGGTAGGGAGAAGGAGAGTCCACTCAGGGTATTGATTGACCGTATTACAGGAGGATCCTGAGGTGACTGACCAGCTTCGTGAGCGTCGTATGCGTGCCAAGTGGGCAGAGGCCGCTCGTGCCAGATACCAGAGGATGAGCAGTGAGGTACGGTAGAGTGGAGTTGGAGCAGATCGATGATTCATTTCCCAAATGGAGCGAATAATAGTGAGAGATGGTTGAATGGAAGAGAGAAAGTGAATGTAGATTGGACGATTAGTGGCTTGAATGAGCGATAGCACGAGGTGTTTATTGAGAGATGAGAGAGCAGAGAGACGTAAGGATGTTGATTAGGGGGAGGAACGCTTTCGCCCCTTTCTTCTCCTCTTCCCTCTCTTCTCCATGCTGTCCATTGGTAGCCTCTCGTCTTCTCTCACTCTGCAATCTCCCCCTCTTCTTCTCTATGAATATACCTTCTCCCATCCTCCTTCTTCCTCCGTCTTCCTCCGTCTTCTCCTTTCCTTCTCTCTTTCTCCTCCAACTTCTTCCCCCTTCGTCTATTCTATTCATCACTAGATGCCTTATCCCGTCTCTCATTCCTACATGAGTATCAGTCGAGTGAATGAAAGAAGGAAGAGAAAGAGAGGGGGGGGGGGACTAGCAGTCTCATTTCGCCTTTCTTCCCTTTCTCATTCCATCTTCATTATCTCCTCTCTT
This sequence comes from Pristionchus japonicus, assembly GCA_900490845.1. NCBI lineage: Eukaryota > Metazoa > Nematoda > Chromadorea > Rhabditida > Neodiplogasteridae > Pristionchus > Pristionchus japonicus. The sequence goes on from LS506675.1 coordinate 819,614, forward strand.
CTTTCCCTTTTGAGTCTGACAAGCATAATTTAATTGGATGAGCCGCAAGCATTAAATATAAAATTTAAATAATTAAATTTCGATGTTTTTAAATATATTTATTAATTTGATTCAGGAGCGTCGTGCGCACAACAACAAACGTCGAATGCGCCAGATGCAGAATGCAATCACTGCGACTAAAGTGAGGACTGAACTATGATGTGTTGATGATCTCCGTTCCTCTCACGCCTGATCTCTCTCCCCCTTCCACCCTCTCTCTCACTCTTCCACTCTTCCACTCTCACTCTATAAATTCGTCTCTACTCTCAACTCTCTTCGTGTTTGGTGTCTGTGTGATGGCTGTTCGATGTGGTATCCATGGTGCACTCTAGATATCCCCGCCCCTCTCCCTTTCCTCCCTTCCATCCCTTCCCTCTTCCTCACATCGCCCCCACTCTCCCTAACGAATGAAGTCTCTCTCAAGTTAATCCCCTGGAGTATACTACTGTTTGAGACAAAAACGACTTGGGACTTTTGAATTAGAAGAGAAGTTGGATGGGGAGAGTGGCGTGCATGGTTCCCATCTGTTGGAGAATAGAGTAGCTCCCATCGGAGAGAAGACGGAATTCACTAACAACCTTCTTCCTCCTTCCCCTCCCTCTCTTCTCTTCCCACTCTTCCTCCTCCCCTCACTTCCTCCTCCTCCCTTTCCCTCCCCACTCACAACAACAGACAGAGAGAGACAGGCATGCCCCTTGCACTATCCCCCCACTCTTGTATTCTCCCTCCCTCTCTCCCCATCTCTCGATCGAATTAAAGAGATGGGGATAGAAAAGGCACGAAACGGGCAGTCCTGACGGGATGACGGTAATTGAGAGAGACTATCGATCGAGAACCCGAATTAGAACTCCCTCCATCTCCTATCGTAGACTACAGAAGGAAGACCCTCATTAGTCAGTCTAGTCTAGTACGAGAGACATACCGATGATGATCGTTGTTGAGTGTTGGCTTACTGTATCCCCCAATCGATTTGAGAATGCTTCCTCTTCCTGTTGAGACCGGAAATTAATATCTGGCTGAATGTTGTGAATCCTCGTCGTCTTTCGGTCCTTCCTCTCCCTCGATTCCCTCCTGTCTCTTCCCTCCCCTCTCTCTCTCGATCGATAGTCCATCATCTCTCTTACCGTACCCTCTCTTCCCGTCAGGACGGCTCTCTCGCCTCGATGGAGGTCTCAGTGCGGGAGGTGTTGCAGGCGGAAGGAGTGATCACGGGGGATCCGCATAAGGACGATGAGGTCATTCGAATGCATATGAAGGAACAGAACTGCAAGAAGGCCGAGGCTGCGAGAGCGAGGTCAGACAGGTTATTGATTGATTCATTATGGGAGAGGGATGGATTGGGAATGGAACTGATTGGGGAAGAGATGCCTCCATTCAGTTCCATTCCCTTTCTCAGTCAGAGTAGTATTACGGAATTGACGAGTGATCATGCAAATGAGAAGCATAAAAAGCCTTCGGTTGCATGATAACTGGTCAGGTGTATCTGCTTTTCTTACTCCTTCCTCACTCTTCCACTGAATACATGCATACAAATCAGTTTCAATTTGGAGTATCTAAACCATGCCACTCTTTCGCCCATCTGGAGCCTTCGTCCTATCTCGCTTTTCGCCTTCTTCTCCCCTTTCTTTCCTCTTTATTTTGTTGGCATACAAAAAACATGCGAAACAACTACTCACCACCTCAATCGATCGATAATCCAATAGCTGTGAGTAGTGTAGACTATCGATCGATCCTTGCCCCACTCACCCGTATACAGTATCTATGTTTGGCGGTGGGAGGGGGTCTAAACAGCCTGGTGGTGTCCCCTCCCCTCTCCTGACTGGTAACAGAAAGGGATATCCGTTGTATGCAGGTATCACCGGATGAGTGAGGAGGAGAAGAGACAGTACAACCAGAGACGAACGGAGGCTTTTCGCAGGTCAGTCAATCATCCTTCTTCCTCTTCCTCTCGTCTCTCTTCTGGTCTCCATCATATCTAAGAGACGATGAGATGTTGATGACGTCATCAAGTTGATACAAAGGAGATCTCCCCTACCCCCCTCTCCCCCTTTAACCACCCCTAAGTTCTACCTCCACCCTAGTACTCAATCTCATCGCCAATGACTTAGTACTCTTTACTCGCCCTTTCCACCCACCACAAGTTAGCCAATCAATTCTCCAGTTTCGAAGTCAAATTCTCATTCCTTCATTTGGTCTCGCTCCCCTCTTCTTCTCCACTCCATTCATGTATTATAAACACAGCGGGAAACTCTTTGGCCTTCTTAAATAGAAGCATCTCTCGCTAATCCCCGCCCCCCTTCTCCCTCTATTGCGTACTGTATCAGTAGCATCTTATCCTCCATCACTACCCTATCCCAGGCATGATTACCGTAAGATCTGTCTCTACTCTCAATCCTAAGATCTCACGAAGAGTATTGATTGGGAGATTACCGTAATCTCTTTCTCATATTCCTACTCTCCTTCTGTCCCTTCAACCGTTATCTATTAATAATCCCTGCTACTCCAACTCCAATACTATGTTTGTGTGTGTGCTACAATCGTCGATTATAAGATTATTCGATTATTTCACTTTTGAGAAGTAAATTTGGAGTTGCAAAAGCGACTGAGTGGTTGATTGTGGGCGCACAGTTAATAATCCCATACAGACAGCTAAATTTAATGACGTCATCAACATCTAAAAATGTTCTATGTTAGTCCAATAATGAGCAGGAGCAGGATTATAAGTGAGCCGTAATTCAGACGTCGAATGGAGGAAGAGATGCTTCTCGCTATGCCAATCGGAAGAATCAATGGAGAAGCACTCGATAGAGCACAACAGATCGTAGTCAGAAATGCGAAGAGGGCCGAAGCTGCCAGATTACGGTAAGTATACGTCCATCCCCTCTTGTGGTATCGATTGATAGAGAGGGACGAAGACTGATTCGGAACATTCAGATACCAGAGAATGACTCCCGACCAGAGGAAGCAGTACAACCAGGTGCGTGGGGTGCGTTGACCCCTTCATTATTCTATCCCATTCAACCACTCTCTAGACTAGAGCCGTCGTGTATCTACAGTACCTTGGTGTATTCAGTTCTCCATTCGTCGTCCTAGACTATCTCTTCCTCATCTCTCTCCTCTCTCTTGTCTCCTCTTGGCTCGTCTCTAACTCACCCATCCTCACACCGTCTCTTGTCTATGGCATGGCACCCACTCTGCACGCATCCAATCCAATCGGATCCTTAGTTCATCTTTGATCTTTGATCTCTCGACTGGAGTGATGAACTGATCTCTGTAGAGAGCGAGGGAGCGATATCAGAGGCTATCGGAGGACCAACGACGAGAGTACAATCAGGTGTTTATCAATGATATATATCCTTATCACACCCAATCCACTCCCCTCCCTACCTACTCTCTCACCCTTTCTTTCTCTTCTCTTTCGCAACGAACCAATCCACTCCTTCCGAGACTACTATCCACTCGACATACCGTACCATCGACAGTGCACTTCGCCTCACGAACACACCATCTACCGTACTCCTTTCCCCCAGACGAATCAATGAGGCTGGAAAGAACTGTAGATGTAGTGGCAGTTAGAAGCTTGATCAGATTTGTCCCCGTACGCGCTTTTTGAAAGTTAAAGTGAACGAAAGTGAAGCGCGTTTGTATCTAATTGCGACCGAACAAATATGCCCTTTCGGAGGAGTACGGTAAGGAGTGTGTGCGTGTGCGTATGTGGTGTGCTAAACGTCGGCATAGTACGGGATGTCTGTGTGGTGTAGTTAAAAAGATTATAGAATAGGAAAAAAAGTGTTTGAGATAGTAATGTTCGATTGGGTGGTAGACCAAAAGAGAAGAGGGAAGAGCATGAATACAGGGAGGAAGTTGTTGTAGAATGAGAAAGAAAGAGGGACGGGAGGAGAGGGAAGGGATACGGTGATGGATATGATATTGATAAACACCCTGAGTACAGTATCGTTGATAGGAGATGTCTCGCCTCCCCAATGAGTATCATGATTTGTTGATTGATTGATTGATTGGACAATTTGCACGATGGATCGAATAATAACCACTTAATTTGCTCGAAATTGCTCGGAACGAATACTGTGTTGCAACAGTATTGATTGATTGTGCATTGACGACGGGCGAGCGAATACGGTAGGAGGCGAGACTAGGTAGGCAGTTATCGATCGATTCGATGATGACTGCCTACGAGATCCCTACAGTGCCCTCCCCTCTGATATCCACTCAACAGCTCTCATTCTACTGCACTCATTCACACTCCCCCATTCACTGCCTCATCCTATCATACTCTGTTCTCTTTCTTTGATCTGCCTCTTGATCCTCTTCCTACTGTCTCACTCACCTCTGTTCTAGGAGTACTGTAGAGTGTAGGGTCCCATCGATCGATGACTGAGGAAGAGAATAACGTTCAGAAGTCTCTTCAGAAGCGATACACTCCGAAGAGGAAAAGAGGAGAGGGATCGATCTCGGGAGATATCTCTGGCAATTCGTCTCTTCTGGGAGGATTCAGCGGAAAGAAGGGAATGGGATCTGGGGTGAGTAGATTACTGTAGATTGATTGATCGAGAACTGACAGATTATGGTAGCTAAAAATATTCGTTTCAGGACGATGAAGTCGATGCGCTGACTACTCTGGAGAGAGACGTTATGAAGAGAACCCAACAAGCACAACAGACACTCGCTAGAACGTACGGTATTATTGATCGATTGAAGGAACAAGATACGAGTGAACACAGTAGATGATTATTGATTGAATTCGTTTCAGATCTGGCAACGCTAGCTCCAATCGCATCTATGCGACTCCCTCGTCCTCTTCTAATGGACCCACACTAGCCAGCCATCTCGGGGTGAGTACAGAAGAGAATTACGGTGGATGAATCGATAACTGACTGGCAGACTAGAGTAACCCTCCTTCCTTTCAGTCTCAGCTGCAGCAGTCCTCTCAGCAGCCGTCTCTCCTCCATCAGATGCCTCAGCAGATGAACTCGTATTCGAACCAAGGACTGTCTGGAATGAACCATCTCCAGCCTATTATCAACCCATACAGTGGAAGACCATGAACCATCCACTAGTCTCGCCCTCTCCCTTATCCCATTCACTCTATTAACACTTCCCCTAACTAGATTCCATTCAATGTTGCTTCAACACCCTCGATTCTATCGATTATATTGTCACAGATATGCCTTGATTTGCATGTTACCGTATTCCCTCCCAACGCGCCTCTATCTCAGTGCTCCACTCTCGTTAGATTCAATCCAATACTACTCCCTCTCACTCCACTTCTCACCATTCGATCAATAATATCACTCCCCTAGTTAGTCTTCCATTAGCATTATGAACCAGCGATACACCGAATTGACATATTTAGATGATATAAGGTCGACTATTCCCACTCCCACCCTAATCCCTTCCTGTCTGCACATAGTACCCCTCTCTCAAGTATCATTTTCTGATTTTGTTTGCTCTATATTTTGTCTCCTCCAACCAGTCATCGATTGTCTCACACCCATTTTCATGCACCACCCACTGTTACTACTCCCCCTCCCCCCCCTTCCTCACTCATCCTCAGTACCACCCGAACCATCGATGGTAGGTCATCTATGATCTACAACCTCCCTTCACCCTCATTGTATTCCAACGTAGATTCATACGCGAAACGCATTCACTCACTTATTCCACTCGCTCTCCTTCCCTTTTCCCCTGCACGTCCGCTAATCAATACAGTATATGGTGATACAGTAGTTCTCTAAGAATTGATCGTTGACCACTCTCCCTTGCACAGAGCAATCACCACCCTCATCCTAATAAGTTCTGCATGTTTCTTCACATTGTCTAATCGATAATTCTTATTCTCGATTGCGATATTGATTATTCTGTCTCATTCAATCCCCATCAGATAGCCCCGTTCACTCATCTGCCCATCTATTCAAATGGTCCTCTCCCTCTCTAATTTCTTCCCTTGGAGTCTCCTCCACCGTCCATTGTTGTTTTCTCTCGACTCTTCGTCTTAGTTGAGTCGAGGGGGTTTTTGCCGCCCAGAATTGAGTATAAAATTCAATTGATTACGATAAATAGTTGCCTAGTGTGAGCGATGTGCAGAGGAAAGAAGAGAAGCAAGGAAGAAGGCGTTGTCTTCGCTGATTAATACCTGATTCACAATGAGAACCATCTAAGCGTCAAGTAGAAGAACATTATTTTGCATCTAGTAGTGGACATCTAGTGAACATTCCATTGCATTGGCATGCCAGAGTGGTTGCTATGCTGATCGCAGTCCATCGATAGAGAGAGGTTGCGAAAGAGATAATTGCAGTCCGTATGAATTCGATGTACGGTGGCGATGCGCCACCCGGTCCATCGGAAGTGTACGGCAGAGGAGAGGGAGGGAGTACGGTAGAAGGAGGAAATCGGGATGAGACCAGTGGAGATGCTGCATACTATCAAGTGACGAGTGGAGGAGAGTACGGACATCATTATGCTGCTGGGAATGGACAGTATGTGAGTGAAGTGGGATGGGATGGCTATGAATCAAGGAAGGAAGAAGGTGATGAAAATGCATAGATCGAGAACAATGAAATGAAATGAATCGTTCAGGAAAATCTCTCTCGCGCTGTGTTGAACCCAGATGGATCGATGCAGGATCCTCCACAGGTTTGACGGTTTTTTCTCTCGTTTAGTTTACAGAACACATTTTTTTGATAAATTGTCGGGATTTGAATACGACAACCTCTAATAGCGATGGTTCAGTCGTACTACGCACTGGAACCGCATCGTCCGATTCCCATCCATCCCTCTTCTGGTCTCTCCGCCGTCCCTTCCACTCCACTCAATGGAGCTTCTCTCAATGGACTGGCCAAGAGAGAGTGAGCACTTTATCCTTGAACTTCCATACTTCATAAGTGAAGATTGATTGCTAAAGTGGACTATTTTGAATTGTATCAATATCTTAATATTTGCAGAGGATCGGAAGAGCTGGAGGCTGGAAGTGGAAGTGGAGCTGTTAGGAGCTCGAGGTTGGCTTTTCTTGTGCTGGATGTTAATAACAAGATGATTCAGATCTAAATCGTCGTCCGTTGACATGGATAAGCTATCGTTTTCTGAGAGGGATAGTTTGATCAAGAGGAAAAAGGCGGAACAGGCTAGAGCCAGATACCATCGAATGACTGAGGATCAGAGGAAGTGAGTGGACAAAGGATGGCAAATTCCATTAAAATTAACATGCTACTCTGATCAGCGTCTGAATAAGGCTTCACAATCTTGAAATTCCCTGCTTACAGGGAGTTCAATCTTCGCCGTCGTATGAAGCAGCAGCGAGCTACGGATGGGAGTGGCCTGCCCCTCCCTCCCACTCCCAGACAGATGGATAGAGTGAGTAGAAGAGGAGAGGGAAGGGGACAAGAGGGAATACTGATCGATCATAGAGTGAGTCAAGGATGGACGAGATGAGAATACTCTCTCCATTATCCTGTCTCGATCTATGAAACCGATTGTAGAGCATGTGGAATGGAGAGAGTTGAACCATTGTTCAATAATGGATCGGTCCATTGGAGGGAAGGGGAAAGGAGAGAACAAAAGAGGATGGAATGCATTCCAGGTGCAAGAGATCAATAGGAAGAAAGCAGAAGCAGCCAGGGCGAAATACCATCAGATGAGTCAAGAGGATAAGAAGGAGTACAATATGAGAAGGACTGAGCAGTTCAGGTAAGATTCCGTGATAATTAATATTATGAGTGATAAACATAATTATTTATTTATTTAGACGTAAACGTCGCGAGGAGGAAATGCTGATGATGTCGCCAGCGATGAGAATTTCACAGGAGTCGTATGATAGGGTGAGAGATGTGATTGTGAAACATGTATCGTTTTTAATGTAGAATGCTCTAAATTTTTTTTGCCGAAAGTTGATATAGAAACGAATAGGAGTTTCTTTAATTAAAATAGTGAAATTGCAGGCGCAAGCAATCATGAGTCGTAACTCTCGTAAGGCATCAGCAGCAAGGGAGAGATACCAACGGATGAGTGTAGAGGAGAGGAAGGAGTATAATCAGGTGAGAAGGAGGGTGGTTGGATGTATTCTTATAGTGAGTAGGATATTGAATGAATCATCGTTGAATTGACAGCTAACGCGTTATAACTGAAACAGTGCTGATGAATATATCTCGAATTTACAGCGTCGAGCAGAGTTGAAGAAGAAACGAGAGAGGGAGACACTGGAAGCGAAGATGAGAATGGAAGGAGACGGATTGGAGGGACTCAGGCATTGTAAGGAGATTTGTTATTCATTTTTAAGAGTTCTTCCATTTCAAAATTATATTTATATATTTGAAGTATGCGAAGCGAGTGAAGTGGCACGAGAGATGGAGGAATTCGAAAGTTCTCTGGCCTATTCGAAGGACGATCGAACATCGAGAAGAGATGAAGAAGATGATGAGATGGAAGACGTCGAGGTTGTGAGTGGGCGATCGATGGATAGATTAGAGTACTCCCTCTCCAGGTGGATGATGATCCTCTCACTCTTCCTCCACAAGAAGTCCCCTCCACCTCCTCTTCCCTCCTCCCTCCTCTGACTAGCAGTATCGTCGCTTCCATTGCTCCTTCGAGAGAAGAGAGAGGGGAGAGAGGAGGAAAGAGGAGAGGACCGTCCAGGACTGCTCACAATATCGTCAGGGCTGTTGAGGAGGCGAGTTATTTTTTCCTGATGGAAATGAGGACATAATTAGATATTGATGGAATCTATCCGTTTTTTGAGGTCTGCCAGAATCTGCAGGTTAAAATTGAAAGTGATGATGTTACAGGCGCACTCGAATCTGGAGTATGAGAGGAGCAGAAGCGATTACGAAGAGCCGTGGAGTATTCATGTGAGTTGAGAGGAGATTAGAGATTTCGGAATGTGAATTCGATTGTCATTGACTGAATTCCTTTTTTTCAGCAAGGGAGTTCACTCGAGGGAGTGCTGATCGAAGACGGCTCGAGAGTCGTCTATGCTGATGAAAGCAGTGGACATATTGAGTGAGTTCGAAGATCTGTTACCTAGTCATGATGTAATCATCCTTTCTTTGAAGAGTCGGCGACGAGCTCCATCACATGCAGACTCGACCCGCCTCCGCCGGCGTGTACGAGGTACGGTTGTGGTGTGCAGAGTGTGAATACCAGGCGATGTTTCCAAGTTGTATATCATTGCAGTACGCGGACCACACGATGGACGATCACTACGGCGAAGGGCCGGATATGGTGCAGCACGAGGTGTGTGGGAGAGAGACGGGTGGAAAAAATCGCCTCCGTTGCAGGTGGAGGTTCCGCACTCGCCGCACCATCGAATGCACCACGTGCACCATATGGACGGAGATATCGATGTGGAGCATGCAGATGATGATGATGATATGAGGGAGGAGTGGGATTCAGGTGAGAGAATAGGGTAGAGCGGATAGAAGGGTGATGTATGGTGTGAGGATGGAAGAACGGACGATAAGTTGTAGATACTTCAGAGGCGCAGATGATGTCCATCTCAGATCGACCCTACCAGCCAAGAGAGTGAGTAGAGTGATCTTTCCATGTGATCTATTGATCGGACTATTGATTGATCCATTGATTGAACCGTTTCTTCGCAGGAAAACGCTGCAAATGCATCTACTGGAAGAACAGTCGGAAGGCCGAGGAGAAAGAGACCACCATTCAGCCAGATTGGCTGAGCAGAGAAGGAGAAGGGCGGAGAGAAGCAGAATGAGATATGCCAATATGAATAGTGAGGAGAAGGTGAGCGATTTTGATAGTACAATGCCATTTCAACTCAATGAATCTATAGGCTCGTCACAACGCGGAACGTGCCAAGCAGCTGCGAGATGCGAGGAGGAGAGACATGCAGTTACTGCAGATGGCAGATAATGAAGATGTGATGAATGATGAAGAGATGAGAACGGTAAGTGAGGGATTGAGAACTGAATTGGATTGAAGTGGACTGTTCTTCTAATATTCCCCCTTCAGTTGATCGCAGCAGCTCAAGAGAGGCGGAATAGACGGGCGGAGCAGGCACGACAGAAGTATAGAAGGATGAGTGAGGACGAGAGGAGGGTGGTCAGTTGAATTTGTCCTCTCGAGATCATTGCTGCGAGTCTTAGAGATGATAGAGATGATTTTTTTATTAAAATGACAATAATTGCAGTACAATGCGATGCGTGACGCGCAACGTCGATCCCGAAGGAGGGAATTGGAGGGATTGAGTGATGGAGAAGAGAGAGAAAGAGGAGGAGAGGAGATTAGAAGGTGAGTTGAAGGAGTCTGAGGAGAGAGATCAGAGATAACAACGACTTGACAAGTTTATCGAACAATATCTGTTGCAGAGTTCGTGGTGGTGGTCGTTCCTCGTCTGCTTCAGCCACTTCGATGGGAGTGAGAGGAGGGGGCGGAACTTCATCGGCAGCGGGAGGAGGATCTCATCATCATCATCTTCAGAGAGGAGGAGTCGCTCCTGGTGGACACTACGCGTATGCGATGTATGAGGAACAGGAATGGCCAGGCCACCATTGAGAGGCCAGTGATTCCCTCCTGTATGTAGAATCTATTGTTGTCATTCCATTGATTATTGTGTCTATATTTCCTCCGGTAAGAGGAGTGTATCGGATCTCAGAAGTTTATAACGTTTCATGTTTTGCTAAGTTGCCATTTTTGGTGTATATTTGAGAACTGTTAGTTCATTTTGTCATCCTACCTCTGCATATAATTCCCCCAGCTTTATTTATGTCCCTTTATTCGGAGTATATTCCAAGTCGTGTGTATTCATTATCCCGCCATGCGGGTTTCACTCTAGGCTATTCCATTTTTATCTAATAATCAAGACATAATTCGAAGTCAGTCGATACTTGTCACCTTTCCCGACTACCGTCTCCAATCAATACATAGTATACCCATTACAGTAACTGATCTTGTCCCTGTTCATCACCTGGCTCTTTCCTATTACGTACGGTAGTTGACTCGTTTATCGAACTTCACGGTTTATGCATTCATTCTTTTAACCCAAGATATATTTCGCAGTCGCTTACAGCTTCGTTCAACGGCTTTTCTCTGTTTTGTAGTGCTCAGTGTAATAAACTTGCAGCTAATAGTTTTATTTCATGAACGAAGATAGCAAGACTAGCGAAAAGAGAATGAACTAAATGTGATACAAGATCAAAGATCAATCGGTGTGTTGAATGGCCAATTGGAGTTGTTTAGCAGAGAAGTAGAATCCAGAGATGCAAATTGCACTGCCCAAACCTGAACAGTGGAATAGAAGAGAAAGCGTAGAGAATGAACTGACCAATGATGAACTGATCAAACTTCCGATCTCTATCCACCATTCCAGCACTCTTCAATTTGAGATGGAAGAGGGCTGGCCATATGAAGGATAACATCGTTCCTAGAAAGTTATTCTCAGTTTAGATAGACGAGATCAGAGATTAGATAAGGATCGAAATAAAAGGGATACCAGTAATATTTCCGATCAATCCCATCACTTCGATTAGATATGGAACTGAGAGTGCAACGAAGAGAGTGAAGAGAATAAGGAGAATACGAAGGAAGAGAGCCCATTCTCGGAGAGATCCATCCAGGGAATAACAGCTGATGAGAGATGAATCATTTCAGTTCCATGAATGATTTCAGTTCTCATTTCTCACCCAGTGAACATTGTTTTCTTCGTTCCCTTGAAGAAATTGTCTCTGATTATGTGAACTGCAGCAAAGAAAGGAAGAGGATAAGAGAGAAGAGCTTTGACGACCAAAACGAGATTGATCAGTATCTGAAATGAACATTCCAGCGTCCCTCTCTCCCTGAAACTCTATTCTCAACCCAAAAGAGTGAGAGTGGTGTGAGGATAGTGACCAGGCACACCCAAGAGGCACAAGATCTCGTGGTGTAGTGGTTATCACATCTGTCTAACACACAGAAGGCCGGCGGTTCGAGCCCGCCCGAGATCAAACCTTTTGCTTTTGTCAGTCGAATGCGTACCTTGAATCCCTGATTGGGAAGAGAGTTGGAAATCTCTTGTTGGGTGAACTCTCCGAATGTGAGATAGCCCATGAGACCGAATATCGCCTGAATGTTTTATTTTGTTCTTTCTATTTCACTTGACGTCTGATGAATCTTCCAACTCTAATCCGAACCTTGAATGCAGCAGCTGCAACATGCGACCACTTTAGCATCGAATTGAACTGTTTTGGTTCCTGGAAATACTCGCTCATTTCGCAATTCCTTTCGTAGACTGGGACGTATTCGTCTTCTTTCCTAATCCCAACCCGTCTACTCCTCATAGTAATTCATCTCTTTCCTAGTACAAACAACCTCGTCCCCTCTCCTATCTTCCCTCCTCATCTCATAAGACCCTTCCCCTCTCCACTCCAGCATGAGACCCAACCCTTCTCTAACGACCAAATGAGGAGAAGGAGGAAGGGGAAGAGATTAGGCGTGAGAGATGAATGAAATGGCATCATCCATGGGTTATTCACTCGTCATCATAACCACTCTTACCTTCATATTCCCTTCCAGACTGGGGAGGAAGATATGGGAAGTGTATCCAAACACGACGACTCCGATCATAGTGGGAAGAGTGTAGAAATCGAGACCGAATGTGACGGAGGAAAGAGACCAGGAGGAGATCTGAGAGTGAACGATTGCGTCTCTTTTGACTGTTGAAGATTGTTGGAGTGATTGAATCAGAAAATCGATGGAAGAGAGAGGATTAAACCAGCCTGAGACAGGCAGTAGATCATCATGATAGCATTGACGATGAGATGGGAGACGGCGTTGGCGAGGGAGAGAGTTGAGACGACCTGTAGGGATTGAGTGGATGGTGAGGAGGAAGGCTGTGAAGTAGACGTACCTGGAGTGAATCAAGGAAGGAGCAGCCGAGAAGGATGGAAGAGACGAGCATCATCCATGCTGGTTTGTCTGAAAGGCTCACTCATCACTCAGAACTCCATTCATGGTACGAGATCTCTAGTAATCACTCCGGTTCATACCTATGGAAGGGAAGCACGCCTGTAGTAGATCTCCGGCCAACACGAGATAGATGATGCAAGTGGAGAGGAGTTCAGTCAATTGAGCTGCCAAGACGACCTTCCCGAATCCAGGATGATACGCTTCTGCTACCTGAGAGAAGATTCCTCGTTCATGTTTCTTCAAATGAATAACAAAACGTACATCTCGATAGCTGAAGTGTATCTTCTCTCCCTTCTCGTACAGACACTCAATGAGTAACCGTCCAGTCCAATAGCAGATATAGGCAACTCCGACCATCGCTCCCACCGACCACCAACCGCCCACCTGCAGATGGCTGATTACTCAGTTGGTTCATCATAGAAATCTATTGCAGACCACTAAGTTGCATTTTCCGCTTATGAAGTCTTCTTTCCCACGAGGTTCTTATAGACTCTTCTGCAGAACAATGGAGCAAGTTGCAAGGAGCAAGTTGACTCACTTTGACAGCAATGGGCAGCCCGACAATGAACATTCCCTGGATTGCATTGGTGACATTCCACGCTGCTTGAAGAGCTGTGATCGGCTCGTTTCCCACGTGGGCATCCGCCTGAGAGGAAGAGAAGTTTCGAAATTCGATGTTAATAATAATAATAATATAATAATATTTATCCGCACAGGTGTTATATTTGTGGGTGGGGT
>LS506675.1:834339-856526 GCA_900490845.1 Pristionchus japonicus
AAGTATATCCTAAACATTTGTAACTGATCAGTCTCGTTACTTTGTTCTGGAGTTTCTCGAGTTTTCCAGCTTCTTTTTCATAAACTGGGAATGCGACACTTGGGCAAAACTCAACCATAGGTCTAACGTAGGTTGTGTATGCATTTACCATCACCGCAGCATTGTTTGTAGCGAGACCACGGAAAATAAGGTTGGCACGTTCATGATTGTTCATGATTGAAGGAGGGAACTGGTCGTACCTCCACTTCCTCCACAGTTCCATTCAACTTGGTTGTCTCATCAGGTCTCTCTCTAGGGGGAGAGGGACGGGGAGGAGAGGGATCTCCACCCCCAGAGTAGTTCGTGTTTGAGGCTACTGTCTGGTTCTGCAATGAACCATTCAAGGTCATGGAATCAACATTGAGCCTCTTCGAATGTACCTGATAATCGGGTGCTTGATATCCAGTGTCCCATGCATCGTTTGGATGCTGTTCGAAATTATCGATTGACCCTGGGAATTTCAAATTAGATACAGACGAAAAGGTGAGATGAGTTTCGTTATGCGATACCTGCGAAAATGTGCTTGTTGGTCCAGTCCTGGAATCTTCGTGCATGCGAGGGAGGAGGTTGCATACTGTAGCCAGATATCGATTGGCTACGGTAGATCTCCCTTTACTTCCTCTCGGAAGTCCCAATCGATAATGGAAGAAGGACAGCCAAAAAGAGAGAAGGGGGGAGTCTTAAGAGGGGGCTCGAGATGAGTCTTAGTGGAGAAGTGAAGGGGCTTGGAGAGAAGAAGAGGAGGAGGGAGAGATTCATTTGGAATGATGGGAATACGAAGAGAAAAGAGTAATAACTAGTAGAGAGAAGAACATAGAATGACAAGTTTCTAGCCTCATCTCGAAAGCTACGAACTTCATTCAATAGAATTGAGTATTCAATCTCAGAGAAATCTAATCAGTTAATTTTCTCAGGCATGTCTTCATCTGTCTGTTCTTTCTCTGAATCAACATTCTCTGTCCCTACATCTGTGAAGAACAAACTCTCTGACGCATAGATGCATCCTGAAGAACTCCTCATAAAAAGAACGCTGTCATAATGGCAACAGTTTTGCTTTTGTTCCAGATGGTCACGGGTTCGAATCCTCATGCCGTCAAACATATTTTGCTGATCCTTTATTGTGCTTTCACTATCTCTGCCGTTATTCACATTTCACACATTCGCATGTTTATCGATAAGGAACGGTGGGAATGAAAGAGAAGAAGGGGAATCCTTTTCCATCGTTATCTTCCTCACTTCTTGATGCTCTGCGTAGCATCCTCTACCGTCTTTCCCCAATCAGTTTTGACGTCCTGTAATAGTGAGAGAATCACTCAACTCATCTTTCTCACTCACGTCGATAGACTCGTCGTCGACCTGCGATCTGACTCCTCCTTGATCAATTTGTGCGTTATGCTCATTGATTGATAGAGGGAGAGTGGAAGGAGGAGGGGGAATGACAAGAGGAAGAAGAGAAGGAGTAGGTGGAAGAGGAATGGAGGAAGGAGGAACAGTCGTAGTGCAGACAGGCCTGAAGGAAGAGAGAGAAATGGAAAGATTGTGAGAGAGAGGGAGAAATTAAAGAATCAATAACATCCGCATACTGTAGTTTCTACATGGGATTTAATGTTGTGATGATGACACAGATCAGACCGTATACGGTTAGAAGAGAGAGAGGAACGAAGGATACTGTAATGAACTACAGTAGTTAAAGGATACATACCTGGGAGGAAGGAGAGCGGGACGAGGGGCGATCGAGGAGGAAGAAGGAGGATTGAGAGATGGGAAGAGAACGGAAGGTGCGGCGGATGGATTCTTCTGCTTCCTTGCACACAAAACTGCAATACTCACTCAAGATTGTATAGACCATAGCCTCAAATGCGAGAGAACTGGTGGAGAAAGAGATGTAGTGGAAAGATTGACATACCTATGAGGAATAGAGTGCACATGAAGGGAAAAAGCGTGTAGAGAGAGGAGAGGAGGGAGAGGAGAAGGAGAATCGACATCTATAATAGAAACATGCTGTGAGATAGATTTCATGATCTGTAAGAGGAAAGGGATTAACTACTGACCATGACGACCGATCTCGGGATGGAAGAACTGTGTAATGAATACAATCAGAAGTGGAAAGAGACGATCAGCAAATACAGATAGTCAAATACCAATCGATCGAAACCAACCCATTCTCACTTCCTCTCTATTCCTCCATTGTGGTCGGTTGATCGAATAAGATGTCTTCTCAGCCGAATCTTCTACCTAACGTTCGCGTCCCTTCCCACGTAAGATCTCTCATTCTTCTAACGGTCATCGCATCTAACCACGATACAGTAAGAAAGTGCTACCGTACACCTTCCCTTCTCAGGTTACCTTCCTTCTGTCCGAAAGAGACACTCAGAAGTTCGTCATAAGCAACAAGGAGAACGAGAGTGTATTGCTCACTGTGAGTCCATCTAATGAATGAATGACTGCAATAGATAGCTTCGTTTCAGTTTCACTCGACCTACCACAAGGTGAAGGTCCCGGAGCGCACCTACAAGCTCGAAGCAAGGAGCAGCAGCGAATTTGAGTGCACAACAGAGGGAATCTCAAGTCTCGTGAGTTATCCATCCATCTCTAACTTCGAAATACAGTAACCGATGAAAGATGATCGATCGATAATGAGTCATGAAATAGAATATCCAGAAACCGAAGAACTGTCTTTCCAGCCATTCCCTGACAGCCGCTCTCCTGCCTTCATTCGCGCGTACATCCGTCGCGATTCGGTTAGTCTCAAGAATAGAAAGATTAGATGATCCCATGATGCAATCCAGCATCCGAATGGAGATTTCACGACGAAATCGATGGAAGTCCTCTTCAATGGAGTGAAGCCCATCGTGCACATCGTCTGTCCGACCGCTGTGAGTTCCCTCCTTCATCCCCTTTCTCACCTCCCTTCATCCCTCTTCATCCTCCCTCAATCTCCCATCTCAGCTCACATTCCGAATGACGAAGGGAAACAAGCAAGAGCTCTTCATCGAGAACAAGGAAAATGAGAAAGTCTTCGTTCGAGTGAGTCTATCTCTCTCTCTCTCCTACCATTTCTCCCTACAATTATCGTTCATTTGTTTCCAACAGCCAATCAATAATTTGTTCTTCTCAGTTTGAGACGTCATACGACAAGATTCGCGTGCCTGCGGGCGAGTTCGCGATGGAGGCCAAGAAGAAGTACAGATTCAACATCGAGAATCTGGGAGTGACTGACCTCGTATGTACCCTTCCCTTCCCTTCCCCTCCTCCCCCTCCACGATTGATATTGCAGTACGATGCTCCCGACGGCTCACTCCCTGCGAAGATCAGAATCTTCGCTCGTCGCCAGTCTGTCAGTCTCAACAATAGTGATTCATCCTCCCTCCTTTCATCCTATTCAGGACACCTCTGGTGAATACAAGGTGCACTTGGTGGCTGTTCAGTTTCTGATAATCGAGCCCTCTTCCCCTCGCTCTCCCCCGGCTGACACCCCGTACGGATTTGACTGACAACACATTGTGACAATAAATTGATCTATGTGAACTCACGATTTCCCGAGCAGATCATTCCCTACATATTGAAGTGTGAATAAAAATGAATCTCCAGAAAAAAAGAGATGTTTCCTTCTAAAAGTAATGAAAAGGATAATGAACAAGAGAGACAATGAAGAGGAAGAAGTGATAGGCAGACAAAGATAGAAGAGAAAGGTGAGAAGTAGTGATGGTGTGATTAGAAGAGTGGAAGGAGGGGATTGAGAGGTTGGTGAAAAGATAGGAGAGAAGAGTAGACGAACTAAGAGAAAGATGGACCACAACTCGAAACCTCAGAGAATCGGTGGTAGATACTTGTAGAAGAATCGTACTCGATAAAGCAAGACTTGTTTGAGAGAAAGTAAATAAATCAGTTAATGCTCTCAAGAACTTACTCAATTCTGAGTGGATAGGTAGATCCAGAAGCAGTTTCTTAATCCTTTCATCCTTCATCATGATTGAATGTTTGCCATGGGGAAGAATACAGAATGACTGGGAGCTCGCTCAGAGACAACGAATTAAACAGTGTATTAGATCGCATAATAGAATATCGGTATTTCAATAGTTCATCTTCACATTCTCTTCACTGGTAAGCATTCATCTATCTCTTCTTTCTCTGAGGCCCATCCTCTCTCCCTCAACATGTAGAGACACAACTCTCTCAAACATAAGTGCTTCCTAGAAGGGTTAACTCAAAAAGAACATTGTCGTAATGGTAACACTTTTGCTTTTGTTCCAGATGGTCACGGGTTCGAGTCCTCCTGTCGTCAAACATCTTTTGCTGCTTCTGTATGTGCTTTATTATACCTCTATCGATAATCACTCTTCAAACTACGATTTATCATAAAACAGGAGAGAAAATGGGAGAAAAGAAGGAGGAGGGGGAGGCACTCATTTTTTGAGGCTTTGCGTTCCGTCTTCTACGGTGGGACCCCAAGTCGAGCGCACATCCTGGAATAGTGAGAGAATCACTCAACTCATCCCTCTCACTCACATCAACGGACTCGTCGTCCACTGCCGATCGCACTGCGCCCTGGTCGATCAGTGCGTGCAGATCGGCAGTAGTGAGCGGAGCCGACGGAGGAAGAGGAAGAGGAAGGGGAGAGACGAGAAGGGAAGGGACGGCGGGAGGAGCGGGTACTGTAGGGGGCCTGAACACGAACATTACAAGAGAGACGAGATGATTGAGATGAGCGGTCAGTGAGAGCAAAGAAGGAATTGATCCTATCAGTATACTGTAGCACTAGTCGCTTTATAATTACAAACTTTCTGTCTCTCCATTGAAATGAATGCTGAGATTGGAAGCATTGTTCAGATGAAGAGATTCCAAGAAAGAAGATGGAGGATACGGTACACTCGTGGATGGACATCATGAACTATAGTAATCAATGAAGTGAGACATACTTGGAGGGAGGAATGGAGGAGGAGGAGGGGAGGACGGAAGGGGGACGAGTGGGCATGGCGGCAGGGACGGCAGAAGCAGGCTTCTGCTTGCGAGCACAAGTCGCTGCAATACACACTCGAGATTGCAAAGAGCATAACAATCTGACAAATTCGAAAAAAAACTGAGTCTTCCTTATCTTGACTGATAAAGTGAGAGGTGACGAGAAGATATCGACCTACCCAGGAGGAGAAGAGGGAGGAGGAGGGGAAGGGCAGAGGAGAAGGAGGAGAGGAGAGAGACGAGGATGAGAGGAGAAATCTATAACAGTGATATCCTATGTGATAGTTATCAGTAGGAGGAAGAAAGAGGAAAAAAAGGTTCACAACCACACAAAAAGGTTCACAAACCATTGTAACCGCTCGTCGATGGTACAACAGTGTATAATGAACGCGATCAGAAGTGGAATGATACGAACAACAATTACAGATAGTCAAATATTCAGAGTAAAGACAGAAGATGAGAGATGACCTAGAGAGTCACGGTGAATTGCAGAACAAGAGTAGCCAACGATGGAAGTGATAAGCTCTTTCCATTGATCAAACATTATTGAAGAAGATAAATGAATATGAAGAAGATGAATGGAACTAGATCACCGTGGTACAATCAATGCTATCTTCCATGATGTGTAACCAGTGTTGTCTGTGTTGATTCATCACAATCATGAATGAATTATTTTATCAGCTCTAAGTAAAGATGGACAACAAGATCTTCTGATCTTCACGAAGAACAGAAAAATCTTCTAAACTAGTTCTAACCTCGAGTCTTCTTCCGACAACGAAACTTGAAGTCGATTCGTCCATAACCGATTGAGCTTCTGTTTTTCTGCAATGAAAGTGATTGATATCTTCTTTCTAGAAGCGGCCAATACTCTAAGCAAATTAAAATAGATATATTCGCAATGTATTTCAGTAGTGGGAGTGGAGAAAATGGAAGAATAGAAAGGGAGGGATACGACTGGACAGGATAGACGATAGATCTCGAACTGAAACTTCAGTAGATCGAAGATACTAGAATGAAACTCGCATTCAATGAAGCAAGTCTCACTACAAGTATCACGGATCCTTGGTATGAGGCCAGTTGAGGAAGGGATGGGAGAAAACTCGAAACCTCAGAAGATCGAAAGTACTGGTAGAATACTCGCACTCAATGAAGCAAGTATTGCTAGAAGTACAATGGATCAACGGTATGAGGCCAGTAAAAGAATGATAGGGGAGGTGAGAAGGAGAAGAGAGAGGGAGAAGGAGAAGGGGGGGGGGGGGACAGGAAGGTAAGAAACGAAGATGGTAGAGGACCATCTCGATTCCATAGTCGAATCTGCAATGAAAACATGATCATATTGAATGAATCCTTCCAATACTACTGATAATCTCTCTTTCCAAGCACTAAAATGGATTGCATACATAACGCAAGGGATGAATTACTCGATACGCTAATTCGTCTCATTCTTATTTCTCCTATTCCCTCATATCGGTCGCCCTTTTACCAGTCATTTTCATTCCTTGATTCAGAGTTTCCATCGATCTCTTTCCAATATGACCTCCACCAACAACTCTGCCACGTGCACGACGGAAGTAGCCGCCATTGAGTGCCCGCCCACTGTGAGTCCCCCCCCCCCCTCCCTTCACTACCTTCCTCTCCTTCCTCACTGACATTTTATCCAATATAAAGATTACCTTCAGTTCCAATTCACCTTCCTTTCCAGCTCACCTTCTTGCTCGAGAAGGGCGACCGCCAGGCCATTAACATCGTCAATCAAGAAGACGAGCGCGTCTACGTGCGCGTGAGTGCATTTTCCCTCCTCTCTCTTCTCCCTTCCTGCAATTATCGATTGATTCATGACTCAATGGGAAAACCTCTCTGATTTCAGTTCTCCAGCACGTTCTCGTTGATCGGAGTGCCGAAGGGCAAGTACGGCCTGGAGGCGAAGCAACGCTTCGCCTTCTACTTCACGAACCATGGCGTCTGCAAGCTCGTATGTCCCCCTTCCTTTCGCTAACCTCTCAATCAACAAAACCGCCTGGAGATGCCAATTGGACCTGTAAAGATACTATTAATATTGCAGCCGGTGCGCGACGCTCCCGCCGGCGCCCTTCCTGCTCGAATCCGCGTCTTTACGCGCCGCGAGTCGGTTAGTCTCTGCAATAGTAATATATTCTTGCATCATCCTATTCAGGACGCGCCGGGAGACTACAGGGAACGCTCCATCGAAGTGCAGTTTTATCTGCCCAAGTGCAACCGTGAGTTACCAGCTAATAAAACGAATAGATGCTTCCTAGTATGAAGAATAGAAAGCGACTTACTTGCCTTACAATGGAATGCTTACCACAACAGCTAACTCAGGCACTTCCTCCTCCTCGATCTCTCCGGAGACGTCTCCTGGCAAACTCTGAGAAGGCGCATTCCTCTCCCTTCTCCACTCTGTTGCATAAAAATTATTGAAAATCCTATCCCAATCTCATCTCTTCCAGTTTGTTTCTTGAGATCATCGTTAGAAAAGAGAATTGAGAGACTCGCGAATCTGGAGAAGAACAAAACGAGAAATCGGAAAACAATGTAAATTTGCAAAGGGAGAAAGAGCTGAATTCACCTGTCTAGATTAGAGATGCTCACTTGCCTGTCAGTCTTGATCTTCTTCTCCTTTTCCTTCCTTCTCTTTCTCTTCCTCTTCCTACACAACCAATAGAGAAATGACGGGCATCCAGAGGCTATTCCCACCTGGAAAAGAATGAAATTGGCATGAAGAGGGAAAGAACGTACTACAGTACGAATTGAAACCGATCCTGAAAGAGAAGGAAAGGCTACACAACAAAGATGCAATAGAAACTCGATTGAGGAAGTGATGAAATAACAGGAAAAGATGATTGTACCTCTTCCACTGCTCATCCTTGTCTCCTCCTCCCTCTGCCGTCGTCAGTCGAGTGGCGAGTGTCATGAAATGTGATTAAAGCAAAAACAAATAAACAAAAGAAGCTTGAAACTGAAAAAGTAATACAGCAATAGTTATAAAGTTTCGCGCGCGAAATCATGAGGGTGCTCCAACGCCACAGCGCAACCGGACCTACCGCAGTGAATTTCGATCGTGCTTTATTAGCGAATTATCGATTTCTACTTCTAAACAGCCTATTTTTACTCATCTATATTCTCAATTCGCGTGCCGCTTTCCCCTATTTACACTTGTTCCCAATGTACTCTCCAATACTCGCTCACAACCACGATTTTCCTTCTTCTTTGTTCCAGACCACCCTCGTCATTGCTCTTTCCTTCTTTCTTCTCTATTATTTTGCGCTTTACTCATTCTGAAAGTTACTTTCTACTCTCTATTGATCGAATCCATCATCTGTCATTGCGGAACGACTCATTTCGTTGATTTTCCTCCCTCTTGTCTCTTCCAACTATGATTTCGCATCCATTTTCCCTCCCTTGCTCACTCGCCTATTATCTATTTTGCATCCATTTCCCTGTCCATTCATCGATATCCCAAATGAGATCACATCTCGTTATAGGGGGACTCGACTACCTGGATGGAGGATGGACTACAATTGCGTCTCTTTTTTTCCTTCGTTAGACCACTTTTTCCATTTGCCATTGATTTTTTTTTCAAGTCTAAATATGTATATATAATAAATGCCATTTCATTATCTCAAGAGACGTTGTATTGATGGCCTAGGGGAAGGGATGGGAGTGGGGGGATCAGATTCTTTATATGATTCTATATGTTCATTCTTGCTTTCATTCTACACGGTTCTTATTCGTTTCCAAGAGATGGCTTCTAATCTATTAGACCAAGTCTATTCTACCTTCTCCTCATCTATCTGAAATATCTCACTTCGTTCTCTCTTCTCATTGTTCTTCCTCATCTTTCCTTCCTTCACTCAACTTCCCATCCATCCTCAACTTCTTTGCACTCATTCCATCACTTATTACTTTTGTGGACTGCTAATCGATAATGAGAGATACGATATCCTTCATCTACTGTATTGACTACCTTGTTCTTATTAACCAACTCTTCCTCCCTCCCTCATTCTCCTTCCTTCTATAGACTATCATCTAATAATGAAACTCTCTCTCTACTCTTCCAACCTTATTCCTCAATCATCTCTGACCATCTCTCATTCTCATTATTCTCTCATTTTCTCATCACACATTTGGATACGACCTACTTCTATAAATTGATTCATCTCTACTCTCCTCCTCCTCTTTCTTCTTAAATGAAACATCATCGAAAAAAACACTTGGAGAGACTACAGTATACGCTCTACAGAACTACAGTATACTCTATCCACAGAATGTACTCCTCCTCTTTATCTGCTTCATTCTCTCTCTTGCCCAAATATGGATATTCCTCTCTCATTTCAACCTCTTCCGTTTGGGTCTGATCTACCTCTCTAGAATGATCTATCTCACTGTCCACTTTTATCTATGTTTCCTCTTTCCTCTACCGACCTACCGTATCCCCTTCACTATCTCACCACTGTATCTACCCCTCATCGATCCATCTCATCTATCCTCATTATTCAAAATCTTCCACCTCCTCTATCTGAACAATTTCGGTCTCTCTTCTCATTGATCTCCCTCATCTTTCCTTCCTTCATTCAACTTCCCATCCATTCTCATCTTCTTTACACTCTCTCTTCCATCATTCCATCACTTCTTCCTTCCTTTTGCGGACTGCTAATCGATAATGGCAGATACGGTATCGTTCATCTACTGTATTGACTACCTTGTTACTGTTATTTAATTCTTCTTCCCTTCCTCGTTATATTTCCCTTCTATGGAAGATCATCTAACATTCTATTTCTCTCTCTACTCTTCCAATCTTACTCCTCATTCCTCTCTGCCCATCTCTCATTCTCATTACTCTCTCATTTTCTCATCTCACATTTGGATATTTTTTCGACCTCTCTAAATGGATCCATATCTTCTCTCCTCCACCTATTTCTTTCCTTCCATGAACCTTCATCGACAAAAGCAAATGGAGAGACTACAGTATACACTCTACAGAACTACAGGATATTCTATCTACAGAATGGACTCCTCCTCTTTATCTGTTTTATTCCTCCTCTTTTTGCCCAACTATGAATACTCCTCTATCGTATTTCCACCTCTTCCATTTGGGTCTGATCTATCTCTCTAGGTTGATCTATCTCACTGCCCATTCGTATCTATGTTTCCTCTCTCTTCCACCGACCTACCGTATTCCCTTCACTATCTCACTACTGTATCTACCCCTCATCGATCCATCTCATCTATCCTCATTATTCTAACTCCTACTCCTCCTCTATCTGAACAACTCATTTCGATCTCTCTTCTAATTGTTCACTCTCATCTTTCCTTCCTTCATTCAACTTCCCATCCATTCTCATCTTCTTTACACTCTCTCTTCCATCATTCCATCACTTCTTCCTTCCTTTTGTGGACTGCTAATCGATAATGAGAATTACGGTACAAATAATCTACTGTAAGAATCCAGGTCTATTCTTATCCTTTTATTAAATTCGTCTATCCTTCATCTCCCCTTCCTTCTATAGAACATCACCTAATAACGAAGCACTCTTTGTACTTATTCCTCTTTCCTCTCAGATCATCTTTCCCGTTCATATCTTATTGTTCTTCTTGTCTCATTTTCGCCTCTCTTTATGGATCTAATCTACCCCTCAATATTTGTCAATCTCTCTTTCCCCTCTCTTCTATGTTTCTTCTCCCCTCCACCTCTTTCCTTCCTTCAATAGACCACCATCGAATAAAGAAGTCGTGAATACTACATCATCAGTTTCATTCTAATCTATTCTTCTTCTCCTTTCATTTCCTCCTCTCTTCATATCTGATCTACCTCAATAAATCGATGCATCTCTTCCATTTGCCTTTTTCCTTCCCCCTTCTCCTTCCTTCTATCGATTGCCATCGCATGCAGAGACTACAGTATACTCTAAGGAACGCTTCATTAGACTACCGTATCCCTTCTCTTACTACCGTATCTATCCTCTCAATTGATTGATCTTGTCTATCCTCATGACCACACTACTCTCATCTACCCTCTCGTTCACTTGTTCTACATCTGTTTCATCTCTCTCATCTCTCTGAACCCTTCACTCTCTCCAGTTGATCGTATCTCATCAATCCCATTCGATGTCTCAACTCATTCAATCTTCTCTCAGCCCACAACTCGAACCGGCAATGTCTCCTCGATCAAACGAGCAGAAGAACGAGCGTACGGCCGCGCTCTTTAAGGAACAAATGGCCATGTTGCAAGTCAGTTTCCTATCTTAACCAATTCTACATCTGATACAGTAATCTGCATAGAGAATACGGTAATCATACCGTAATCGCCATATATCGATTCACAATCAACATTTGAGGCCCTCCTCGGAGAGGCAACTATCGAGGCGATCGAGAGGGGACTGAGAGGACACGCGGGTAAGTATTTCACATCATTCCATATCCCAGACGACCCTATCTATAATCGATTGTTTTCACTGTCTAGAAGTAATCGATCCGAATGATATCGATCTTACAGTACCCCTAGCTCCCTGCTAAAGTACGATAGTCAAGTCAAACTACGGTAACTCTCCCCCATTGCAGTGCCGTTCGTCCTGCGTGTGGTGGTGGTCGATCTGCCTCTCGGCCACTCCCACCTCTCCATCCCCGTTGGAAGACCCGACGACGGCAATCCATCGGCCGTCGTCCTGCTGTATCTCTCCCTCAGAGAGAGAATGGTCAGTCTATTAACCATTATCTATATCATCTCATTCGCCCTATCTGATCATCTCATTCTTCTCATTCCCTCACGGAAGATGCATCTTCAGGCCAGTCTGACCACGTGGATGGGCACTGCCCTCCTCCCCTCGGAGATCCCTCCCTCCGTCTCCTTCAATGGACCCACTCTCGACGGGCTCATGGCGAGAGGAGCGTCGATCCTCCGGCAGGTACCGTATGCTTACCGTATCCATTCGTTACACATCCGACCCCATACTGACTTACTACAGTAACCTAACTCCTCTATGTTCAAAACCTGGCTACAGTACTGTAGGATGTACTCCTAGAACAACCCAATTAAGTCCCCTGGAGGAAGTACCGTATCCCTTGGCTACAGTATCCTCAGGAAATACCGTATCTCTATAATAATCGATAATCGTTCAGACCAATGGTCAGTCGCATCGCCTCTCCCCAGCTGATCTCAATCACTGGGGTAGAGGAGGATTGATTTTCGCCCCTCCACACGAGGACGTCGTCCCCCTTCGTTCATTCGTGAAGAAGGGAGTGGCCGCGAAGGACGCCCGCAGCGCACTGCCGGCAGACATCGGGAAGGGCAAGCTCACTGAGGTATGATTCCCCTCTCCATTCATCCTACCCCTCCTCCTCTTCTCCTTCCTTCCCTCTACTATCCTTCTCTCTACATCCCCTTCTTTCCCCACCGTTATTCAATCGATATCCCATTCATTAGTCAAAACAAGATAGAATAAGATATTGAGCGACACATCAATTACTCTTTCCTTTGTCTATTCCACCCGCTAGAATCAAAGAGAGTGCAATCCTAGAATGAGTCAACCAATTACAGGAGGAGATCATCGCCATGGAGGGAATGGAGGCAGTCGGCCCCAATCAGCCCGATTCTCCCGCCGATCGATTCCGGGTATGATACTGTAACCATCCTACTGTAGACATACCGTACTCGCGAATCGAGAGTTACCGTATACCATGACCATCCTACTGTATACATACCGTACTCGCAATTCGAGAGTTACCGTATACCATGACCATCCTACTGTAGACATACCGTACTCGCAATTCGAGAGTTACCGTATACCATGACCATCCTACTGTAAGCACTGACTATGAATTGATTCTATCTCAGGCGTCTTCGTCCCGCCCTTCTCCATCCCTCGCTCGCAGAAAGGAGCAGTTCGACAAGAAGTCGGAGAAGGAACAGAAGAGATACGGGAGGCGAGAACCGGAAGAGTCGTGAGTCATCTACTCTCCCTCCCTTTCTTCCCCCATCTTAAATCGATACTACCGTATCCCCTGCTCCTTTCCGAATTCAATTCTAACTCTACTCCCCCCCCTCCCTCTTCTCATCTGATTCAATTCCAGGACGATGGACGATGATTTGATGGAGGGACAGGAGCAGAGGGCGAATCTGGTAAGCCCTTCATCCATTATTCCTATTCCCTTTCTAATCGTATCTATCGATAATGAAACCCAAAGGATCGAAGTTAGTGCCTATTTCCGAGTTCCATTTCACTCCTAACGAAGGATAGTTATTCAATCAGCCCCTACTCATTCTATTGCAGATGCGCGGCGAGGCACCTGCCGGAAGTCTCTTCGAGTTCCGAGTGCCGCCCGTCCCCTCTGCCGACATCGTCTCCCGCCCCCTCTCGTCCTCTCCCAGACCCGTCAAGAGGAAGGCCGAGCCTGCAGAGTCCACTGCCCCGACCTTCCAACCGGAGGCTGGCTCTCCCCCTCTCGACGCGGATCCCCTCCCTTCTCAGTCCCCTTCCCTCCCCTCCACTTCTCGAGCTGCAGCCTCTTCTGGCCCCCTCCCGTCCAAGACGGTCAAGGAGATGCCCGATGGAGAGTCTCCTCCCATCCGTTCCCCTCCTCGTTCCCCTCGTTCCCCTCCTTCTCCCACGAGACTCGCCCCTCGTCGCAGAGTGCCGCCCCCTCCTGCCTCTCCCTCCAACGAAGGACCGAGCACGTCGAGAGGACCCGCACCCAAGAGGAAGTAAGTCACCTATTCATTCTATGCATTCCCCTTAGACGACCACTATTCAACCTATTAGTCTCCACTCAGTCTCAACTTGCCGCGAAACCCATCTCAAACCACAGTAGTCAATCTTAGGGTAATCGATAATACAGTAATCTTAAATCTGACCGTCAGGTCCGTCGACCCTGGAGACGACAGCGACGCGCCCTGCACGAAGAGGCGATGCGTCGAGGAGAGGTACGGTAGCCTGAAATCAGATAATCGATAATGGGGAAAGTAGAGGAGAAGAGAACGGACGAAGAGTGTAGAAAGTGAGGCGAATAGTTCGGTTTCTGGATCGCATCCAGCCACTCGTTGAAAGAGGAAAGGCGAATAATGAGAAATGAGAACCAGGAGAATGAAAAAGAAGAAAAGGAGAGTAGAGGGATAATTGGATTAGAAAGAGACGAGACGAGAAAGGTAGATTGGAATAGAGAGATGAGAGGCAAGGTCAGAGAGGTCAGTGATCTACCCTCTTCCGATCTCTCTCTCTGTCTTCCGTTCTCTGCTCTCTCCATCTCACATGCTCTCTCGCTCCTTCTCCTCTCTCTCTGTCTTCCGATCTTTGCTCTCTTCCTATCCCATGCTCTCTCTCTCCCTCTCTCCGTCTAACATTCCGTTCACACTCTCTTCTCTCTTCTTCCTCTCTCATGGTTGAGATCGAAAGATCAATGAGCGCAAATGTGAATGGATAGAACCCAGAAACCGAATGAAATACAAGGAAAGATAGATGGAATGATTTGGGGAGGAAGTTGACACAGATAGAGCATATGTACAGAGAGGGAGAGTAATCATATCGATTGGAATCGGTCATTCGGGTTACGGTAGCCATGAGGTGTACCTAATTAGCATTGAAAACTGAGTTAGACTACGGTAGATTACGGTAGATTACGGTAATTGAACTGAATTGGACTACGGTAGATTACGGTAGATTACGGTAATTGAACTGAATTGGACTACGGTAGATTACGGTAGACAAAGGGTAAAGAGAGTGAATAGTCTCCTTTCAGAACCGAGCTGAAGGCGAAGCTGGCTGAGAAGGAGAAGGAAGTGGAGAAGCTGAGGGCAAGAGTGGATAGAATGAAGTGAGTATCGATCGAGTTGATATCTAATCGATAACTACAGTATAAGAGGGAATTTCTTTTTGATCCTTTCTCCTTCTCCTCTTCTATACTCAATCTCCTCAGATGAGTCATCACTCATCAGATCATTCTCTTTCAGGAAGAGAAGAGAGGATGCCCGACGCGAGAGAGACGCTGCAGCAGCTGCAGCTCCGCCCCCTGCTGCTCCCGCCGTCGCTCAGCCTGCACAGGCGGCCGCTGCTCCTCCAGCGGTCCTGCCTGTCGCAGTGCTCCCTCCTCCCCCTCTTCCTCTCCCTGTCCCTCTTCCTCAGGCAGCTCAGCCCGTCCCTCTCCCTCTCCCTCAGGCGGTCCAGCCCGTCCCTCTCCCTCTCCTCCAGGCGGTTCAGCCCGTCCCTCTCCCTCCTCCTCAGGCGGCTCAGCTCGTCCCTGTCGCTCCTCCTGCTGCAGCGCAGGTCGCACCTGCTGCACCTGCTGCACCCGCCCCTCTTCCTCTTCCTCTTCCCTTCCCTCTGGCCACGCGTGCCTTCCAGCAGGGAATCCTCACAGTGCAGCAGTGGCACGAGTATGCCACCCAGTGGTGAGTAGAGGGACGATATCAATGGGAAGGATTACGGTAGTCAGGATACGGTAGAAGGAAAAATCTGATCAGAGGGTTACGGTAGTCTGGGAAGGGAACGGGAGTACGGTAGTATCGACGAATGTATTGATTCCAGGATCCTGCGGGAGCACGGCCAAGCTGTTCTACAGCCGCTGGCCGCGTACGAAGGAGGGAACGGAGGCGTCCCTGATGCAGACGAGAGAAGCACGCATCTCTCGCTCATCAAACGCAGATGGACGGAGTTGTGCAAGCTGGCGGTCAGTGAGGGAGAAGAGAAGGGATTAGAGGGGAGAGGGGAGGAAACCCACGGGATGAATGTAATCGAGTTACTTCTATCTACCCTACAGTAATCTACCGTAACCAAGAGAATGGGGGAATATCGATTGAATTCAGCTCAACCTGCGTGACGAGGCGTACGAGACGGCCATCGCCCTCATCGATTGGAGTCCTGCCTCGCCCATCACTCAGCAGGCCGCCATCGATGCAGCGGAGGAGGTCTGTGAAGGGAATAGATTGAGTAGTGATGAGGAAACAGGGAAGGAACGACGGGAAACGACGAAATAATGAGCGAAAGGTTGCATTTGGATGGGAAACGGAGGGAAAGGGACTGGAAATGGGTCTAAATGGGATAATCTCAGGCGTTCTCTCGCCTCGCGCAGTTCCTGCTCGCGACGGACTCGGCCAAGACCGTGGGCAATGAGGCGATCCGCGTAAGTATAGCTCATCCCCATATCGAACCATAGAGAAAGGGTAGAAATAGAAGTCAACGGGAATACTAAAGCTAGAAAAATGACGTAGAAAGTGCAAGAACAAGAGAAATGGAAGGAAATTAGCCTGGCATTGACCTAGAAGTGAATTGTCGATAGTTTGAGTGGCTACAGTACTCCCTCATTGAAACACCGTAGTTGCTAGTAGCTGCAAACTGATTTTATTATATTTAACTCATTTTAGCACTCGAATCTGCGAGTGAGAGGAAGACTCCCCTTCCGTCGCCCTCCTCCTCCCGAGTGCCGTCACGTCGAGAACGAGTACGAGATGAGAAAGGGCCGCACCTTCTCCCGCCTGCACAAGGCCGCCAAAAGGATTGGGAAGCAGTGAGTTAATGGGGATGAGAGGATGGAGGGATGGATGAGCAGAGTAGAAGAAGGGAGAATGACAGAATCAGGGATTATGGGAATATGAATGCATTTCAGCTAAGTGCCGAATATGTGAGTGGTCGACTCTCTTCCCTTCTTCCCTCCACTTCTCCCTCTCCCGGATTTCTCTCCTATCTGTGCCATAAGTGAGGATTTTCATTTCCATCTGTTTAAAATAGGATATTGTGAACATTTAGTAAGTTGTTGATTATTTTTGCTGTTATTTTTTGTTCCGTTGTATTAACGAGAACGGAAAATGTACTGTAATTGACTCCGTATTGATCGATTTTTTCCCAGATTACTTCGTACTCGACAGCAGCAGCTTCTTTCTTTTTTCTTCATTATTCACGCTGCCGTCTTAATTGTGAGTTCTCTTCTGTTTCTACTCCCCATCACAGATTGGCTCATCGATTCATTGATAGGTTTCCATGTTCTTTTTGTCACAAACCGCCTTCAGTCCATAACTTCGTCCTTTTTCAGATCTGTTCCATCCCATCTTTCCCATATTCCCCCTCCTTTTCTATATGATTCATTCGATCCACTATCCTTGCTTTATCCTTATCGTTATCTAAACTATTCGATCCCTTATCCTTACTTTATCCTTATCGTTATCTAAACTATTCCATCCCTTATCCTTATCCCTATCCGTTGCCCTATCTATTATACGTGTAATTATCCTCAACTTATCAATATCAATATTTATATATCATTATCATTATCGTTCAATTTTTATCTAACCTATTCCTTCGCTTTTCCTTATCCTTTACCCATTGCCCTCCATCTTATCATTTATCCGTTGCCCTCTATCATGTTTAGTCGTTGATTTGATTTTGTGTTGCGTAACTTCATTTCATTGCTAGGATCATCATTGTTTTAGTTCTTCTGTCTCGTTCCCACCTTTGTTTCCTGCGTTTTGATTGTGTCATATTAGGTAAATGATTGTATTTGTTTGTTAGAGTCGAATTTCAATTGTTTCTTTTCAATCTAGTCTTTTTTCTTTATCGATCGGACGCGGACGCGGATGGATGGATGACTCTCTTCGATGGACTCTCTCGGATCGACACGCGATGGATTCTTCTTCTTCTCTTCTTATGGATTCTTTCTTCGTTCAAGGCAATTGCCAACTTATTCTGATCTTCTCATCAGGATCAATCAGGTATTAACTTATTGATTCTGGGTCAAAGTAGTCTAAACGAACCAAATACTGTATCTAATCTACTCCTTTTCAGTTGATTCGTGGTCTCCTCCTTCTTCCTCTTCTCTCTTCTCATCTGATCTTCCATTGGATTTCCTCTCGTCTTCTTCGTCTCTCCAGTTGAGGTATACTACTTTCCTATAGAAAGACTTATGATCTCTAACTGAACTTATTCCGATTCATATTGTAATGGAGAAATTGCAGCGCTCGTTCTCATCTTATCAATCGATATTATGAACAATAGTACGGCTACAGTATTCGTCCTTCTCTCTGCCTCGCCTATTTTCCCCTCTCATCGTGGATCTCAGATTAACGGTACGAATCTCCTTCATTCCATTCTTATTCATAGGTTAGTTATGGTGTTTATACTGTATTTCTCTTCAGATTTGTCGCAAGAGATGCATCTCGTCTCGTCTCTTTCTTTTCTGCTCGCTCAATGCTTCTCTCTTCCATTCACTGTGGAATAATGTTTGAGGTGAATATTTTATTTGGAAGATAATTGGATGATCTTGTACGTTTCAATCTATGATAATAACTTCATAATTTCAGCTCTTTACTTCAATCTCGTCCTTCCTCTCTCCACCCATCGCATCTATTCTTCTCCCATTGGATCTCCTCTCGACTTCTTCGTCTCTCCAATCGAGGTATATTACTTTTCTATAATAACATATATACTCTATCAACAGTATTCCCGATTCTCATTATAATGGTCGGATTGCAGGTTGAGCCTATTCTCTTCTCTAATCGATGATGGAGGTACAGTATATCTACAGTATCTCACCGCTGTTCGCTCTTCTGCCCTCTCTCCATACTCTATTCTGGCTTACGGTTAGTATTTCCTTCTTATACTATGGCTATTTCTATTGTAATCATTGTGTCTATTCTATTTGAAACTGTATCTCTCTTCAGATTCATTGTTGGAGGCCCTTCCTCTTCTTCCTCTTCTGCCCTTCCTCCATCTCGAGATCTCTCCGTTTCTCCGTTCGATCGATTGGATGGACTACCGTATATCGGATCGTCTCTCCTCCATTTCTTCTAACAATTGAGGTATATTACTTTTCTATAATAACCGAAATAATCTAACTGCACTATTCTCGATTCTTATTATGACGGTCGGTTTGCAGATTGCGCCTCTTCTCGTATTCAATCGATACGATGGTGTACAGTATATCTACAGTATCGATGTTCTTCTCGCGCATCTGCCCTCTTTCTCCATGCACTATAATAGCTTGCGGTTAGTATTCCCTTCTCATTCCGTTGATATTTCTATTGTAATTATTGTGTTTAAACTATTTGAAACTGTATCTCTCTTCAGATTTGTTGCAAGAGTCGTTTCTCCTCCGTCCTTCCTTCCTCTCCTCTCCACATCTCCGTTCACAATGGAATAGCGACAGGATAGATTGAGGTAAGGACTTGAATTGGTCGGGATTTTGTCGATTTCCTCTATTTTGACTCAGTATAACTAGTATTCTGCTCTAAACATGAATATACAAACCAATACCTATGATTGTTTTACAGTTTGGATCATGGGCATTCGCCTGTCGTCACTCTCGCTTCTTCGTCTATGCATTCTGGCCCTCCGCTTCTGTTCAAGATGCTCCATTCATTTGACCAGAAAGGTATGGATTCGTTTATGCAACAACGATAAGGTTCATCTTAGTTTACTTCTGATTTAAATCATTCGTAGCTGTTACTCTGTTATAGCAACCTGATATTTTCAGGTCTCGATCGATTTCTCTCTTCTTCTTCCACTCTCATCTCTTCTCTCTCATTGGAAGGTCCATTCTGCTGATCAGGTATGATTCGTTGTTTCCATTATCCTTTTAAAATTAGCTTCAAGTTTACGAGTTTCAAATTCTATTTCATCCTCACTCATTCTTTCCATTTCAGTTCTTCTGTCCTTTCTCTAACATCTCCCTTCTCTCGTCCTTCTCTCTTCTTAATTGATCCGAAGTCATTCCGGACTCTTCATGCAATCTCTTCGATAGTAATCTACATCTAGCAATTCCGGTCAGTAATTATTCTATAGATTTTGATTAGATTGTAATGATTATACCTCAATAATTTACTTTTCATTGAGTTAGTTACTAGTATTTTGATATTTTCAGATCTCAATCGGCTTTTCTCTTCTTCTCCCACTCTCGTCTCGTCTCATTCATTGGAATCTTCGATATTCTAATCAGGTACGCTTTCTTGCTTGAAATAATACGAATTCGCCTAAAAAGAGTGATGCGAAATTCATATTCTTGTCCATCCTCATTCATTCTTTCGATTTCAGATCGTCTCATTCACTCTTCCATCTCCCTTCTCCCTTCTCTCGTCCTCTCGTCCTCTCGCCCTCTTCTCTTCTTCCTCACAGCCGAAGGACCTCTTCTGAATCCCTCTCTAGATCATTCAGATCGAAGGGAGGGATAGGTGATGTTTATATTTCGCTCTTTGACGGCTCTCGAATGGTTGTATAATTAGCAGAAGTGCCTTGGATTGTCCTCCCACTTGCTTAGCACGTAATAGTTTAGTCGGTTATTATAATAGACATGCAATACTTACAAAGGAAGGCTGCTAGGAGGATATGGAGTTTCGGAATGAGACCTATACAGGTCGATAGATACCCAAAAGGGAATGACTTTGACACTAGGCATTACAATACTTTATGGGAATTCGGAATGGGTTACTGTTCTATTCATTCACCCAGAGTGGTGATATCTCATTTACCTGTGCGCGATATGCTAGGACTAGAATGTCGCATAAGAAAGATAGTGCCACCTATTACTCTTTTATAATGAATGCATCTTGCCACTCAGTTAGAATGAGAATGGATTCGTTTGGATCTCCTCTCTAATGTTCTCTCCTCACTAAATTCGTGAGCACTGGCCGCTGTTCTGAGTTCAAGTGATTGAGAAACGTCTGAAACTATTCGAGTCGTTGTAAGGATGGAGATATGCATTCACTTTCAATAGTTACAAATTGTGTGGTCGAATACCGTATGCTCGTCAGTTGTAGATATGAATTTATGCGTGTTCACAGAGAGAAATGCGGATACGAATAGTAAATTATGTTGAATCAAATGACGTAGAATGGCAGGAAAAGGGTAATAGCATAGGGTCACTCAGAGAAACTGGTCATTTTTCCATATTTTACTACTAGCCTTGCCGCTCTGAGAAATAGACTATGGTGTCTGTAGTTAAAGGAAGATGCACTGTTTGTGAAATTAATGCCATTTCAAGTGATGTAATAGCAAAAGTGGCGTGGCTATCGTTTCAAGATGTTGTATCTGCCGCTCAGGAGTTTTGTGGCAGCAGTTTTCAGGTCTGTTTCCTCTCTAGTTTAGTGTTTCCAGCTGTAGCTGTAGGCATGGTTTGCCATGTTGCTTTGTAGCATCGCATGAAAAATCTTCGGGTGAATTCGTTTCGGACCTTTTCTAAACTATTCGAGTCGTTGAGGGGATGAAGAGATATGCATTCACTCTCAATAGTTACAAATTTTGTGGTCGAATACCGTATGTTCCTGAGTTGTAGATATGAATGTATGTGTGTTCACAGGGGGAAATGCGGATACAAGTTGAAAATTACGTTGAATCAAACAACGTAGAATGGTAGGAACAGGGTAATAGCATAGGGTCACTCAGAGACACTAGCCAGTGTTCCAGATTTTACTATTAGCCTTGCCGCTCTGGGAAAGAAACTATGGTGTCCGTAGTTAAAGGAGGATGCACTGTTTGTGAAGTTAATGCCATTTCAAGTGATGTAATGGCAAAAGTGGTGTGGTTATCGTTTTGAGATTTTGTATCTGCCGCTCCCGATTTAAGTGGCAGCCTTCAGGTCTGTTTCCTCTCTGCGCTTTTGTAATACTTAGTTTAGTGTTACTACCTGCGACTGTAGGCATGGTTTGCCGTGTTGCTTTGTAGCATCGCATGGGCAATCTTCGGGTGATTAGTTTCGGACCTTTTCTAAACTCTTCGCGTCGTTGTAAGGATGCATTCACTCGCAATTGCTACAGATTTAGTGGTCGATACCGTATGCTCATGAGTTGTAGTTGCTCTACCACCGTGGAAAAAGGGCGATTTAAGTTGGTTTTGCAAGGAATGGAATAAAAGAGCTTCCAAGGTTGGAAATGTGTCTTTATTATCTAGTCCATACCTCGGGATCCTTATCCATATCCAGTTCATCTCAAAAAAATCAATCATTCCCATCTAGTATTAGATAGAAGGGTATCAAAAATAGTAAATTATCTTAATAATTGTGTCATAATAGGGCACAAATAGTGTTGGAAAGAAGATTGTAAAAAGGTATACAAAAAAGAGGAGATAGAAGACGGTGTTTATTTTTATTTTTATTTTATCATTTTTATTTTATTTTTATTTTTATTTTTACCCCCCTAGGTTACGGTGTACTGCGGCCAAATTTATTTGGTTGTGGTACCCACGGGCCCCAAATAAAAC
>LS506675.1:864644-887743 GCA_900490845.1 Pristionchus japonicus
ATTGAGAGGGGCGGCATGTAAGGGAGTTGTAAGAGCCCTGTGAGATGCCCGCACCCCAAGACCAATAGCACGAGCACGAGGATAGTCGAACAACGGGGGCTTAGCTCAGTGGTAGAGCAGTCGCATACGTATCGAAAGGCCGTTGGTTCGATTCCTTCAGCCTCCATCTGTCTTTTGCACACTCCTCTGACATCTTACACTTATCGGACTATATTACGCTAATTTGTTATTCATTTCAGCGGGTAATGAGACCGACCTCTTTATGGCTGGTATCCTTCCTATTCATCTTCCACGGTTGTGAAGCATGGGACC
The DNA here is from genome assembly GCA_900490845.1 of Pristionchus japonicus. Taxonomy (NCBI): domain Eukaryota; kingdom Metazoa; phylum Nematoda; class Chromadorea; order Rhabditida; family Neodiplogasteridae; genus Pristionchus; species Pristionchus japonicus. The sequence goes on from LS506675.1 coordinate 864,957, forward strand.
CACAAGAGCTGAGCATGTATGATTTAATCGAAGAAGTCAATCAGAACTTCTACGAACTCTTCGGAATTGAGCCGGTTAGTTGGAATACAGCCGGATAGTTTGAACTGTTGCTACTATTCAGTCACACCCAGAGAAATCTAGGGTCGATCCTAAAGATGAATTTTGCTATTCTGTCAAAGGAATCACTCGCGACATTACTTTTGATGCGGAACAAGTTGAACATTCACATCATTGCAGTGCTCCGTTTGGATGGAGGTTCTGTTTCAAGTCTTCATCTTTCTTCAAGCTATCCCCTTCTCATTTGCTCCACATTTTCTTATCCTCTATTTCCATTTTTTACCTCTCCTATTTCTCATTTCATTTCATTCCTCTTCTCATCGATTGCATGCTCTGTCTCACCACATTCCTTGTTTTTCATCGACTCTTTTTGTTGATGATATTTCACATTTCTCCCCCACGACGCTCTTATAAGCAGCTCGTGTGGGATTTGTGGTGTTGGTTCAATTTGAGTCTTGGCACGATATTGCTAAGCCTAGCAGCTATCCGTGCTGTGCAGTCATCTTGCGGACTGGGATAATGAGGGGGACCGATGTGCGTGTTTGAATATGCGGGAGTTGTAACCACTGATTCTGCTCTTTCAATCAGCTACGAATGGGGGCTTACTAAGCGACTCTCAGCGATATTCAGCGTCAATTTTGTCTCTCTATCATGAGTGCCCGAAGGTAACGCACACGAAATATGAGGAGATTGCATCACGGTAAGCGAGCAGAATTTGCACGAGTGAAAATTGCACTGCGTTGCCGTGATCTCTGTTTGATTACCGACCGAAGAAAGTGAAGCCTCTAAGAATTCCACCATTTTGTAGATGAGCAACGTGCTATACCAATTTCATTAGATTCCCGGGCAACCAGGTATGTGCGTGCTAAATGTAAGCGTGAAATGCTATGCGAATATGGTTCATGATAGCTATAGTTCTGCGTTGGCCGATCAGTCATCTAATATTTGCAATTAGCCCTCCTTTAAGTGCACTCTTTCTCTAGTTGCGCATAGATACGTCTCGGAAAATGCCTCTCAAAAAAACAATGTCATGGTGGATGACGCTTTTGCTTTTGCATCCGAAAATTGGGGGTTCGAATTAGGGTTGGCTAAACAATTGCGGAATTGCGGCGCCGCAATGAAGGGAATGTGGGAGGGGAGAATTGCGGCTCCGCAATGAGAGAGAGCAGGTCAGAGAAAGGCGAGAGAGCATGTGATATGAGAAGGTCCCTCATTGCGGCGCCGCAATCATTTGCATACCTTTTGCGGCGCCGCAATGAGGGATGTGAGAGAACGGGAGCATTGCGGAGCCGCAATAGCCGAATAGCCCACACTAGTTCGAATCGCGCCGTCTCCAAACATGTTGATACCATTTCTCAGGCATCATTTACATTTCATCACGCCATTAGCAAGAAATAGTACACATGACATCGTTGCATCTATCGTGAGATGGGATAGAGAGGGGAGTGAGGGAAGGGAGAGGGTTTACTCTGTCTCTCTATCCTCAGTCCGCTCTCGCTCCCCGACCCCGGGTCGGTGCCTCTCTCCCTTCTCTCTAGTAATCATCAGACATACGTGGGCAGGAGTTGTTGTCAGCATTTAGAATCGGGTGGGTATCAGATGAGGTTGGGCAAAAACGGGTGGATTACTACACCTTTCAAGGTAAAAATCAGTAAAATCGGGTGGGGTTTGGACTCAAAATCGGGTGGGTATTGCTTCTAGCAACAATGATGCCCACGTATGTCATCAGATCATTATCCGGTCGCACCAATATAACTTGTTTCCCTATCGTTGTTAACACGGGAAATCTCTATGACGAACCCCAATGGTTGGGACCATACGGGGCTCGCCACGGCATTATCTATAGATGTTGTCAGAGGCGCGAAAAAAACTAGACAGCTTCACGAATACCAGAACTGTTTATCCACTACAATCAGATTACATGGATTCCGGAAAATAAGAATGGTTCAGCTTGTACTCATTAATCGATATCTGCTAACTCCAGAAGCACTGGATCAGTTTGGTACTTGCTGTGGACCACCGGGTTACCCTGAATGAGATTATCTATTTGTTGAGATCACAGGGAATATGTGTACCGTATTTCCTCGATTCCAAGAGAAGTATGCGAATGGTTCGACTTCGTATCGAATGCATGCCGTCACAAGAAGATGCCAGGTCAGACTGTAGTCTGGTGTATGGTACCTTCTCACTTTCTGCAACACAATATTATTATTCGATGGAAAGATACGGTAGGTCAATCACCCGCTGAGCTTCGATGATCCGCTTGAACTCATCAGGGACGACGTGTTGCATTGCCTTCCACACTACAAGCATACGGTATCCTAAAATACTACAATAGTCAGAGTCTCACTCTTGCCAGAACAGAATGCCCTCTTGAGTTTGAGCATATTAGTCAGATAAGAAGATGATTGCTTGTCAACGGTCTTATCGTCCGTCCATGGAACGAGTTCCTTGTTGTACATCTCCATCACCTCAAGAGGATACGGTAGTGACTATCGAGAATTGACTTAGCTACTGTAGATTACGGTACTCACACAGTACATCCAACTCTCTAGGTCGTCCTTTCTCGTCGATTCGAAATCCCTCTGACGAGCTCTCGATGCATACGTGAAATCGGAGAGTAGTTGAGCACTGTAAAGACGATGCTTCCACTCTCATCCTAACGGATCTCCCCCACTCACCGTGGAAACTCAGTGGACATTCCAGTCGCACAAGCGAAATCCATCAGCATGATCTTGCGATTGTTATGTCGAGATCCGACGACGAAATTCTCCGGCTGGAAGAGATCGATGCTCTCCCACCATCCCCTCCCTCATCCTCACTCGAATATTTCCATGGATGATCTTTGCTCGATGCAGTCCCTCAATCGCAAGGAACATGTGCGTTGCAGTCTTGAGAATCGTCGCTCGACTGGAAAAGAATACAGTATTCCATCGATACCATATCCCCTGATAGACCACCGTACTCGAGTTCCTCCTTCTCCTTCATCGAATCAATCATATCGGGCAGAGACTCGGCGAAACCAGCGCTCACAGTGAACAGCCACGGCTCGTGGCATCCCTAAGAATATCGATTAGATAGTAGATCCATTGAAGGATACTCTCGTGGATTAGTAGGGTTGAAATGTGGCTCACAAAGTCCATGGCGGTATGGAGGAAGTTGGAGAGGCATCGATCGTCTTGCGAGAGAAGATCAGAGACGAAGGCTTCTTGCTAGAAGGGAGAACCGATCAGACTAGTCAATCAATCAATATCAATTCACCATCAACTTCGACTTGGTTGTGTCCTCGCTCGTCTTCTCGAAGTTGAGACTGCAATTCAGATACTGTAGCAATACGGTAGACAGTTGGTAACTATACGGTAGTCATCGGGAACTCACGCGACTTGCAGTTTATCACATCTCCGCGTGCCTACGAACGTCCATCCAGAACCATTCTCCTTCTGCTCCTTATCGAACGAGTATCTGGAAGGGAGACGGTAGAATGGAGAGAGATGACACAGTGGGAAGAAGTGGACTTGCGTTGAATTGAGAGTGCATGCGAACATTCCACTAGAGAGGGAATCAGTGAAGTCTTCCTCGATTACGGTCGTTGTGGCCGTCGATCCGCCAGTCCATTCCATCCCGAATGGCCTGAGATATGAGTGATACGGTATGCTAAGATACGGTAGATATAGGTACGGGTAAAACTCACTCTTCCGCCATGTTGACCACTCGTTGTGAGAGAAAGAGACGAGAGTGAATGGAGAATGGACTGAGAAGTGATACGCCGATTTGAATGAAGAACGATGGTAATCAGAAAAAAAGAGACCGATCTCGGATTATTTAAGTAATTTTTTCAGGGTTCGATTGAAAAATACCAGACATCCCGAATCCCAACACCCTCCCCTTATTATTTCGTACAGTGTCATTACTCGATCCACCAAGAAAGAGGGAAATAATTTATGCTAGTTTCTTCAAATAACAGATATCGCAAGAGAAGGCTTGGTGGACTCGAGATATGAATCAACCGAAGGACCCGATGAGTCGAAGGATATACCTGAAGAAAGTCACTGAGATTAAAAGAGTAAATCAACAATGGAACAAACTGTCTAGTGCAACGAATCAACATACAAATCAGCCATATGGCATGTATTTGGGCATCTTTAATATTCTTGTGCTTTCTTTTGTGGCCCATTTGAATCTTTTGATTATTCTTTTTTGTTTATTAGGACAGAGCCCATTCTTTTGCTCGTTGATCCTTTTTGAGATAGAGGTACAATGCAATACGATATCTTATGGTTGAATCATTAGAGTAAACGACAAAAGGGGTAGATGCTACAATCCATTTGAATCTGAGGTGATGAGGATGAGGAAAAGCCATATATGATACACACTTACTAAAGATCAGGGAAAAAGAACAACAAAAACAGATGAGAGAACAACACAATAGGCTAAAGATCAACTAATAGAATAATACACTGATTAACAATCACAGGGGAGAAAACTAGATAAGAGAAGGCTTCGCATCGGTAGAGATTAATGATGAAATCCAGAAGATTGAAGATTCGTTGGAGATAAAATGAAGAACATCGAAGATTAGAATCGGAGATAGAAGATGGTTACTCAACCAACTGCTCCTGCTGAAAACCCAGTCATTTTCAACGCAAGCACGATGCAACCCTTCCCTCAAGCACATTCCACCAACCAATCAATTGATTATCCATAAGACACATACCTTGATAGCAGCGAATTCCTCATCGACTTGGGCGGAGAGAAGATCATCTTCATTCTCTTCGTCTGCTTTGGCAGCTCCTTCCTCGGGAGAGAGCAGTGCTTCATCTCCAGACGATCCTCCTTCTCCGCCTCCCTCCGTCTGCAATCAACCAACCATTGACATCTCCTCTACTCAACAATCTCTTCCATCTCTCATCCCTATATTCTTCCTCATCCCTCACCTCATTCTTGGCAACTTTGGCCTCGAATGCCTTCAGTTTCTCTTGCTGTTCTTCCACATCTCCCTTCTGACTGGCAATCTTTCCCTCCAATTGCTTGTACATCTTATTGAGAGTCTTCTTCTTTTCTGCTTCAGTCTCCTTCATCATCTGCAATCAACTTTCATCATCACCAGATTCTTCTTTCTCTCTCAATTGCCGTGGCAGGATTGAGGAATAACTCACAGCCATGATCACTTGTTTCTGTTGTTCCTGTAGACTGGAGAGAAGTCTGGTCGTTCGTCTGAGCAGATCCTTCTGACGGAGTACCGCCTCCTGCAATGGCCACTCTCATTCTCCATCCCCTCTCCTCTCTCTCCTCCTCCTTCCACTCACCTTATCAGCCTTCCTGACAGCAGCATCCTCCTGCTTCTTCTTGAATGCCTCGACAGCCTCAGGCTTCCTGTACTTCGTCTGTCCCGGACCGGGAAGGACAACCGGCTCGCGAGGCACAATCGGAGGGGCAATCTGCGGCTGAATAAACAATGTTGCTTCTCACTCACGTATCCTTTGTTTCAGCATATGATTTCAGCACACTCTAACATCAAGAATAAGCAAAAAGGAATTCGAAAAATATTTTTTAAGGAGATGGGATGTTTACCTCTCCTCCGGGTGTCTCAACAGTGACTCCAGACGAGAGAGTAGTCTTGTTGGGACCTCCTTCCGTCACGTTCGAGTACCAGAACACCTGCAAGAAATATAATAAAAGAGGAATTCGTAATGCGCTTCACGCAATAATACAGTGCAAATCTTTTTTTTTTAATTTGCAAAATAGTGTATGATTACTCTGATGAATCGATTGTTGAAGATGGGCTCGGGGTTCTTGTATGCCTTCGTTGCTTCGAAACGAGAAGAGAAAGTGATGAGAGCAGTGTCTGGCTGACGTTCATAGTGAACCTGAGAGGGGAAGAGATCGAGACTTGCACTTCATTTCCCTATTCACTCAATCCCATCCATCTTCACTCTACTCACCTGCATGTTAGTGATGCTTCCAAACTGCTCAAAGTGTTCATTCAACTTGGATATATTATTCTGCTCAGCCGGTATCTTCTTGACCTGCAATGGAAGCGTTCCTTCTCTCCCCTTCCCTCTCCCTCTCTGTCACTCACAATAAGAGTCCGTGCAGCAACAGGAGCAGCGAGTGTTTCTTCCTTCTGAATATCTGCCCCTCCTCCTCCCATTCCTCCTCTTCCATATGGATGATATCCCCCTCTCCCTCTACCTCGTCCTCTTCCTCTCATCACTCCTCCCATTCCACCCATCATTCCTCCATTGTGGGGATCCACCGGTATCGATCCCGATGGCTCGTATCCCACCTGCAAAACATTTTAATTAAATAAAACAACGTATTTTAAAAAATATACTTTAAATGCGGAATAAAGTAACAAACCTGAGGAGGCATTCCATACGGATTGGCCTGTCTCCATCCTCCAACCACTGGAATGGGAGGGGGAGGAACAGAGAAGTCGCTCATTCCCAGGCCGGGAGCCTCGGGATTGTATCCCACACTGTCCACTCCTGCAATGCGTTTAATTACTCATTTAAAATATAATTTTTTTTAAATGCGTATATTATTTATCAATATATTCATATCAAGTGAAAAAAGACAATGAATATAACGCGTACCAGGTGGAGGTGGATTGTTGGTGGGGATGGGATTGTATCCGGGAGGGGGCACGGAGTAGGTGGAAGTGGCAACTGCAGCTGCAGTCTTCAATCCCATTGCTGCGAGTGCGGCATTCTCGACCACGACCGGATCCAATCCATGGTCATACGGACACGCCTCTCCACGCAGACACACTCCTTGCTCTGCAATGAGAGAGGGTTAGAGATACTCCTGCTATCACTTGAATGGGCTACTCTACCAATCCATAGCAGTATCAATCTCATTGGTTGTCGTATCAACTGACCATCAAAGTCTCTGCATCTCTTCTTTCTCCTAGGTGCATCTTCATCTCTTTCTCCTCTTTCCCTTCTTCTTTCCTTCTCAATGGGTGATCTACTCCTGCTTCTTCTCTTCTCTCGAATGGGAGATCTTCTCACTCCTCCCACACGACGATTTCCCCTTGCAGGGGGAGAACGAGACCGCCGACGAGCCAACTACAATTAAATATTATTATTTATTTTAATCAAGCATAAATAAAATAAGGTTGTGTCGGATAAAATAAGCTACCTGAGGCGGGGGTGAGACCCTCTTCCTGGGTGCTCTCACAGGAGATCTTCTTGTAGAGGAAGTAGAAGGAGCGGCAGAATCGGAGTTCGATCCACTTTCTCTTTCTCTCTTCTGAGCAGAAGAAGAAGTGGAAGAGGGAGGAACACGACGAGGTCGATCGATCGAAGTAGAAGAAGAAGATTGAGAGGCTGATGCAGAATGGGGAGGAGACGGCTGAAAGTAATGCAGTAGGAAAGAAGCTCAAAAATAATAAGCGTCGATAAGTAGATATCAACAAGTTCTCACCTCCTTCTCCTTGGACTTCTCCTTCCTCTCTTCAGGTTCCCTCTTCTCCTTGGGCACTTCTTTCTTCTTCTCCTTCTTTTCCTCTTTCTTTCTGTCTTCCTTCTTCTCCTCAACAGCGACAGTGGAAGTGACCACGGCCGGAGTGGGCGGGTCCACGGGTGCTTCCATGTACGATCTCTCAGTTAGAGCAGTGAACAACTTCTCCACGAAGCGTCTCGTGTCTGGAGATAATAACAATATTGATCGCTAGCAAGATTAAAGCGTTCTTTTTCTATATGAACCCTTTTTTTAAATAATGCAATAAATAAAAATAGGCAAATGATAAAAACTGACGAGATTGGAGGAAGACTTCTAGCTGTTGCATGCAGACATCTTTGATCTCGTCACCCGATAACGGCTTCTTGAGAAGAGCCAACACATACTTGGCTAGCGCTCCCGGGTCAGCATCGCATCTAAAATCAAATAATTACAAAAAATGCAACTATAAACGCCGAAGCAGAGAGTAAAAAATAAAGCATACATAGGCGATAGCTCCTTCGTCAACCAGCTTGATAAACTCTCGGGCGATTCGATCGAGAGCATCTGAATACGGGCGTATTTTATTATTGAGAAAAGAGGGCGAATCGCGGAATGGTGAAAACAACCACACTTTCGAAAAGCAATCTTGCGAAAGTGGGACGTGGTTAGAGACACAAAGGAGATGGAGAAATATGCAAAGAGCGACGAGATATTTAAAGAGCGCTGAGTGCTAGTGTCGTGGATTTGTAATGCGGACAACGGCAAATGTCACTGACAGGGAGTACTACAACGATAACAGAGCTGATAACAGACTGCGCGTCAAAAAACAAGTAAAAACAAGTCAAATTATGGTGCAACAAGGCCGATTTGGACATCGCGTCGTGGAGGAACTAGTCGCGCTATTTCATCTGGGAAGTAACGACGTCGAGAGTAGACAATCGAGACGGGAAGACGGCGAGAACACGACGATAACAGAAAAAAATAGAACCGGTTGTCCGAGCAAACTCGAATCCGCCAACGAAAATTAACGGCGGGCCCCGTAATTCCGCCACCTTGCGCTTTAGTGCACACGTTAAACTGAGACTGCAAAATGGCGCGCACACTGCTATTATGTTATTCTATTTAATTATTTAATGAAACGACGTCAATAAAGTTTTTGCGATTGTTGAAAAAAAGCAAGACCTGCGAGCGAGCAAGAGGACGGGATGTGATACTCAGCGAGAGTGACGAGGGAGAGAGACAGAGAGAGAGCGACGAGAGGGAGAATCGCAAACTGGCTGGATGTGAAGGGAGAGAGAGGGAGAGTCGACTTGCCATTCCGTCCTCTATTTCGTGCCCTCTGGGCATGCTCCTCTGGCAGGGGAGGTCATATCACATCAGCAAGCACATAACACCCAGTTAATTGGCCTTTTCCGACACTAGAGTATGACATGTCAGATTGACAAATAGTGAAGGAAATGAATAACAGAGGTACTCAAGATACTTCTCTATGACGAGGTAAAAGAGTGAGATAGAGAGTGAGTAGAGAGGGAAGTAGCACATGCTTCTTCTGTGAGAGAGGAAGAAGTAGTCTCTCACCTATCGATTACTGATCTCCTTTGTGTCCCTTCCTTCTCCCTCTATCATGGATCAACCATGAATTGTTCTCTTCGATCATCAAGAAGACTCTCCACTGTCTCCAATGATTCTGCTAGATTAGCCATCTCGATCTCAGAATTGAGATCACGATTAGACAAGGTTCGATGCTACAGTTCCTTCTCCATTCTCTCAAATGATCTTTGATCTCTAGGAGATTCTTCGAAGATGTTCTCCCTCTGATTGTCATCGATTACTACGAGAAGAATGGTTTGTTACTTAGTCTTATCGATCTGTTATCTTCCGTTCCATCTCCTTGTTACCGTATCCTACCGTACTCCAGGTGGCTAGCTACATTCCTTCTCTGCTACAGCAACGATGTGGATGTTACTCTCGCAGTAGTTACTCAGTGCCTGAAATGGAGATGCAACTTCCAAGTGGAATGTGAGATTCCGCTCAACCACTATCCGACTGTCTCTGAACTCTCTCCATTTCGCGGTGTCTCTCACTATCTCTGACTGATTGCAGACATTGGACTTCTCTCAATCAAACATCTTCTCGATCGAAAGATGATCTATATCCATGGATACGATGTTGAGCGAAATCCCATTTGTGAGTTTAATAATTCAGTGTACTCTTCAATCGACATCTGTGAATCTGTAGACTTGAGATAGGAGCTTCCATGAGCCTTCACCACCCAACTCTTATGTACCCTTCTCCTCTACTTCTCTCGTCTCTCCCAATCTCGAGTCAACCTCTTCCGTATCACTTTCGTTATTGCACTCATAGACGCATCCTGGAAGCAGAAACATTAAAACGACGTTGTCAGAGTGGCTAAAGCTTTTGCTTTTGTTTCCGAAAGTTGGTGGTTCGAATCCTGTCGTCTGCAAGCATCTTTTGCCACCACTTTTCTAGATTCTATTTCACGTAGCTAACATTTTTCAAAGATTATTACCTCAATGATGATGAGAGCCTCTTCCTGAGTAAAATGAATTGACAGATCTGCTTTCTGAGAACCCTCGTACTTAGTGTAGGATTAAATTGAAGAGATAATTTAAACTCGAGGATGATATTTCTCACAAAATGCTGTTTTTAGTATGGATTCGGATGAAGGAGCATACGAATGGAGATCGAGATACAGAGAAGGCATTCATCTTCTGGGTTGAACGGTATCTCTTCTTCAATCTCAGAATCTGAAATTCTCTCCCAAAAAACGATTTCCATACACATAACATCGTGTTAGCTAGTTGAATCTTCACGAAAGAATCCCTATTCCGACTGCATTTCAGACATTACATGGAATCTCGAGGAGCTCCCATCTCCATTCTAATCGATATGGGAGGAACAACGCTAGTTAATCTGGTAGGCCGTACTCCTCATCTATCCTAACCATTCTCTTCCCCTCAGGACTACGATCTATTCAAATTCATTCTACACTCTCTCAAGTATTACTATCCCAATTGTGCTCAAGATCTGCTCATCTTCGAATCTCCTTCCATGCTGAGTGCAAGTTGGAAAGTGAGTGTTCATCATGACTCGGGAAACAGTTCCGAACGAGCCTTCTATCAAGTAGAGAACAAGATAGAGAGATCGGCCACCCATCGGATTATAATTACTCGGCGATCCCCTCTTTTTGGGTCATTCATTCCGCTTTCACACGAATGGAGAGTGAAGCATCTCTCTCTCTTTTATTACCTTCTCTGACCACCCATTGAGTGGGGAAATGCCTCGTCTCCCTTCAGATAATTCGTACATGGATCGACATTGGTCATCCTCAATTGACACTCGTTAATCGAGATTCCATCACTCAATTCATCCATCCTCGATTTCTTCCAAATCACATGGGTGGAGAGGTAAATTGTCCAGACCAGACGCTACATTTCTGTAGACACCTTCGGAAGCAATATTAATAGCCAGTCAACTATTCTCTATTGCTCCCATTTCTTCATCATGCCATAAGACGAAAAAACATGGCAGACTTCGAATTCTCCTCTAGACAAGAACCCATCAAACCCAGATCCCATCTCTAAATCCTCTCTATCTCCTCCTCCCTCTTCCATCTCATTCCAAATGGAGTTGTCTTCTCTCCGAATTCGTTCCACTCCAGTCATCTCTCCCCTTCTCTGTTCTTCCCAATGAATTCCTGCCCTCTTCAAACTTGTCATTCTTCTGGAATGAAACAGATGGATCCATCATCATTTCTCTCGATTGGCTCAATCTCCTTCCTCTTCTCATGGAGACTTCTCTCCATCAGGAATGTATCCCGTGATCTCATAGTGCATCCCCTCCTCCTCTATCTCTCTCCGATCTCCCTTCTCTCTCATCTCTTCTCTTCCTTCCAGACAGTCCAACACTTCTTGTGCATACACAATCACTTCTTCGTCCCTTTCTTCTTCTCCTTCCAACTTCTTTATTCATTACCATCCTCTTCTCGTGTCTATCAATTCTCCTTCTCTAGTCTCATCGTTCTCTTCGAATCCTTCTGACAAGCGTTCTTCTCTTTCTCTCCAATACTCGAGTAACATTCCTCATCACTTCAATAATTCCTCTACGGTAGTGTCCACTCCATCCATCCGTCTGAGGCTGTTCTCTCTCCCTTCTCTCCCCTCTCTCTCCTTCCCTCATTCTCGTTCAGTTGTAATCCCTTCTTCAGTGTAAGACACCAAGCAGTCCATCTCTGCCATCCACTCACATATCACCATTCGCTTTTATTCCAATCATCTTACCCCCAGTATTCAGTCATTCAATCGCTCGATAATCATCACCGTACATTGCTCCTACCGTATTCCTTCTGCTACCGTATCTCTTCCCCTCAATAAGTCTCTTGTTTATCTTCCAGTCCACTTTCTCTCTCCTCACAACACTCCAATATTCACTCCCTTCTCACTTCCACTCAACTACTTCCATCTTCTCTGATCTCCCTTCAACATACTGATTCTTCGTGAATATGACTCATTTGCCGTGAGATTCGACCCCTCTCAATCCCATAACATCCGCCGTGAATGATCCAATTTCGCTTGCACTCATTTGAATAATGAGCCCTCCACATGTGATCCATCTCACTTCCACTATGTTTCAACTCTCTCTCATCGGCTCTTCTGTCTCATCTCAAACTCTGGAATCCCTTCTTACTACTTTCCAAATTTTGAATCAGGCTCTCCTGTATCACCGAAACTCTTGCAGTCATAGTTGCACTCTAGAATTAGTAACATTAAAACGACGTTGTCGGAGTGGCTAAAGCTTTTGCTTTTGCAACCGAACGTTGGTGGTTCGAATCCTGGAGTCTGTAAGCATCTTTTGCTACCTTTTTTTTCTGCTCTCTCACTTTCTCATTTCTCGCTTTCTGAATTTATACCTGACTGAATAATGAGCCCTCCACATGTGATCCATCTCACTTCCTCTATGTTTCAACTCTCTCGACTCTCCCATCAACTCTCTAGTCTCATTCATCTCATACTCTGCAATCCCTTCCTTCTGATCCCAATCACTCTCCTTGCCCTATCTCTCCCCTCTCTTCTCGTATCTTTCTTCTTCTTCTCCATCTCAGTCATTCGATCTCTCTCCTTCTCCTAAACTCTCAGTCATTCTTTCTCTCCACTTCCTTCTCTTCATTTCACTCTCTCCGTACGTTTCCTCCCATTCCATCCAGATGTATGTCCACTCAACATCTCTCGTGTACTTTGTCTAGCTGTCTTTGTATCTTTCGATTCGATATCCTCTATGAATACCGTAACTCGCTTCTTCTCAGGATCCGTGGGAATTTTCAATGGAGGAAATAGCTCGATGCATTCCATCTCGTGCTCTGAACGAAGAGATAATCTATGAGAATGGAATGGATAAGGACGAGAAGATGGGAGCTTTCCCCAATAAGAGAGTCAGTTCAGTCTATCCGTTTTGCATTCCTGTCGATCGAATCCTGTATCAAAAACTCGCTTGTCATTAGCATGATTCATTCATGGAAGGGAACAATTTATGAGAAATTGTCAACTCAACGTTTCTTATCATCCATTGTCTGATACTTGTAGATCAGGTGATCTAAACTGTAGTGAGGCATAATGACAAGAGTGACTCATCTACTCCTTATCTCCCTTGCAGTCAGTGAAATTCGAATCGGAAGACGAAGAGACAACCAGACGAACTCCCCTTATTGTAGGCACTCCCACTGTGAGGAAACCGAGTAAGGTAAGCATTCCTTTGACTGATCCTAGATCCGCCCTCTATCTACCGGTCACCATCGTGACGTCACTCTGTTTGTTTTCGTCGAGGGACACTTGATAGATGACACCACTGAATGACCCCTCTCCCTCCATCCATCTCTCCATCAGGGTCCATCATCTCGTCGATCGATGCTTCCCTCTTCTCTTCGTCCATTGGCCGATCGAAGAGTGCACGCTCCCTCCACTGATTGGACTGTCGATCGATTCCTCTCTGTATGGTACGGTGACTATCTTGATGAGACAATTGACAACTGATCTACTCTCTTCAGTCCCCGTGACGAACTGACTCTAGCCCGTCTGGATGAATCATCCAATGACCTTGTCGATATTGTTGCTGTGAGGAACACTTCGGATAGACATGTACTATTCAAGGTATCTACATCTCCCTCTATCTTTTAAACCGATCCATTCCTTCGTTTTCTGAAGACGAAGCTCTAATCCCTCTCATAATCAGATCAAGACGACATCTCCTGAGAAATTCCGAGTCCGACCCTCTGGAGGAAGAGTAGCTCCTGGTGCAACTGAGATTGTCAGAGTGTATCTACAGAATGGTATACCCCTCCTTTCATCTCCTATCCAATATCCCATTCAGAGTACAAATCTACTGGATCGAGAGAGAAATTCCTTCTCATGGCTCTCCAGCATGACTCTACCAACATCGAGGAGTTTGGAGAGTTGTGGAACAATGCTCCCCAGGTATACGATTTAGGGGAGTACAAAAAAGCATCGATCGATCTCCTCAGGAATGGAAAGCGGAGCAGAAACTTCGTTGCAAGATCGTGGATGACGACAGCAGTTCGAATGGGTCTACTCCGAAGGAAAGAGTTCGGCCGAATGGAGGATCCGCTGTTAGTCGTTAGTGAACATTCCCCCTCCCACTTACTGCTTCCATCGCACTCTCTTCGTTGTGTGTCTGCATGTGTGGAGATGGTGCAAAGTGATCGTAGCTTGGCCTGTTCCATCCCCTACCTCCACCTTCTCCCTACTTAACTCTCTTCAGGACATGGAATCCCTTCGTCAAGATCTCTCCACTCTCTCATCCAATCAGAAAATCCTCGGAATCGCTGTCGTCTTCCTTCTTCTGCTTCAGCTCATGTGCATTTTCAATGAACGGTGAGCCTTCCCATCAACAACAGGCAATCAATATTCCCTTCCAGATCCAACAATGCCTCACTCCGTCTAGCAATCGAAACTCTTGCCAATACGAACAAGAATACGCACGAGGACCTCTAATATATCCACGATATCCCCCCTTCTTTTCTTTCTCACACACTTTCCATGGGTATAATCGTGCTTTATCGTCACACAAACGAATCAATCCAAAAACGATCAAAATGTCTCACTCATCGATTTGTTGTTACAGTTTATCTAGCATGAAGATTTGACTCTAGTCGATAAACTATTAGAGAATGAGGGGAATACAGTGGCGACAATGTTCAACAAGATGCAATAATTGATCAACAAACAGTCATTACGAGTTAAGAGTATTCGAGAGAAGGCGAGATCAAGGGAAGCAAATCTATCATAATAGAATGAGCACCTTCCCTATAGTTCACAACAATGGGGCAATCTCAATAACCTCCGAATCCGAGTCCTTTTCCTCTTCCTTGATGGGAGAATTCCCTACTCACTTCATACTGTCTCTCCAATCCAGCCATAAGAGCCTTCTGCTTTGCCTGCTCTTCCTTCATCTTCTTATCGTCCATCTGCAAATAGTGAGGTTACGTATAGTAAATATCAGAATTTAGGAACATCGTCTTCCATTTCAAAAGAAGCTAGTTGCATTCACAGCAAGTGCTAGCCAATCAGTCGCCTCAATAAATCAGAGTCCTTCACACGTCTCGAGTGGTCTTTCTCACTGGAGATTACACTCTTGGACACACAGCGAGAAAGAACTCATCCGTCATCATCCTCTGTCCAAGCATTGAACTAGCCACTGCTACACTAATAATTTCGACTCCCTCCTTCACACTGACTTGAGAGAATTAATTATCAACTCACATTATCAGACTCCGCAGGTGCATTCTTGATGCCCATCAACTTCATGAATTTAGAGGATTGAGCAGAATTGCCTCCCGCTGCAGCTGTGAATGCTGCCGACCACATGCCTGAGGGGTTAATCATAATAATGAATCCAGAATTAAATGATGAAAGTTATTGTACTTTTTTTTAAATAACCAACCAGCATTCTTCTCGACATGTTTCTCCTCAGCAGTCGCGGTAGAGGATGAAGCCTCTTCGCCCTCTGCTGGCTCTACAATTATAGATGTATTGATAACAGCTTCCGACGAATAAACCAACTCTTCCATAGTAGTTTTCTCTGCTTCAATTCCTCTGCTCTATCCATCACAGCTCCCGTCGCCCACGCGGGTTTAGACGGGTCGTTGTCACTAAAATCAGATTCCACTAGTGGCCACTAGACAGATCATATAATTTCTAATCATTGACCGAGATTCGTATCGAGATTTCAAATGTTCAAGTGAAATAACTTGATAGAAATATAAGTTGAACAAACCGAGGATCATATCGCTTTCTGTCATTGCGTTGGAAGTTGTTGCGGTTATCGTTCTTATTCCAATCACCTCGATTTCCTCGATCCTGTCTCTGAAACAATAAATATATTGAAATAATCATAAACATTTAAGCTATAACAACGAATGTATAAATGTATGTAACAACTATAATCACACACCGCATCGCGATCCCGTTTCCACTGCCCTCCTTGTCCTCCTCTGTTATCATTCCTATTCCAATCATTCTTCCTCCAATTATCTCGCTCATTTCGCTCATCCTTCGGTCGATCATTTCGTTCATCTTTCACTCTATCATTTCGTTCATCTTTCGATCTATCTCGATACTTCTCCTCACGATGTTCAGCGACATCCTCTTCCCTAGAAATATTAAATGAGTAACGGATTGTAATTTGAAGTCTCACCGTTTCTTGTCTTTCTTCTTCTTTTCCTTACGTCGTTCCTCCGATTCTTCATCATCTCCCTTATCCTTCTTCTTCTCCTTCTTACCTTCCTCCTCCTCAGCCTCCCTTTCCCTCTCCCTCTTCTTTTTCTTCTCCTTCTTCTCCTTCCTCACAACGTCCTCATCCTCATTTTCTTCCTTCTTCTCTTTCTTCTTTTCCTTCTTCACGATCTCCTCTTCGCCGTCCGATTCAAACCGTTTCTACAATCGTCGAGTGCACTCTGAGAAGGGGATTAGACTGGGAAACAGGCAACACCCAAACTTACGTGAGTTGACATTAATGCGGCTCCGATTGATAGTCGTTGATAGAGAGCAGTTGAACTACCTTTAACGGATCATTTTGGAACAATAACTGGGATCAATAAGATCAAAATAACAGAGAGAATAAAACAATAAACAATGCCCGTCGCCAGTGGCAACACAACGAGTCTTGGTGCTTTTTACTACACCAAGATTACTGTATAATTATCCTCGCGCGCGAGTGACCTACTTCCCCTATCATAATTTTGTCGGTTCCGTCATTTACATCGTTCTAGGCATGCACGTTATTGTCAAATCGGGGATGGGTAACTTTGTGAACTCAATGCGATCGGCACTCAGGTATCGTTTGGAGTGACACACTAGAAACTAGATTGCTCACTGTGCTTTTGTCATTATCTCCTCCCATTCTTGTCTTATCTTGCATCATTCGAGTGTGTCCATTGCTCTTTCATTTGATTACTCTTTCACTTTCTAGCTCGTCCCTCCGATCGGCTAGTACGATGTCCGACAAGCCTGGTGAGTCAATTATATCTTCCTGTCTTTCATCACTTCTCCATTATGGTTCTTACAGGTCTCGAAGACATTGGAATCAAGAAGTTGGGTGTGGCAGACCCGAAGGAAGTGAAAGACGAAGATTGGAAGAAAGTGCTCGACCCCAAGACTTATGCAGTGCGTATTTTCTACTTTTGAATCTAACTTTCTCGCCTCGCGATTATCGATTATGTCAACAGGTGACTCGCAAGGCGGATACAGAGGCTCCTTTCACTGGTGCGTACGATAAGTTCTTCGAGAAGGGTCGGTACAGATGCGTGTGCTGTGGAATCGAATTGTTCAAGTCAGGGTTTTCTTCATAAATAATTGTCAAAAATTTATTCGAACTTCAAGTTGGCTGGTCTTTTTTATTGCTAGTATTTTTCCTATCGATTAATTATATATCTGCAGTTCGGACTCGAAGTTCTGGGCTGGTTGCGGATGGCCGGCCTTCTCCAATTCAGTCGATAACGATCTGAATATCAAGAGAATCGTCGATAGATCCCATGGAATGACCAGAACTGAAGTGCGATGCAAAAACGTGAGTTAGTTCCCCTTGTATCACTAACGTGTTGAATATTCTTTCTTTTTCAACGTTTCCCTGAATACACAAAGAACATGAGTACATGAACATGAGTACGTACAGTGGTGCTAACATAATTGAATGAGTGTAATTGAGTGCGATGCCCATCTGGGACACGTATTCGACGATGGACCTCAAGACAAAGGAGGAGAGAGATACTGCATCAACAGTGTATCCATGGTATTCGAACAGATGTAAGAGATTCATTCCCAGTCACACTTCTTATATTGTATATAGGTTACGAGTTTGTAGTATCCACTCATATATTATCGTCCAATTCACTCAGCAGGTTTCGCAACTCGAATAAACTTGTAGCATTCCTTCCATTGAGAGCAGTTCCATACTGGGAAAATATGAGATCCACCGGGAATTCAAGAGCTTCACCGATCTGAAATTATTGAGATTAAATATCTAATGAAGGGAGGCTCACATCGGGGCATAGTTTGTTCATGAGAAATTTCCGTAGAGGTTCTCTTGCAAGACGACTGATTACTCCTCCAAGAACTTTGAAGCCTATCTGAATTAAAGATATGTCGCAGGTTATGGTTTCATACATTACCGTAATATCGAGACTAGGAATCTCAATACTACACTTGGTTGTATTGGGCATTTTTAGAAACAAGAATAGATTAGAGATGGTGAGACTGAAAGTAGAGACTTTCATTGAGGAAACATTTTGTCAGACTACTGTATTGGAATCGTAGGTTTCTGTCCAAGTAACATGTAGTCAAGTGTTCCATCGATATTCATAGTCGAATCTCGGATCTAATATTACGGTTAGTACATGCGTTCGCTGATTAATCTTACTGTGATCGATACAGTATCATTTTTAAAGTCTAGAAGAAATCCTTCTGTGGGCGAGAGTAACTGAGCTGAGACGATTTTAGCTTGATAAAGTTCGAGAATGGGAATCTTGAATTAATGAGATCTATCGAAATGGAATGAGATATTACTTTCACGAAGTTGAGACTCCAATTTAGAGGAAAGTCAATCGGGAGAAGGAATGGATCATTCCTTTCTAGATTCTCAACATAGGAAATGATAGTCTGACCGATAAACGACCATGGGGTGGAACTGTAAGTAATCAATAGAATCGCAGACTACCGTAGTCACCTGCGGAGAGAGATGAGAAAGACGAGTGGGAATCTCATATGAACTGGACAGAATAAGTCACGAGAAGGATGGAATATACACAGAACCCTCGTTCATCCCACTTAATCCCCTCACCCTTCACTCTCCCTCAAAACAATGCGCAATTGGGAAACGAGAAAAAAACTTCATCTTTCATATTCAATAACAACATAAATACCCGGGACATGGCACATAATGGATTATATTTTCTTGAGTGTCTTCTTAATGAGAGCAATTCGTTGGTTGTGAGCAACCACTCCAGGATTCTTCTCATTTGGATTCGAGCTACCCGTCTGAAATTATCAAAACGACATGAACAGACCAAAAATAGAAAAGGCCGAAAGAAATTAGTTGAACTAACCGGATTGGACATGAATGTAGACGCCCTGGGAATACGAGGCATCTGCAAATGATATACCATTACCTTGCAGATAACATAAAAGAATAATGTCTTGTAAATAATCTAAAATCATCGTTGTATTGGTTTCGTCTCACTCTATATGTATACCAGTCTCAACAAAGATATTCATAGAACTCACATTGAATACTTGCTCCAATACCAATTCGACATCTCTCGCTTCCAATCTATTGTTATTCCTGTGAGTAGCCAGTCTGCATACTCGATCAACCAACTAAAATAGATTTTTTCGCGGAAGAAATATCGAAGTTCATACCTCATCGACAAATTCCTCGGTGTATTCGAGTAGTGCATCCTTTACTGGTTCTTCCAATACAATAGTCGGTTCGACTTCCTTTGCCAAATCTTCCAATTTACTCCTCTCTATCAACACTCCTTCATTCTGTCCCGCGTTCTGCAATTGCAGTCGATTATTTAGTTATTTTCTCATAAGTGTCATCTTGCCATGCTTATCTATGAAAACCGAGATGAAGCCACGATATTGTTTGACATCCAAACTCACTAAAAGTTGACCCATCGTGACCATACTTCCCCAATTCGCCAATTGAACTCACCATTTGCACGAGAACAGGTTGATTGACTCCAGGAGGAGGAGGGGGTGCTTGATGGGAGGCTGGATGAGGTTGAGGAGGGGCGGGTCGATCCATGGGAGGTCCTCCTGGAGATGGACCACCCATACCAGGTGGAGGAGCAGGATGAGGTCCACTTGAGGAAGAAGGAATGACAGGAGGACCCATTCCAGGACGATTCTGAGAAAAGAAGCATTGAGTTCGTGCCTACCGTATACAATGTAGTAGATAAGTGAGAGTGCGCAAGTATTGAAACTATGATGACTCAGTTGGGTTGGCCGAACGATAGCGATATTGCGCGCTCGCAACGAGGTAGATAAAGGCTGCGTCCCTATTGGCCGCAACCTTGGGTCGGTGTGCGAAAGAATGGAAGCAATATCGCAAACAACGTAGCGACATCGCTACGTCCTCTCTCCCCATGGTAACCCCTCTTCCCTAATCCTCTCCCTCCCTCTCCCTCTCCCTCATCCCAATTGAAGCGAGATAGCATGCCCGCATCGATTGTGTGCCGAGGAGGGAATGGGGAGAGATGCTTTGATCTACACCGTCACTTGATTAGACGGAACTTGTTTACATGCCCGTAAACCTCAAATAGCCAGCCCTATGACACACCATCATTTGTTGCTGCATCATATGAGGAGGAGGACGATTTCCCATCGGAGCATATGGACCGGGACGACCTGATCATTCAGTAGTTACATACCAATACTAATTTTTATATGCAATATCCTTTCTCATTCTAAGGACAAAACTAACCATGTTGGGAAGGATGTCCCATTCCCATTCTCATTGGTCCTCCAGGAGGTCCATGTGGCGATGGTCCTCCCATATGTTGAGACGGTCCACCTCCCGGTCCTCCCATGTGCGGAGTCGGTCCACCTCCCGGTCCTCCCATGTGCGGAGCCGGTCCACCTCCCGGTCCTCCCATGTGGGGAGGCGGTCCACCTCCCGGTCCGCCCATATGTGGGGACGGCCCACCTCCCGGTCCTCCCATGTGGGCAGGCGGTCCACTTCCCGGTCCTCCCATGTGTGGAGACGGTCCGCCTCCCGGTCCTCCCAAGAGGGGAGGTACACCACCTCCATGGGGACCACCGTACGACCCTTCGGACATCTAGAATGATTTATCTCGTGATGAGAAAAATTGCATACAAGCGTAATCTATTTAGATATTTAACCTTGATTCATTTAGATTGCACTTCTAATTCGATTTGAAACAAATCACAAATCAGAAAAAAATTATTAACAGATAACGATGTTTCAGATAACATTACCTCCATTTTGACATTGCCGGGATTGAATTCCATCTTGACTTGTGGCTGTTGAGGATGCTGAGGGGGAGAATACTCCATCTTCACTTGACCTGGCTGGAACGGCGGCTTTCCCTGATAAACGAACAGGTGTGCTCCATAGTGTGTAAATTGGAAGGAGTGGGTTTACTCACATGGAATTGCTGTGGATTGAAACCTTGTGAACCCGAAGGCTGGCCGAATCCTCCACTGGGAGGAGGCTGATTATTCATTACTGCAACACCCGATATATCATATGCCAATTATGTGATACCTTCCCTTCAATATCCCTCTCAGATACAATATCTGACCGTGAATCAGTAGGTGGGAGTAAACGTTGTACAAATCCATTTATATGAACAAATTTATGCGCATAAATTTATTACAACTGTTAGCATTTATAATGTGTGAGATTGAAATAGTGCAGCAAATAGTGTGAAGAAGAAAGCGTTGTGAAAACGAAAGACAGAATTGAATTCGATTGTGAATGGCAATGGAACACAACAGATTTACTCCACTGAAGGGTAGATCAATCTGAGATGAATGACTAGCACGGAAATGATAAGGCAATGAGGGGTGGATTGCAACTGAAAATGGTAGCGAGAAGCGGTTGAAGGGAAGCGATGAGATCTGTCGACGAAGAATCACCAATCGTACAAGTCACCTCTGAAATGGACACAACACCGATACAACATCCACTCGATTATACATCGAGAATGCTCTGATTATCGATGATTTGTGAGTTGATTAGACCACCACACATTTCACAGCACACAGTGCACGGTTTGAATCGGTGAAATACCACTCGTAGAGACAAGTTACGTGATTTCGAAGGAATGGAAAAATAATATTAAATCGATTGATTACTTCGGAGCGGGTGTCGATGATTGGAATACAGATGAAGATGCCATTAGATTCTGAATATACTGTCCGAGTACTTGGTTCTCACTTCGGAGCTTCACTGATTCCTCTTTCACACATTCGACACGCTGACTCAGATCTGAAAGAGAAATTTGAGGCTAACTCGAACGTTGAGACAAAGTATATAAGCGCCGATGAAGTGAATGACATTATATTGAACTGTAATAGGCTACATAAAATAAATAAGCAACCATCGAGTGTGTCCTGCAGTTCCAGCACGTGAGCAATGAGTCGTGCCTTCTCCTCGGCATCCTCTGGTGGTTCCTCTCTTGGAAGAGGTTGAGCAGGACGAGGAGTTCGTCCGACCACTTTGATAGTGTCTTCGCCTTCAAAGGTATATGTTTAGAAGGAAGATCGCGGTCATATTCAGAGGCTCCGCACAGTGTTTCAGACTCTCAAAAAAGCGTTGGAAGATCACGCTAATTTTTGAAAGACTCCGCACAGTGTTTCAGACCCTCCAAAAAGCGGTGGAAGATCGTGCTAATTTTTCAAAGGCTCCGTACAGTGTTTCAGACCCTCAAAAAAGCGTGGGAAGATCGCGCTAATTTTTCAAAGACTCCGCACAGTGTTTCAGACCCTCAAAAAAGCGTGGGAAGATCGCGCTAATTTTTGAAAGACTTCGCACAGTGTTTCTGACCCTCCAAAAAGCGTTGGAAGATCGTGCTAATTGTTCAAAGACTCCGCACAGTGTTTCAGACCCTCCAAAAAGCGGTGGAAGATCGTGCTAATTTTTCAAAGGCTCCGAACAGTGTTTCAGACCCTCAAAAAAGCGTGGGAAGATCGTGCTAATTTTTCAAAGGCTCCGAACAGTGTTTCAGA
>LS506675.1:906110-922313 GCA_900490845.1 Pristionchus japonicus
CCCCTTACCCCCCCCCCCCCTCCCTCCCTCTCCTCCCTTCTCTCACCTTTATCCCCACTCTTTCTCCACGATTTCTCAATCACCTCTGGATCAATCTCAGCTTTGAACGCGTATCCGCAGATCAGTATTGATTTCTAATTCTCACGATTCCATCATTTCAATCCGTTCAATCCTTTCCATTCCTCTCCTCTGATTTGTCCTTGTCATAACACTGCTCACTACAATTAACTGTTCGGCCACTCCCATTCAGCTGGCAGGTTCATTCCATTCACTCGTTCGACTAGATAGATACCTCCCCCCTCTCGGACAGTCCCTCCTTCCCCCTTCGTGACTTCATCGTGGGGTCATCCCTCTGTCCATCCTCCTTCTAACCAACTCCACTCTGCCCTTGCAATGCATGGGTGACGGCATAACAAATGTGCTTCTTCCTCAATGGGGGAAATCCACTCCATTGGTCTCCGTCTCTCTGTCTCTCTTTACGATCTCCCCTCTGTCTCTCTCTCTCTCTTCTCAGTCCTTCTAATCCAGGCTGTCTCTATTCTCGAATGAGTTGCTCTCCCTTTGGATGTTCACTCACTCGACTGGACAATCTCCTTCTGCCCCCTCCTCCCTTACCTGCCTTCCCCCTCCTCTCCTTCCTACCACCTTCTCCCCCATCAGATCCGTCGCAGGAATATTTCATGTGTTGTTCTCCTTCTTCTTCTCTCAACTCACCTCTCCTTTTCCTTCCCTTTCTTATTCTGACTCATCTCGTCGTGTATTTCTCCCTCCTTCTCTTCCGTGCAGCCATTCTTGTCATCTCCACCCCCCCCCCTCTCCTCCTCTCCTCTCCATCCCTCACTCTCTTCAGGTAATGCTCCTCTGGGTGGTGGCCTCATTGGTCACATCCTCCCTTGCATTCAACGTCGACACAAAGAATGCACTAATTCACAATCGACCGCCCAATTCCAAGTTCGGATACTCCATTGACTTCTTCTATGAGGCCAAAGGAGTTCCTATGTGAGTGAAGACTTCAGTTTCGTTTCCATTTCTCCTTTGTTTACATAGTCTGTTGCGCTTTTCATAGTCTGAAGCATCTCACATTTCTCTATCATAATTTATGCACTCCCTATTGCCTGTTATCTTATTCATCGTAGATCCTAGCAAGTACCACTTCCATGGCGGGAATTGACTCAGTTTCCCCTTATGTAAGCACTCAGTCAATTGAATGGAGTCAAGAGGTATAGAGTACTCTCTTCTGTTTGATTACTCCTTCTCAATTCCATCTACTTCCCACTTCCTTTCTCCTTGATCACTCCAGTTGCCATACATGCAAATCGAACAGTTAAAATCCAGCCGCACTTAGTCGTTTTTAGCCATCCATTAGCTATTTATTTCTCTCCCTCTCTCCTTCTCTCCCCCCACTTGTCTCTCTCTGATCCTCTCGCAGACTTCATTACACTTCTCAGTCTTTCCTTGCCTCTCAATCGATCGAACAGTGAGAGGGCGCTTACACTCAGAGAAGCAGAGGGGAACGGAATAGGGGAATAGGCCATCGGAAGAGAGGAGAACAGCTGGTTGAGAGAAACTGTTGAATAGTTAGAAGCAGAACAATACAAAAACAGAACGAATCGTGCAAAATGAGAAGATGATCAGAGGCATGAAACATTATCTCGATTGCAGCCTCGCCGTAGGAGCACCAGAAGCAGAGACACAGAATCCGAAACTGCGAGGAATCAGAAAGGCAGGAGCAGTTTATGCATGCAACCTGGCCGAACCAACCACCTGCAGAGAGATCTTCGCTGATGGAGATGGTGAGGGAGATGGAATATTTGTTAGGCACGAACTGTTCGAGCAACTGTTTGGAAAGGGCATTCTAAAACGAACTCATCATCCCTACAACTCAATGTAGAAAACAGCGAGAAACAATGATGACAGCGTTGACCTTTCTCGGGAATGAATGGAATTGTTGTTTTCAGAAGGAAACGAGAAGCGTCTGAATGGATCGAGAATGACTCAGATCGAAGACAAGAGCAATCAGTTCTTCGGAGCGACCGTCTCTTCCAGTAGGAAGCATGACAAACTCATGGTGAGTCTGTTTATTTCAGACAGTTCAGTTAGAACAGCGAAGTACAACATCTTGTGCAACTCGAACAGCTTGCAAAATCATTTCTCTGTGTCCTCTAACTCTTCTCCCTCAGTAATTAATGTCCTTTCTTCACAGATGTGTGCCCCTCAGTACAAGTACTTCTTCACTAAATTCGAAGTGATCGAGCCAGTCGGAGCCTGTTTCTATCTGGAGACTGGAGCTGCCAAGGCATACGAGTTGAGCAGTTGCAGACAGGATAGTACGTTGTTTACTGTTCGTTCAACTCTAATGGACTCTAATGGTCCCTTCCTTCTGAATGATTGCACCGACTATGATGCATTGGCTCGAAGACAACATTCAATCTCCGTCCTTCCAGACCAGAAACACGGTCGTCATCGTCTGGGATACGGTCAGTGTGGATTCTCCGCCTCTGTTCCCAATGAGGGCGGTCGCTCCTTCGTCGGTGCACCCGGAATGTTCTACTGGCAGGGAGGAATATTCTCCCAGGCCAATCTCAACTACACTGATCGACTCAATACCACCTACTCTCCCAAGGAGTACGATCACAATATGATGGGTTAGTTCATCAGTCTTCATTTTGAATGACGGACGGGCTCGTATTTGACCGTCCATCGTTGTGATTACGCGAATCCGTCAAAGCTCATCTCTATCCCTGCCTAATCTGTTCCCTTCTGCTATACTACTCTAGAGTTGTTGGCGGTTCGCTTTCATTGGCCCTAACGAGAGAGCCGATTATGAGATTACTCTTCGGAAGGAAAGAGGAACTGACTAATGACGTCATTTAGGATATTCTGTGGCTACTGGAGATTTCGATGGAGATGGAAAGGAAGATGCAGTCACTGGAGCACCCAGAGGAGATGGACTCACTGGAAAGGTACGGGAAATCTTGAAAAGTCTTCATTTACGAAGATCTACTGAAAACATTGAATGAAAACAACTGAAAAATGAATATTTTGAATGAGTGGTTTTTGTCCGGCAGATCATTGCGTGTGATTTTATTTCATGGTAGTATTAGGATACGGGCTTCAAAATGTGGGAATGCATTCTCTTTCGCAATGGAACGACAGATGGCACGGAGAGAGGAGAAGAAGTGAGGGAGAGAGAGGGGATTTATGGGGGAGGAAGAGAGGAAGTTCACTATCTGATTATGAAAGGCTTCCCAGAAGCATTTCCGGACTGAAAAATGATGAGCAAAAGAATGAAGATGCATTCTTTCAGTTGATCCTGTACACATCTGCTCTCAAACACATCATCAACCTCACTGACACCACTTCTGCCCCTCAGACTGGACAGTACTGTGGACACTCCATTGCTGTCACTGATCTGAACAATGATGGGTTAGTTGATTTGCTGACTTTCTTCATCTTCATTGTCTTCTTTATGATTGAAATCATCTCTCCTTTTTTCAGTCGCGAAGACATCATTACCGGTTGTCCCTTCTTCACTGATTACGTCACGAAGGTCGACGCGAAGACTCAGGAGAGAAAACCACAGTACGAAGTAGGAAAGATCCTCGTGTACATCCAGACGGCGCCAGTGAGTTATGCATTCTATTGATTGAGATGAGAGAAGAACAAAAGACAGGAGAACACAAAAGTGCTCTGAGTCACTGTAGAATGATGATGAACATTGTTGCAGGGAGTGTTCGCCAAGCCAATCGCGATCATCGGAGAAGAGGAATGGGGAAGATTCGGATTCTCAATCGCCCATGCTGGAGATCTCAATCAGGATGGATTCAATGGTCAGAGTTTTGCTCTTCTTGGATGGAAAGGTTGCCACAATACTGAGTCACCGTTTAATTAGAGCAAGTATGACGTGGCTTCCCTTCAGACATCGTTGTGGGAGCTCCTCATGGAGGAAGAGACAAGAGGGGAGCAGTGTATATCCTCCATGGAAGCAAGGATGGAATCAGAGAGAAGCCCACTCAGAAGATCGAAGCTACCAGTCTCAAGGGAGAAGTGAGAGGATTCGGATTCTCTGTTGCGGGAGGAGTCGATGTAGATGCTAATGGAATGCCCGGTAAGGTCTTCACCCTAACTATAGCCTGTTGATTTGAAAAACCTTGAGTATTGTTTGAATGAATCAGTATAATCTATGTTTCCGCTACCCTAATCATCATCATCCCTTGCAGATATCGCAGTGGGTGCAGTCCGATCTGGCTCAGCCCTCGTTATGCTCTCGAAGCCAGTTGTGACTGTGACTGGAAGGACGGAATTGGACAAGAACAGTGTCGTTGTTGATGAGAAGAACTGCGATGTCGATGACAAACTGGGAAAGCAAGCTTGGTGAGGAATCTTTAGTATTCATCTAGCAATCCCCTAAGCAGCTGTTGATGCAGCATTCACATAATTTCTGAATGATTTATTACAGTCGCACGATCAAGACTTGCTTCAAATACGATGGAAAGGGCGACACTCCGAACGATCTCGAGTTCAAGCTCACTTACAATCTCGATCTTCTCTCCACTGCTCCCAGAGCTCATTTCATCGATAGAGAAATCGTAAGCGATTATTTTACTGTTTATTTCATCAGTTTTTCAATTGATTGTGATTGCAGGATGCTGATACCACCATCAAGAGAAGTCCGACGAGTAAGAGTGTCAAGCATCCGAATGTCATTGAGAGGAAAGTCAGACTGAACAAGAGAAATGAGAAGTGCTTCACTCAGAAATTCTTCGTTTCGGTAAGTGAATCGTTTTTATCTTTCTTTCGTGGCTCTAAGTTTTTCAACTATGCTACCAATTTCTCTTACTGACAAGAGAAGAAGAATTAATTAAGCTGAGATCCTTGCAGAGCACAATGAGAGATCGTCTCTCTCCCATTCACTATTCCGTCAACTACACCTACGAGGGTGAACCATCGGGCAAACTGAGAGGAGGAAAATTGGAACCTGCACTCGACACCACCGTTCCCCTTGTCTACGAGGGAAAGGTACGCTCTAATCTCGAAATAACGTTATTCTGATGGCTGAAGAAATCCATTCTAGAGTTATTTATGAAAGCCTACAAAATTCGTCTTATTCTTAGTTCATTGCAGCTCTCAATCGCGAACAACTGCGGCAACGACGACCAGTGCATTCCCAACCTCGCAGTGACTGCAACTGCTGACAAGGAGAAATTCATTCTCGGAACCAAGGATAATTCACTCCTTCTCAATGTCGATATCAAGAACAGAGGAGAAGATGCATTCGAGAGCAAGCTTTACGTTGATATCCCTCAAGGATTCGAGTTCGGAGGAGTGGTCGTCCCGGAGGGAAAGGTACCGTATCTTATCGATTTGTTGGATTCATAAAGACTCCTTCAGACACCTCCCTCATGTTCTCCCACTTCTGACAAACCCGATGACGAGGGTCAATGGACCTGGGAATGCGATCTGGGAAATCCCCTTCCTGCATCGAAAGACAGCAAGATTGGAATCAGATTGACTGCCAATGAAGAGAATCCACCCACCAAGGAGATTACTGTCGCTGCCAGAGTCAACAGGTGCGATCTCAGGGTCTCAATCTCTTAGATCTCAGAAAATAAGGAGCCAGTTTATCCATTTTGAGTGACGATAATGACCACATCATTTGATTGAGATAGTGAAGGTCATTCCAATTTCATTGAACAATTGACATCTAATGCGTACCTATCTCTCATTGCAGTACGAACGCGGAGACAGCAGGAGAGGAGAGAGACAATTTCTTCTCCATGACCATCCCCGTTGACTACGATAACTCCCTTGGATTGATTGGACAGACCACTCCTGAACAAGTCGACTTCATTGCCAACAATCAGACGACCAAGGAAAGATTCGATGATAGAGATATCGGACCCCTCGTATCGCATGTCTACCAGGTACGTAAACCCTTCGGCTGTGAACTCTCAATCCAATCGTTCCCATAACAGATCACAAACAATGGTCCCTCTCGTATGGACGTCTCTCTCGATATCTTCTGGCCTTCTTTCTCCGTCGAGGGAAACAATCTCTTCTATCTGATCACTGAACCGTCTCTCTCTAATCCCGATAGAGGAGTGTGCAGAGTGAAGCAGATCAATAACGTGAATCCACTCAATCTGAGAGTAAGTTGAAAGAGAGAAGGGATGAGATTGAAGTGAATCGATTCAGTTGACGGGCGAGCACATTCCCACTGCCCCTCCTGTCCCTGTTGTGGATCCTCACTTCGCATCTGAAGAGGAGGATCATTATGAGGAAGAGAGAGAAGGAGGAGGAGAGGGAGGAGTTGGATACGAATATACTCCTGATGATAAGCGAGAAGGAGAGGGACAACACGTATACACAGAGAATGCAAGACAGAAACCTGAATACGAATTTGTGAGTTTTCGAGCGATTATTTCAATTCTCATTTCACTATCATTTCACTAGTAACTCATATCACCCATGAAATTATGGTACGAAATGAATTGCAGATCCCCGACGAGGAAATTGGAGAATACGACGACGAAGACGATCGAGAGCCATCGAAGATCCGTGTGAAGAGACAGCAACAGCAGAGGAGACGACCAGTGAAGAAGGGAGGAGATGGAAGAAGAAGAGATGGAGTTCCGCCTGTGAATGGAGTCGAGAGAGCACGATTCAATGATCTCAAGGAAGCTGTCAATATGAGTAAAGTATCCAGCGGAACTGTCGAATACAAGGGAATTCTCAGCAGAGCTTCTGTTGTGAGTTGATTCTTTTCTTCATTAGTCACAAACGATTCATTTTGGCGATGTTGAACTTCAGTCTAAATAATCGATTCTCAGGACTGCAATGCCCTCCGTTGCACTCACATCGAGTGCGATCTGCACGACATCGAGAAGGGAGAGTATGTACTCGTGACCATCCATGCGAGAGTAGACACTGAGACTCTCGTCAATGAGAGAAATCCCGGTTCGTTCATTATTCTATTGTCTTGGGTAGATTGGAGAACTGAATGGGATGGATCCATGGATTGAATCGAAATAGTAGACTATCTTCATAATCATTCCAGGTGGTGACGTCTCATCTCTGGCGGTTGCCCGAGTGATCAACCAGAAGAATCGACCAGACAAGCAGACTGTCATCAATGCGGTAAGAGAGAAAGAGAGAAGGGAAGGGACGAGCCTCTATCTACAGGTGACAACTCATCTGAATGCGATCAACACGGATGGATCAGGGGGAGGAATCCCCTGGTGGTTGTATCTACTCGCCATTCTCATTGGACTACTCATTCTCGCACTTCTCATTCTACTGCTCTGGAGGGTCAGTTTTCTATTCCATCCGACCATCACAAAAGATTCCAGTCAAGACTCTCTAACTCCTACCCATTCCAGTGTGGTTTCTTCAAGCGTGACCGTCCTCCGACCGCTCAGGCAGAGAGATTGGCCACGAATGATCCGGATGCAAGAGTGGCTGATACGAAGACTCGTTATGCTCCCATTCAAGACTACGATGATAGAGCAATGTTGTAATCTATTCGCACCCTTCTAGTATCTCTTCCATCCACGGGTTCCCTTCCTTTCTATGCTTTGCTCATTATCATTGCCATTAATCAAAAGTATTTACATTTCTGATGAATCTCGGTTAGAGACGTAAAGTGCCTTTTCGACTGAATCCAACTCAAGTCTTCGACCATCGATTAGTTCCATCTCCAATAGCTTTACCCCCTTGCCATACTGCAATGCCCACTCTCTTCGTTTCTGTATAGGGATTCCTTTATTTCGTTTGTACTGTTTCAAGTGCCATTCAGAGGCGTGTATAAAACTTTCTAATTCAATGAGTAACAGAGAGATAAATAAATACTATTCTTTTGGATTGTGTATCACAATTAAATTATTATGAGCAATCGAAACAAATGTAATCACAATGAGAATGAGACCTGTATTTACCCACAATCTACGAAACATGCATTATCTTATTAGTCCTAGTAACAAATCTACTTATCCCTTCATCTCTTTCTTAGCCTTAATCATCTGAGCCAATTGCTTGAATCTCTCAACAACTTCTTCCTTTGTTCTTCCTGGCAATTCTTCTGCTATTCTATCCCATCTCTCTTCCGTTCCTTTTGGATATTTCACTAGTGCTCCTTCCAATAACTTTTGTTCATCTTTACTCCATTCTCCACTCCTCTGTTCAACTTTGATACTCTGACGGGCTGAGAGTTCCTCCTGAAATCGGAGAGAATATTCAAAATCGATCGATATTACGACCATTACTACTCAATTTGTCTGGCTAAACTCGAATAGATCATAACATACGGATGCTTGGAAGTGCTTGATTCTCTTTGCAGCACTGGTCACATCTTCTACACTTCTTCCCATTGCCTTCGCAATATGTTGCCATCTCGCTCCCATTCCAGGAGGAAATTTAATCGTTGCCAACTTTACTAATTCAGCCATATCCTCACTCGACCAAACTCCTTCTGAAATAACCACACCATTGAGAATTAGATGATGCAAAGAATAAGCGAACTTCTACAGAAAAATCACTCTCTACAGAAAACTGATGCAAGAATAGATTCAAACCTTGTTTCATTTCCTTTTCTTCCTCTCTCATCATTAATTGTTCGGGTGCATCAGCCACAACAGCCTTCACTTCGGCCACTTCAACCACTCTTTCCTCACGAGATTCAGTAGTTATTGGACGACGAGGACGACGAATCTGAACAAGGAAATCATAAATAAATTCCATGATTCCAAAGAAATTTAGTGATTCCATAGACGTTTCGTCCAGGGATAAAGCTGATTCATTGCATCAACTGATCCATAGAAAATGTCAAAACTACAACTATGTTCCACTCACAACTTCCTCTTCCTCCGTCTCTTCCACTGGAGGAACTGCAGTCATTCTCTCCTTTGCAGTCGATATTCCATGGAGGAAGAGAGAACAACCGAATTGGACGAGAATTACGGGAAGACTCTTCCAGATTGTTGGCCTGTAAGAGGAATGGGATAGATCAAGTATGAATGAGATGGTTATTGTCAATCGCGTATGTGTAGCTTTAAAAAGCTTTGAACCACATATGTTTCCATCTAGTTCAGATGGAGATCAAAAAGGTACCGTACCTGTATTCCGACAGTACCATCTCCTTCCTCGCTGCTTCATCTTCTTCTACTTGCTTCCGATTCTCACCCTTCTTCGTTTTCACACGACGCTGGTTCTAAATTATGAATCAAACGATAGGCCAAAGCCTTATAGGAATCTCTTATAGAAATTATCAGAAGCTAGATCAACTCACTTCAACAAGTCTTTTCTCGAAGAAAGAACCCCATAGCATGAGATAGTGTCCACCACTCAGAGAGATGAAAAGAAGCAGTGAAGCTTCAGCTCCACCCATCTTACGATAACGACTGAAAAACAGCGAGTGGTTCGTTTTACTGTAGCTCGACCCAAAATCACATCTATTCTACACTTCCAATTACTCACCGATAGTAATATATTCCCGATTTCCAATCAGGCATTCCATTCTCCAGTACACTATCGTACTTCTCCCTCATCGATGAATCTTTCAGTACTTCATACACTCCTACTACCTGGAAACAACGACTAAATTGAGGGTGAAGAAGATTCAAACTGACTTGTCTGAATTTCTCCGCAGCATTATCAGCTGAATTTCGATCGGGATGCCATTCGAGACTCATTTTTCGATATGCCTTCTTCACTTCTTGAGTTGTCGCTGTCTAGAGAAACGAATGGGAATTAATCAAATTGAAAGACAGGGCGCTGCAGCATAGACGAAGGGACTTACCGGCTCTATTCCGAAGAGTTCGTAGAAGTTCTGATTTACTTCTTCGATTAAATCATACATGCTCAGCTCTTGTTGGTCCCATGCTGCGCAACCGCGAATGATGAATAGGAAAGATACCAGCCATAAGGAGGTCGGTGGCATTACCCACTGAAATGAATATGAATTGAGCATAATATAGCGCTAAAAGTCATGCAAATCAATTAATAAATGAACAGCGCAATTTAGGGCACCAGAAACCGGAAACCACATTGTAGTTTAGGTGTGATTGAATGCACTGCGATGTTAGTCAAGATCGCTCAAACTGCAAATTTTCTAAATGCCTTTAAAATTATTTAAATAATTCATTGTATTGTTATTTACTGTTCAGTTTTATTTCTTGATCGCATGCCTATCAGGTGTGAGAATGACGGGGATCATCTTTGACGACATGTTTCTCGTTAAAACCGTCGATCCAGATGGAGCGAAGTTCGACAGAGTGAGTTCGAGGACTTCAGTTCTATATCAGTTTGTGTTTAGCAATAGTAAATCATTTGTAGGTATCACGCTTGTTCTGTGATTCGGAATCGTTCGCAATGGAGCTCATTCTCGATGTGAATACCCAATTGTATCCTATCGAGTTGAATGAGAAGTTCCGCCTTCAGGTGAATATATTTGTGTTTTATCAGCTCTATCATTCCCCAATTCTAGATAGCCACTACTCTGAGAGACGACGGTCTTCCGGATGAAGGAGAATATGATTCACAGGTATGACAGTTTTGAGTTTGGAGAGGGAGTCCGAAGAAAGTGTCCTCATGCTGAACGCAATGTGAGCTCCCATACTCAATATGGCCTGATTCTGATGCAATACTGGTCTCCCGGAGCTAGTTCAGCCGTTATAAACCAATTATCAGGCTCATCACAGTCGTATGGATCAGTTCGAGTATGTGATGTACGGTCGTGTCTATCGAATCGAAGGAGAAGACGGTGGAGAGGGAAGCAGACTGGCTGTCTATGTCTCCTATGGAGGTTAATACTTGCTAAGCACTTTATCATACTCATTTTCTAAGCAGATATTTCAAAATATATTGTTCGACATCCTCTCCAATTGAGGGTAGTTTTTCTTTTCCAGGTCTTCTGATGCGACTGAAGGGAGATGCCTTCAACCTCCAGGGATTCGAACAAGATGCGACCGTGTATCTTCTCGTGAAGAAAGTCGAGTTCTAAGAGTATCTCTTCCTATCAATCCTCTCTGACCACACTCCTACTTTCATAGTTTCCATCCAATTTTCACTTGGCTTCTTCTCAATTTTTCAATCTGATTGACACTTCCTTTCCTACCTGTGAATCGTTGTTAAATGATCGTTATTTGTTGACCACTACTATTCTTCATTAATAAACGTTTTTTCTTCTTCCGTACTTTGTTTTTGAAAGAGAGGTTTATGTCCTCGATGTTATACCTGATCGTCCATCTTAATCCCTCTTCAAATCATTGTGCAGGGTCCCTTATGGCTCCCCAGAGCAAGCCGAACAAGGCCCCCAAGAAAGAGGAAAAGAAGGAAGCGAAGGGAGTCTCTCCCGCTCCCGCTGCCCCCACTGGAATCACTCGCCAGCAGGAATTGCAGAACATCAATACTGCCCAGTACAACGCTGTGAGTCTCGTCTCGATCTCTCAGTTGATTGTATTCCCTCTCAGGAGATAGATCTAGCCCGTCTGACTCGTCTATTGAATTCGATAGAGAAGGGTGAGATGAGTGAGGAACTGCTAGAGGAGTGTCCCGAACTCACCGCAGTCCATCAGAAGAATCTCAAGCTCAAGTACAGGAAGATCATTCTTGAGAGGGTTAGTTGATGCATTCGAAGAAGGAAGGTCAATATTTTGTATTGCAGAGTGTGAAAGAACAGGAAGAAGCTAATGCCAAGAAGGGAATCAAGACTGAGGCTGCAGCTAGGTAAGAATCTGGTCTACGAGGTAAGTTGTGAGATCAAATAACTGCTTTGCAGTTCCTCCAAAGGTGCTCCTGATGCCAAGAAGCCGAAGGAAGAGGCGAAGGGAGGAAAAGGAGAAGCGAAGGGTGGAAAAGGAGGAAAGGAAGAGGCAAAGGGAGGAAAGGGAGATGCGAAAGGAGCAAAGGGCGATCAGAAGGGAGGAGACAACAAGAACAATAAGACGTATGTTGATAAGTCACGAAATTGCACGGTATGATCTTGATTGCAGTCCGAGTGCTCCTCCGAAGGCGAAGAAGCACGATTATGTAGTGGTGGAGGACTTCGCGGGCAGTATTATGGGAAGACTCGCTGATGTGTTCAAGAAGGCCATCAAGGAGGTATCCATCCTCTCCTCCCGATAATGAGATGGTGTAATGAAAGAAGTAATTGGTACCCTCCAGGCATTCCCGTCAGTCTCCGTTCCTCTCGTTCTCGCTGAAGCGACGAATCCCAAGTTCGGAGACTACCAGTGCAATTCCGCCATGGGAATATCCGCTGTGAGTGAATACTGCATGTCTTGCAACTGTCGGTGTTTCAAATATGCTCCAATCATCATTTCTTCTCTACAGGCTCTGAAGGCGCAAGGAACAGCGAAGCGACCGGCCGAAGTGGCTGCAGATATCGTCGCCAAGCTGCCTGCTTGTCCTCTCATCTCCAAGGTGAGGAGGAGTTGGTGAAGGATATTGACGAAATTTGCCTGATTACCTTGTTGTACATAAACTATTTCTATTCAGACGGAGATTCCTCCCGCCGGTTTCATCAACGTCTTCCTCAATGAGGAATTCATTGCAAAGCAGTGCGGAGAGATCTCCAGACACGTAAGTTGCCGCCTCCGTTCTATTTATGGCTGTCCATCCCTCTCAGGGAGTGAAACTGCCGACGATCGAGCGTCGTCGAGTGATCGTCGACTTCTCCTCTCCTAATATCGCCAAGGAGATGCACGTTGGACATCTGAGGTGAGAGAGGGAGGACGATCTCACTCATCTCTCATTCCATTCAGATCGACCATCATCGGAGATGCCATCAGTCGACTGTTCGAGGCTGTCGGATTCGATGTGAGTCACGAGAGAGAAAAGGGAAGAGGAGAGGACTAATCCCTCCCCTTGCCAGGTGCTCCGTCTGAACCACATCGGTGATTGGGGCACTCAATTCGGAATGCTGATCGCCCATCTCTTCGATCGATTCCCCAACTTCCAGCAAGAGACTCCTGCCATCGGAGATCTCCAGTCATTCTACAAGGCATGACTGTTAATCTCATTTTACTCATTAAAACTCTCAGGAGTCGAAGAAGAGATTCGACGAGGACGCAGAGTTCAAGAAGCGAGCTTACGAGTGTGTTGTGAAACTGCAGAGCTCCCAGCCTGAATTTATCAAGGTGCTTTTTAAAAAAATAATCTGATTGTTTTTTCGCTTGAAGATCTTCTTTAAATGATGGGTAAATGCAGGCGTGGAATGACATCTGTGACGTCTCTCGCAAGTCGAATAACGAAGTGTACGATAAGTTGGATATCAAATTGATGGAGAGAGGAGAGAGCTACTACCATAATAGAATGGAAGCCATTGTGGAGGTAAGTGTACAACTGCTTACTTATTTCAGTATTTAGATTTTATCTCCCATTAAAAAATTTCAATGAATTTTTGTTTGCAGGAGTTGAAGACTCGTAAATTCCTTCGCGAGGAGGAAGGTCGTCATCTGATGTTCCCCACTGGTTGTGATGTCCCATTGACTGTGGTGAAGTCGGATGGTGGATTCACTTATGATACTTCCGATCTGGCTGCACTCAAGAATAGGTGAGAAGAGGAGAAGAGGAAAAGGAGGAGAGAAGGAGATGCTTGCAGATTGTACGAAGAGAAGGGAGACTGGCTGATCTATGTCGTCGATGCTGGACAGAGTCTCCATTTCGATGTAAGAGAAGGGGAGGGAAGGGAGAGTGTGAATGTATCTCTCTCCAGACGATCTTCTCTGCTGGTCGTGATCTGGGATGGTATGATGAGGCAGTGAAGAGAGTGGAACACGTCGGATTCGGACTCGTTCTTGGAGAGGACAAGTATGATTACTCTTTGATTCTCACTGGTCTCCTTGTTTGGAATCTCTTGTTATTGTTTCTGCATGTCTTTATTTGTCAGGAAGAAGTTCAAGACTCGATCGGGCGAGACGGTTAGACTGAAGGATCTGTTGGATGAGGGAGTGAGAAGGAGTGAAGAGAAACTGAAGGAGAAGTGCAGGGATAGGGTGAGGGAGCATCTATTGAACTGATTCAATCAATTCTTTCTATTCTGCAAATACGATAATCTTTTTCTCAGGACATGAGTGAGGCAGAATTGGCAGAAGCGAGAGACGCCGTTGCGTATGGAGGAATCAAGTATGCCGATCTATCGCATACTCGAACTCAAGACTACATCTTCTCGTACGATCGAATGCTCGATGATAAGGGAAATACTGCTGTCTATCTGCTCTATGCTTATGCCAGAATACGGTGAGAATATTTTCCCCTTTTTGTAAACTGAATACCGTTGTCCATTCATGTCGCCACTGGGAATATGTTGACCTCTTATTGTGTTCAGTTCAATCGTTCGTCAATCGGGAGTGAGTCAGGAGGAGATGGACAAGTATGCGAATGAGAATGATCTCCTCCCTCTCAATCACCCCAAGGAGATCAAATTGGCCAAGCAGGTGAGGGGAAAGGAATGCTTTTCGGAGGATGCGGAATTGGCGGCGATAGTCTAAACAATGAGTGTATGTCTCTTGCAGGTGCTCAAGCTGTCGGACGTGATCCTGCAGGTGGTGGATACTCTCATGCTGCATACGGTGAGGAGAAGGGAAGGGAGAGAGAGAGGAGGGAAGATGTCGATTGGTAATCAATTCCCTCGTTGCAGTTGTGTGACTATCTCTACAATCTCTCGTCGACCTTTACTGAGTTCTACTCTGAATGCTATGTAGTGGAGAAGTTGGAAGGATCGTCGAAGGTCAATATGAACAGACTCCTCCTTGCTCATGTCACTGCCAATACAATGGAGACGGCACTCAAGATCCTCGGAATCAAACCTGTACCCAAGATGTAGAGTGAGTACGGTTATCCATAGCGGACTGGACCCTCTTATCTTTCCCTATTCATTATTCTCGTTCATTTATCAATAACTACGATTGTCGTTATTCTTCTTTCACTCGTAGCTCAACATTTATATTTTCTTTGCCTCAAATTGATTATGATTTTTGCTAATAATTTAATGGAACGTATCCGGTTTTGGTTTCGTTGTTCAACTTTCCTTGTTAGGGAGAGATAAAATTGTTGATGTTTTAACGGAACTGGCAAAGAGCGGAGCAGACTAGCTGTTGTAATTGTGATTGAGAGACGAACTCGATACCACCTTTCGACTCTTTCTTTGAAGAGCAACGAGATCAGTTTATGCTTGGTATTGCAATGAGAAGAGACAGCTAGCAATAAGTTGATGAAATAGTCTTATTACTAAAAAATGAAGAGAAAATTAATTTAACATGAATCTAGATTCTAAATTCGTGAGCATCCCTCTACAAATAGTTCAGTGTTGCCAACTTTCGATTTCATTCACAATTGTGGCGAAAGTCGACCGATGAATAATCGTCAAAGAGAGAGAAAGAGGTTCTGACAATTCTAAATAGGAAGAACGGAAAGTGGCCAAACGCTGATTATACTTCCTTTTCTCGTTCAATCTAGTCAAGGTCAAGCAGTGGAAAGTTATTCACAGAAGAACACAAAAAGAACTGCTAGTCAAGTGACCATCTACTCAATGCTTGATGTAACAATGCAAAGTGAGAAATATGCAATTCGTTTATTATTCGATTGAAGAGACAGAATGCACAGTGCCAATGCGATCTCAATGATGCCACGAATGGAACGAAGAGACGGCTTAGGCCCAACGAGCTCTGTATCTGTAAGAGTTGTCGGTCTGCTGGTTGTTGGAGTATCCCTGGTTGGAACTGGGATAGTTGGTCTGAGACTGCTCCCATGAGTTGGCACCAGCAGAGGGAGAGTTCGATCCGTAGTTCGAGGTTCTTGAGGGGCAAGGGCAGTAGGCGGCATCGGAGCCGGGAAGTCCATCGGAGCCGGAC
Source organism: Pristionchus japonicus (assembly GCA_900490845.1). Lineage (NCBI taxonomy): Eukaryota > Metazoa > Nematoda > Chromadorea > Rhabditida > Neodiplogasteridae > Pristionchus > Pristionchus japonicus. The sequence goes on from LS506675.1 coordinate 921,959, forward strand.
TCTCCGGGAGATCCATTGCCTCCTTGACGTCCAGGCTGTCCAGGTCTTCCGTCCTCTCCGGGTCTTCCGTCGTTTCCGGGTCTTCCATCGTTTCCGGGTCTTCCAGCGGGTCCCTGAGGTCCGGGACGGCCAGGCTGTCCATTGCCTCCGGGGGCTCCAGGAGTGTAGTCGATTCCGGGTCTTCCATCAGATCCAGGTCTGCCCATGTTTCCGGGTCTTCCAGGCTGTCCGGGTCCTCCAGGCTCGCCGTTTCCTCCGGGACGGCCAGGGTTTCCAGCAGATCCGGGAGATCCGGGACGACCGGGCTGTCCAGCGGGTCCCTGGAATCCGGGGTTTCCGGGGGCTCCGGGAGGTC
>LS506675.1:926735-941534 GCA_900490845.1 Pristionchus japonicus
GACCTCCCGGAGCCCCCGGAAACCCCGGATTCCAGGGACCCGCTGGACAGCCCGGTCGTCCCGGATCTCCCGGATCTGCTGGAAACCCTGGCCGTCCCGGAGGAAACGGCGAGCCTGGAGGACCCGGACAGCCTGGAAGACCCGGAAACATGGGCAGACCTGGATCTGATGGAAGACCCGGAATCGACTACACTCCTGGTCCGATGGGAAGAGATGGGGGACCCGGAAGACCCGGATTGGCTGGGGCTGCGGGGAAGCCAGGAAGAGATGGAACACCAGGCAAGGATGGACAACCAGGAAGAGAAGGCCGACCGGGACAAATGGGGAGAGCCGGGCTACGAGGAGAGCCGGGAGATGCTGGATCTGATGGACTTCCTGGCTCCGATGCTGCCTATTGTCCTTGCCCTTCTCGATCTGCTGCTCTCAGTAGAGGAGATGATGATGTGCATGTTCAGTATCCCTCGTATCCCTCTCCCACTCCGTCCTATCACAGAGCATATCAGGCACAAGCATACAGAAGAAGACGCGTCTAGATCATTTTCCGATAAATTATGTTGTTTCTCTGAGTGTGTTCAGCGAACTGTGATGAGCAAGAATGGACCAGAACTGTTCTTGTCTCTCTCGATCAGCTTGCTTGCAGTGTAGAAAAGATCACCTGAGTAATGTTGAAGAAAAAGTGTCGAAAAGATAATAAAATATTCCTAGAAAGACAGATGAGAGGAAGCTGGGATTGAGCACATGCAGTATTCTTCGCAACTCTCTTTCCTTAACTTCATTGAAATGTTCAGAAAAGAAGTATGCGGTGGAAAATATTTCCCAATACTGTTAGGCATCAGAATAACTTCATCATCGTGATGCATGTCAACACCGTTATCAAATGCTGTTGTGCGTTTTTTTTAAAAAAATCAGAACAGATCAAAATAGTTTGTATTCCGCATGGTTGCATTTTTAGCGGTTTATTTAACATTGCAGAGAAGAGGAAGAAGGAGAAAAGTGGGGAATGTAGAGGAATAGGCAGATGAGGACACAAATCGTGAAGGTAAAAGAACACGGAAGTGAAACTATCATATATCAGTTGCTATTTGTCTTGTCTTGTCTGCCCGTTTCGAGAGATCATATTTTTTGAAAAAGCTTGATTTGTATCTGATTATTCACTTCTTGTGGACGCAAGGTGAATCGTTCATCTTCCATTTCCTAGAATACAATTTTCATCTACCCTAGCCTCCGGCTGATCTGCAGAGCTAAATATGATTTTTTTCATCGAAATTTTGATATTTCTTTTCGAGTTTGAGAGTGATCGGAAACTAGGAGGTAGCCTGAATTGTGTGCTTTCATTGTGCGTCATCGCTTGGTTGAAACGATTGTGAATGCGCAAAGTCGATTGGATTAGGTTATTTTGATGCAATCGCCGCCATTCGGCTTTAAAAATGAAAGAAAATCCTAAGGAAACCGGTAAATTTAGAATGACGACCGGGAAATGTCTTTTCTTTACAGTATGATTCGGTCGTTTCCGAATACACATGATGATAACCGTTCTGGAACCGTCATCATTCTCTAGCGTGTCGAATGTCTATCTCCACATTTTGTTCTCCTCCCTTCCCCTTCTCCATGTTACCCCGTTCGCTGTGTTTTCATGTTTAATTCAGCGTTATTACTGCTAATTTTGATATTTTTGCAGTGCGAATGATAAATCAATCGATGCTCGGCGTCGTCACCTTTGATGCCGTCTTCGAAATGCACGTCGTCTGGTGCAATCGACTCTTCGCCCTCGACCACCGGACGTGTATAAGATAAGTGGTTGATAGTATTACAAGGGGTTTTGTGCTTTTTAGATAGGCAATTGCTTTAGCGGCGTGGATGGGCGCATTTTAAATCCTTGTCACATTCTCAAATTTTATTCTTGAAACTCAACTCTCAATCATTCTTGCGCGTTGCGCGTCCATCCACGATAGTTAGGTGTAGTCACCAGAAAGCAAAAATAGATTAGAAATATCTTTTGAAAGTGAGGCGCGGGCCTAGCAAGGAGGTAGCGATGGAGCTCTTTTCCATCTATTAGGATGGGCGGCTATCCCTGTCCCCCTTCACTGGGGGTTCAGAGTTGTTCCCGTACGTGGGGGAAAGGCCAGAAGCCAAAGCATCCGGATGCGACCAGGTGTTTTTACACCCGCGATCCGCAGTAAAACAAATTCCTCCTCTCGGGTTTCGCGGCGGGTTTCAACATGTGGTAGACCGAGAGCGAAGTCGCCGCTGACTTGTTAGAAACGCGCTTCACTCCTAATTTAAATTTCTAATATATTTTCGCTTTCTGGTGACTGGTCGTATTTACAGTGGGATAGGGAAGCGCACTGTGCGAAATCAGTTAAAAAAATATTAAACGTGTGCTAATCGGGTCTCATTTCATCATCGTCGACAACCAGATTCATTGACGAGGACGCCATCTGAAGAGACGGAGAGAAGCAGAAGGCATGAGTTTGAGCAAGGTCGGAGTGGAATCAGGACAATGATGACGTCATCAATCGATATATTCCAGATTCTCGACTCGAACGGGACGAAGGCGTCTATTCGAGACGAGAGGGGAGATGGATGGTGAGAGATGGAAGAGGTAATAAAGCGAGCTCCAATGTTTTCTAACTTGCTCCTTTTCAGGAAAGCGCTGCAAGTCGAGTGCCCTCCTCTCCCTCTCCTCCTCCTTCGCCCTCCATTCGGGAGGCCATTGAGGTTGATTGCTGGCAAAAATATCGACTTATTAATCAATCGTCACTTACAGTATCCCTCGGCCGTTCTTATCACGCGCCCTGGTAGTGTCTCGTCGAGGGATCTACGACGGGATTCGGTGTTGAGGTACTGTGCCGGCTCTACGATAGAAATATTTTCATGTTTTGCAGTTTGCCTCGTCTTCTCACGTGACGTGCCGGCCGTATCTGTTGCACGGGCTAGAGCCGCTCCCGCTCAACTCGAGACCAGTCTGGAGCCGGAGTGAGGTGCGTTCGACCATTCGCTGCATTGAGTGTTTGTTAAGGAACGCAGTTAAGGGGTATATTTTGAGTAGGCAGTACCTTCTAGGCGACATATTACATTCACTGTGCGCGTCAGATTAAAAGAAGCCGCAACTGATTAGCTATGAATATAAGGAGGCATGATTGGGAATTATCTAGGCCATAAACTAGTTTAACAGTTTAAAGTTACCGAACACGGGCAAATTAGCGTTTAAATGCGCGCTGTTCGAGAAAAATACGCGACGCGACCGCAACGCGTGGAAAATTTCGCTTTATTATTGTTTTTGCTAAATTGCGATATTTTTATGCAATGCTGAATTGAAAATACGAAATGGGATTAGATGAGCTTTCGTTTGCACATAAACTTGTAAATTATTTCGCATATTTTGAATTGAGTCTCCCCATATTCAAGTTTGAATTGGCGCGAATCCCTTTGTTCAGGCCTGTTCGGGCACCTTGCCAAAGCCATTTTCTGGGTTAATTATCGATTTTCTGATTTTTTAAATATGCCAGCGCTACTAATTCGACCATGCTCTATCCAATAAAAAAATAAAAAAATAGGTCATTTTTGTCCATGTTCGGTAACTTTAAGCAGCTTCAACTTTTGCAAACCAGCGAGAGAGTGAGTGAAATCGAGAGGTTGTGCAAGATGTCAAATAGTCTAGAGAATCCCCAATCAGAGCTCCTTATATGTTTTTCCTCGGTTTATTTTTGTTGTGTGCCTCTCGGTTCTCCAATCTCAAAAAAGTTTGGGTCTCCTTCACTCGAGCTTTTGGCGGTAATTCATCCGACTGACAAATGAACTCGCTTTTCCACCTCCTTTACTTAGAAACAGTTCAACGGTACTCGCTGATTAATGAATGGTTTGATTGCTGCACAGTTTGAATAACGTTTTGAGTCCTCGTTTGATTGCGCGTTGCCGCAAGGTTCAGCTTTAATATGATTTTAAAAAAAAATTATTTGATCGAGCAAAGACTAATACCACCTTCTTCAGCAGCCTCTTCTGGTCGTCTCTTCCCCGGCACTGGAAGAGCCTTTGTGCCCTTGTCCTTCCCCTTTTCACTCTCCCGTTCTCCATTTCCTCCCCACCCTCGTTTGTCGTAGTTTCACATTGAGTTGTGTTAGTCGAAGTGCATTGCCGGGTTGGATGTTTCATCCCTGCTACTTGTCATCCTCTCATATTATTGTTTTGCTGTTTCCGTCACTTTCCCTTGCATGAGCCAGCTATAGCATGTGCTCGTGCGAGACTTGTGGGGAGCGGGCACAATGTGTGAATTGTATAGAGTGAGTGATCTATATAGAGCGGGCACGCAACCAGGGGCAGTAAAGGGGAGGGACGTCTCTATCAATGGCCGGAAGGTTTGTAGACTACAATGTTAACGGACCTACGATTAGCCATTATGGCAAGACTGGTCCATGTGCGCATTTCTCATTTTTCCGCCTATTATTGACAACTTATCGGCGCGACCGCGAGACTAGGCCAGCCAAGACTGGGGGTAGGGGGGGGGGGATTTGGACGTTTTAAAAATAGGACCATCAGACCTTATGCTGAATTCATAGTACGGGATCAAAGGACACCTTCATAGTCGACCGATCTGATGGATCAGTTCGTCCCATCACTCCCTCTCCTCTCAAATTTGAGTTGTGGCAGCCCGTCGCAAGTGGAAATGAGAGGGGGGAGATACCGGTCTGTATCCGCACGGCCCGTTACCCAACAGAAACCCTGCTCGGTCTGGAAATCGCGAACGCGTCTTGATGAGTCGCGTCGAGAGATCAGCACCTTTGCCACGTCTCCGCAGTTTTTCACGATTCCACTAGTATTATCCCAAATTGAAATTCGCTTCCCAATATTTGTAGGCCTGAAACTCTATCGATAACCTCGTGGTCCAGAAAAGGTGGAAGCGAGATTTCTTTCATGAGTGACTTTTTTTTGGAGATTTCTAATAGGGTTGGCTAAACGGATGCGGCTATGCGAGGTTGCAGTGGAACGAAGGGGGGTTGCAACTTCGCAAGGTGAGAAAGAAAGCCGAGAGAGCATGCGAAATGAAGAGGGCAGTCACTCCCTCTTATTGCATTTGCATGCAACCTCGCAATAGCGGATGCGAGGTTGCAACCCTCTCGCTCGTTGCGCCCTCGCGAACGAGAGCCACACTACTGCGAGGTCGCTAACCGTATTACCAATCCTAATTTCTAACACATCATTTGTGCATGATGAGGTAGGTTGGGTTATGCGTTCGCTGTGATTCGCTACGAGAAGCCGGGCAGGGAAAGCGCGAAGGCGTTTGAAATTTGCAGAGCTGTTCACTGACAGCAGCTAGTGATCACGTTACACCAATTTTTCATGTAGACGACTCATCTTTCTTTTTCATTCGCTCCCACTCCTCCCAATCGTAGTCATATTGCAACGGGGTAGAACGAAAAAAGAGAGACGCCTTGGCCTACTCCGTTGAGCATTTCCCACTTTCCATGGCCACTAACAAACCTCAAATTGCTCTGATGTGAATGACAGAAGGTTGGGGTGGACGCGCATCATCGTCGTCGGGCTAAGACAGAGAGGGCACACCTCGCGCTGAGCTTACACAACCAAATGAGGGGAAACATGCCATTGTAACTTTTCTTCCGCGCGCACTTCTTCCTGCGGCAATACTTGTGAACCCATGAGCTATTAATATTCGACCAGACTGCGAAAGAGAGTCAGAGAAAAGTGATGTTAGAACGATTTTGCCGATGACGCGGAGGACAGCTATACTTCCCGGGCTAGATTATGGTCAGCCCACCATTCTCGGTTTGTATGATGTTGACAGTGCAAGAAACCATAATGGGTGCAGCAAACACCTTTTCTTACGAGTTGTCATGCTCTGTTTCGCCAGCGCAACTTATACTACTCGCGCACTAGAAAGATCTCTTTCCTCCTTTGTTACGTTCCTCCCTTTCTTGGTGAGAAACGATTCGTTACGGCGTATATGGTACGGTGTATCTCATACTTGTAATCCCCACCCTTGTTTACAAGACCAGAAACCTCACCTTAACCAGTTTTCCTGTCTGTCCGAATTCGCGATCATCTTGGTTACCCTTTAGCAAGTCCCTAACATTCAAACACTCAGCCCTTCGATTATCCTCTCCAACTTCTCGTAGAGCCCACGCGCTGACTGCATAGAGATAGTTACCTCCTAACCAGCAAAATCGTACCGAGATACACGCTGAATGAATGAATGAATGAATGAATTTATCAGTGTCGCTTTCTGGGCGCTGATCAAGATGGGTATCAGAAAGGGGTTTGATCTTCTCATTTGATTTTCATTCGGCCAGGTTCGGGGTGGGGGGGGGGGGGATCGGTCTTCTTTCCTTGTCGCAGACCCAATTTATGGCTGGAGAAAGGGCTCCGATCTTCCGAACAGCGATAGGACTTGATGGCATCGCTCGTTGAAGGAATCTCACTAGATTGGAAGTGGTTCCAGGCGTGTTCTAGATTCTTCTTCGAGCTTGAGTCCACCAGCGTCGAATAATCTATCTTTGAGCGAGAATCATTGAACCCAGAATCCGAGGGACCAGACATCTTAGCAGGTCATACCCATCACACGGTGACCACTCCGGCTTGGATGGGGATTCCTCTTGATTAGTCGTTGGCAGAGACGAGGGGTATTAGAGGAAACCGCTTTCCACAAGAGAGAAATGGAGAGGGAACCGCTCGCGACGACTAGCAAGGAATGGAATGACACGCTGAATGCAACCCCACAAATCCTACACGAGCTACTTATAAGAGACTCGTGAGGGAGAAATGCGAAACATCAAACGATCAAAACAGGTAGACGAAAAACGAGGTGATAAAGCAAGGCAATCACAGTGTGAAATGAAGGGAAAAGAGAAAGAATTATGAATAACGAAAAAAAAAGGTGAAAGAGGAGCAAGATCAGGGGGTTGAAGGATGAGCCCGAAATAGAGACGAAGAGACTCCAGGCAAACGAAGAACTGCAATGATGGGAATGTTCAGCATAATTGTATCCAAAAATAAATATGCGAAAAAATCCTCTTATAGAATAGCGGAATTTATTTATTGTTAGTGTCGAGGGGATTGGCTCTATCTACTTTCCTCCGGATCTGGCCGAAAAGAAGCAGTAGCTATTAGGGTTGTCGATTCGAATTCGAAGTCTTCGAACGCTCGCACAGAGGTTCCAAAACTTCGAATGGGAAGAGAACGAGAGAGTGTGACAAACGGAGAGAGCATTGGCCGCTTCAGCGAAAACCTCGAATTCGAAATCGAACCGACAACCCCAGCAGCAATACCTATTTACGGGGGCATGACAACTCGGCAACGGCATCAAAGTGTTCTCGCCTCTTTCTATCTTCGCAGACTAGTTGCACAGCTCATTGAAATCGCCATTTCAAGGACTATCGAATGGAAAACGTTGAAAATCATGAAAATGGCTGGAACAAATTTGTGAGTAAATTTAAACGACACTAAAGTTCAAACCGCTTGGAAACGATGACAAGTTTTCCTGAGTAGATAGAGGTAAGGTATTGCTCGTTGCCAAACGTCATGCTTCCACCCATAATTACCCGTCAATTACTAGAACCTCACCTACAAACAATGACTTAACTGATTGCAAGAGTGAAGGGGATTGGAACTGACCTGTCTGAACTTCGTCCCAGAATTTCGATTAGAACGCCATTGAAGGCTCATCTTACGGTATGCTCTTCTGAGCATATTGGTTGAATCTCTCAACAACTTCTTCCTTTCTCCACTCCTCTGATGACCTCCTGAAACTGAAGTTTATTCGCAAATCAGCCAAAATATGAACATCATTCACTACCATGCGCAGTAGAATAAAATCGCACCGATGTTTGGCAGTGTTTGATTACCTCTGGTCGCATCTTCTACACGTTTTCCCATTGCCTTTGCAATATGTTGCCATCTCGCTCCCATTCCGGGAGGAAGATTAATCGTTGCCAGCTTCACCAATTCAGCCATATCCTCACTCGACCAAACTCCTTCTGCAATAAACACAATAATGATAATCAGATGATGAAAAGAATCAGTGAACTAACTCTCTCTACAGAAAAGTGATGCAAATATAGTTTCTAACCTTGCTTCATTTCCTTTTCTTCCTCTCTCATCATCAATTGTTCGGGTGCATCAGCCACAACAGCCTTCACTTCAGCCACTTCAACCACTCTTTCCTCACGAGGTTCAGTAGTTATTGGACGACGAGGACGACGAATCTGACCATAGAAAATCATAAATAAATATTTAGTGACTCAATCGACGTTTCGTTCAGGAATAAAGATGATTCACTGCTTAAATTAATCGAAAAAAGATGTCAAGACTAAAATATAGTCTACCCACCACTTCTTCTTCCTCCGTCTTTTTCAATGGAGGAACTGCATTCATTTTCTCCTTTGCAGTCAATATTCCATGAAGGAAGAGAGAACAACCGAATTGGACGAGAATCACAAGTAGAATCTTCCAGATTGTTGGCCTGTGGAAGGAATAGTGCTTGCTGTCAATCGCGTATATCAGTGCGTTCGCGTAAGAATCGCACATTCCCAGAGAATTCCGATACAGCAAAAAGTGTCACAATGGGATTCCTGCAGATTAGGATAGGCCTAGGCACCCTACATCGGTTTCTGAAAATGTTATGTGTCAGTCATCCTCATTTGCATCTTGCATGCCCTCAAAGTTTGACTATATTTTCACGTTCATGGCTGCAACTCAGTGGAAAGTCATCCGATCTTGATGAAAATTTGGCTCAGTGCCTGATTTGACATGCTGAACACGCTTCAGTTGTTTGTTCTTGCAGAATTTGACTTTTATTTTTTTTCATGATATTTTGAACTCGTTGTTCTCGAAAACTAAGCCGAACACCTCGCTAATTTTTGATATGTTATGTGTTATTGTGTGATCTAGAGCGTGTCAAAATGTCAAGTCAAACGGATTTTGTCGTACTGTTTTACAACCTAAAACCTAAACGTAGCGACCGCAACAGCAATATCGTGGAAATTTATATAACATCATCACTTGTGATATTCCAAAGGAATTGGATGTGGTGAATCCATTCGAAAAAAGAAATTCCCAAAAATATTAAAAATAGATTTTTAAAGCGATTTTCAAAAATAGCGAAAATCCCAGCCAGGTACAGTAAGCTTGCCTAGAGTTGGAGCGCATCTTAGGGCAGCTTTTGAATTTGGATTTTTAATTTTGATTGTAATTGCGTTTTTACATATTTGTAATGATTAAAAGTGTCATCAATAGTTTCGCATATTGCTATTGAGTATATTTGAACCAGCCTAAAATAGAGGAACAATGATTTATTGAGGTAAACTTAGAAATATGAAGCAGGGTCTATCACAGGCTTTCATAAGCGCGACAGAAGGCAAACGAACGAGTCCCGGGCTTAGCCCGTGCCTTGGCATGATAGAGGAAGGTTAGGAGGAAGCAAAAAAACAACCAGTGGAGGTAGGGCTCGTCAGAATCAAGAGAAAAATAAAAGAGATTGGCAAAGCGGAGAGAAATCGTGAAACCTGTCCTATTCAACGCTCCGTAGAAATCAAACGAACGAGTCCCGGGCTTAACCCGTGCCTTGGCAGGATAGAGGAAGGTTAGGAGGAAGTAAAAGAACAACCAGTGGAGGTAGGGCTCGTCAGAATCAAGAGCAAAATAAATCAAGAGGAAGTTTGATCGCTTTGGAAAAAATTGAACCTCGGTTATTCAAGAAACGCCCTATCCAAACGCGCTGAACCACTCACCATCCACGGAGAATGTCGGTGGCAATCGAATGAACATATTTAGAGGCGGAAATATTGATCACGGGCGCAAAAATCAATAAAACAAAATGAAAGTCACAGCGTGGCAAAGTATACGGTAATGGCACACCACGAAGGCACACCACGTAGTGATGGACGGCAGAAACGACCAGGGTCTGCGGCTGCTACCTAAACGGTCATTTCGCGTAAAACTCTCTCATTTTCTTTCATTCCACACCGATCGGTGAAATGAGTGAAATAATTCAATCCTCGCCGCGCGGACGAGGGAATCAATGAGGAATGAGAGGAAATAAAAGGGTTTTACGCGAAATGACCGCTTCGGTTTTTGGCTGTAAAACTGTACGACAACATCCGTTTCACTTGGAAGTTTGACACGCTCTAGATCACACAATGACACATAACATATCAACAATTAGCGAGGTGTTCGGCTTAGTTTTCGAGAACCATGAGTTCAAAGTTTCATCAAAAAACTAAAAGACAAAATTTGCAAGAACAAACAACTGGAGCGTGTTCAGCATGTCAAATCAGGCCCTGCGCCAAATTTTCATCAAGATTAGATGACTTTCCACTGAGTTGCAGCCATGAACGTGAAAAATATAATCAAACTTTGAGGGCATGCCATTATGTAAATAAATAAATTATGTAAATGAGGACGACTAACACATAACATTTTCAGAAATCGATATAGGGTGCCTAGGCCTATCATAATCTGCAGAATCCCATAGTGGCACTTTTAGCTGTACCGACAGGGGTGTGATTCTTAGACGAACGCACTGATAAAAAATCTCAACCACATGAGTTACCGTCTAATTCAGATAAAGATCCATCAATAAGGTACCGTACCCGTATTCCGATACTCCTTCCTCGATGCGTAATCTTCTTCTGCTTGCTTGCGATTCTCACCCTTCTTCGTCTTTACATGACACTGGTTCTGAATTATCGATTGAAATGTTAGGTAGACTCTCTTATGATTGAGCTGTCTTATATCAATTCCGTCAGAAGCTAGACCAATTCACCTTAACAAGTCTTTTCTCGAAGAACCCCATAACATCCAATATGACGCCGTTTGCGTAAGAATCGAACAGATTGGGGAGAGCCTGGCACAGCTCAAAAAGGTCGCATACCCCAAAGTATGTGATTTGGGGTTCTCGAGGGTGCTGATGATGAGGGAAACTTTCATTTTTCATTTTGGGCCTCCGTTGGCTCCAGACGACGTCGCGTCGAAATCGGTTTTTGCAGTGCTGCTCAGCGCCNTCCTAAAAAAAGTTGTTTTATGGTATCGCATGATATCGCATCGCTTTCTATTATTTATTGATTTATATCACTTATCGGACTATATTACGCTAATTTGTTATTCATTTCAGCGGGTAATGAGACCGACCTCCTTATGGCTGGTATCCTTCCTATTCATCTTTCACGGTTGTGAAGCATGGGCCCTACAAGAGCTGAGCATGTATGATTTAATCGAAGAAGTCAATCAGAACTTCTACGAACTCTTCGGAATTGAGCCGGTTAGTTGGAATACAGCCGGATAGTTTGAACTGTTGCTACTATTCAGTCACACCCAGAGAAATCTAGGGTCGATCCTAAAGATGAATTTTGCTATTCTGTCAAAGGAATCACTCGCGACATTACTTTTGATGCGGAACAAGTTGAACATTCACATCATTGCAGTGCTCCGTTTGGATGGAGGTTCTGTTTCAAGTCTTCATCTTTCTTCAAGCTATCCCCTTCTCATTTGCTCCACATTTTCTTATCCTCTAAGGGTGAGAATCGCAACCAAGCAGAAGAAGTTGAAACTGCGAGGAAGGAGATCGTACTATCGGAATACAGGTACGGTACTTTATCGAATGTATGCTATTGTTTTTCTTTTGATAATTGGGAGACTGGCTGACGAAGCTCAATAATCAATGAGGGAATGATTACGAAATGGTTCACTGATGGTGTCTAATTTCAATGATTTTTGTACTGTTTTGAATACTCGCGCGACAAATTCGATGTTTGACGTGCGCATTTATCCCAATGACGAATGCTTCATTGATAGATGCATCTCACTCCTGATCTCATCAAAAGAACGTGGTCGAAGTGGTTACGCATTAGTTTTGGTATCCGAGAGTAGCGGGTTCGATTCCCGCTGCGCACAAAATGTTTTGCCGCTTTTTGGTAGGTCATCAAGTCGATTCCTCGCGTCGCTAGTGTAGAACAATCGTTGTTCCGATTTTTGGCTATCGAATGCAATTCTCTAAATCGATAATGTTTAGCCTAATGGCTCTGTATTTTGTCGGAATTGCGAGAGTGGTTGTGAATGAATATTTATACAAGAGTGTATGATGAATCGCATTTATGCTGGATTGCGAATAAACTCAACTGTTTCAGAAGGAACTATCAGACCGTCAAAGTATCAAAATGGATCAGAGGAGTGGAGAATGGAGTGAAGATGAGGAGAAGTTATTGGAAGGAGCACTAGAGAAATATCGGAAGGGAACGGAAGAGAGATGGGATAGAATAGCAGAAGAATTACCAGGAAGAACAAAGGAAGAAGTTGTTGAGAGATTGAAGATCAGGAATATACTACTATTGGTGAGTCATTGGAAGTGTAGATTAGATGTGATATGACTCCGTTCGCGTAAGAATCGAGCATGGGCTGGCACAGCTCAAAAAGGTCGCATACCCCAAAGTATGTGATTTGGGGTTCTCGAGGGTGCTGATGATGAGGGAAACTTTCATTTTTCATTTTGGGCCTCCGTTGGCTCCAGACGACGTCGCGTCGAAATCGGTTTTTGCAGTGCTGCTCAGCGCCCGAAAGAGCTAAAATTAAGCCACTATGGCTCAAAGGGCAGAATTCGATGCTGATCACGCCTGTCAACTTCATTTTGTATGATTTTCAAAAATAAATTTTAAAAATGGAAGTTTTCGTAGGGGCCCGTGCAGGCAGAGTGACCTACATAGATCGATCGGGCATGACGAGAGGAATTCAAATCTGTGTTTGAATCCGCAATCGGACTCCACGTTTTCAAATGGGGAGTGAGATAGTGAGTCGAAATAGGGGGTGAAATAGCACGTCTCCCACTTGTTTACACGTTGACCTCATCCCATCTCCCTCCCCTGCCTCTCTCTCTCTTGATCTACCTCGAGTCTCGCCTCTCTGCCTGTCTGCGCTCTCTCTATTCCCCATGCTCTCTCGCCTCGTCCCTCTCAATCGATGGAAGGGATGCATGTAAACAAGTGGGAGACGTGTGATTTCATCCGCTATTTCGACTCACTATCTAACTCCCCATTTGAAAACGTGGAGTCCGATTGCGGATTTAAACACAGATTTGAATTCCTCTCGTCATGCCCGATCGATATATGCAGGTCACTCTGCCTGCACGGGCCCCTACGAAAACTTCCATTTTTAAAATTTATTTTTGAAAATCATACAAAATGAAGTTGACAGGCGTGATCAGCATCGAATTCTGCCCTTTGAGCCATAGTGGCTTAATTTTAGCTCTTTCGGGCGCTGAGCAGCACTGCAAAAACCGATTTCGACGCGACGTCGTCTGGAGCCAACGGAGGCCCAAAATGAAAAATGAAAGTTTCCCTCATCATCAGCACCCTCGAGAACCCCAAATCACATACTTTGGGGTATGCGACCTTTTTGAGCTGTGCCAGCCCATGCTCGATTCTTACGCGAACGGAGTCATATCACATCTAATCTACACTTCCAATGACTCACCAATAGTAGTATATTCCTGATCTTCAATCTCTCAACAACTTCTTCCTTTGTTCTTCCTGGTAATTCTTCTGCTATTCTATCCCATCTCTCTTCCGTTCCCTTCCGATATTTCTCTAGTGCTCCTTCCAATAACTTCTCCTCATCTTCACTCCATTCTCCACTCCTCTGATCCATTTTGATACTTTGACGGTCTGATAGTTCCTTCTGAAACAGTTGAGTTTATTCGCAATCCAGCATAAATGCGATTCATCATACACTCTTGTATAAATATTCATTCACAACCACTCTCGCAATTCCGACAAAATACAGAGCCATTAGGCTAAACATTATCGATTTAGAGAATTGCATTCGATAGCCAAAAATCGGAACAACGATTGTTCTACACTAGCGACGCGAGGAATCGACTTGATGACCTACCAAAAAGCGGCAAAACATTTTGTGCGCAGCGGGAATCGAACCCGCTACTCTCGGATACCAAAACTAATGCGTAACCACTTCGACCACGTTCTTTTGATGAGATCAGGAGTGAGATGCATCTATCAATGAAGCATTCGTCATTGGGATAAATGCGCACGTCAAACATCGAATTTGTCGCGCGAGTATTCAAAACAGTACAAAAATCATTGAAATTAGACACCATCAGTGAACCATTTCGTAATCATTCCCTCATTGATTATTGAGCTTCGTCAGCCAGTCTCCCAATTATCAAAAGAAAAACAATAGCATACATTCGATAAAGTACCGTACCTGTATTCCGATAGTACGATCTCCTTCCTCGCAGTTTCAACTTCTTCTGCTTGGTTGCGATTCTCACCCTTAGAGGATAAGAAAATGTGGAGCAAATGAGAAGGGGATAGCTTGAAGAAAGATGAAGACTTGAAACAGAACCTCCATCCAAACGGAGCACTGCAATGATGTGAATGTTCAACTTGTTCCGCATCAAAAGTAATGTCGCGAGTGATTCCTTTGACAGAATAGCAAAATTCATCTTTAGGATCGACCCTAGATTTCTCTGGGTGTGACTGAATAGTAGCAACAGTTCAAACTATCCGGCTGTATTCCAACTAACCGGCTCAATTCCGAAGAGTTCGTAGAAGTTCTGATTGACTTCTTCGATTAAATCATACATGCTCAGCTCTTGTAGGGCCCATGCTTCACAACCGTGAAAGATGAATAGGAAGGATACCAGCCATAAGGAGGTCGGTCTCATTACCCGCTGAAATGAATAACAAATTAGCGTAATATAGTCCGATAAGTGATATAAATCAATAAATAATAGAAAGCGATGCGATATCATGCGATACCATAAAACAACTTTTTTTAGGA
>LS506675.1:950006-966017 GCA_900490845.1 Pristionchus japonicus
GTAAAAATAAAAATAAAAATAAAATAAAAATGATAAAATAAAAATAAAAATAAACACCGTCTTCTATCTTCTCTTTTTTATGGCCCATTTATTTAGATAATTTACTATTTTTGATACCCTTCTATCTAGTACTAGATGGGAATGGATTGAATGAGATGTACTGGATATGGATAAGGATCCCGAGGTATGGACTAGATAATAAAGAGAAAAAGCTGTCCAACCTTGAAAGCTCTTCTATTCCATTCCTAGCAAAACCAACGTAAACCACTCTTTTTCACTGTAGTACAGCAGCAACTACAACTCATGAGCATACGGTATCGACCACTAAATCTGTAAAAATTGCGAGTGAATGCATCCTTACAACGACGCGAAGAGTTTAGAAAAAGCCCGAAACTAATTCACCCGAAGATTGCCCATGCGATGCTACAAAGCAACACGGCAAACCATGCCTACAGCCGCAGATAGAAACACTAAACTAAGTATTACTTACATAGAAAAGCGCAGAGAGGAAACAGACCTGAAGGCTGTCACTTAAACCGTGAGCGGCAGGTACAAAATCTTGAAACGATAACAACACCACTTTTGCCATTACATCACTTGAAATAGCATTAACTTCACAAACAGTGCATCTTCCTTCATCTACAGACAACACAGCTTCTTTCCCAGAGCTGCAAGGCTAGTAGTAAAATCTAGAATACTGGCCAGTTTCTCTGAGTCCCAGTTTCACCCTATGCTATTACCCTTTTCCTACCATTCTACGTTGTTTGATTCAACGTAATTTTCTATTCGTATCCGCATTTCTCCCTGTGAACACGCATAAATGGATATCTACAACTCACGAGCATACGGTATTCGACCACTAAATTTGTAACTATTGAAAGTGAATGCATATCTCTTCATCCTCACAACGATGCGGAGAGTTTAGAAAAGGTCCGAAACTAAATCACCCGAAGATTGTGCATGCTATGCTACAAAGCGACATGGCAAACCATGCCTACAGCTACAGCTGGAAACACTAAACTAGAGAGGAAACAGACCTGAAATCTGCTGCCACAGAACTCCTGAGCGGAAGATACAGAATCTCAAAACGATAACAACACCACTTTTGCCATTACATCACTTGAAATAGCATTAACTTCACAAACAGTGTCTCTCCCTTTAACTACAGACACCACAGTTTCTTTCCCAGAACGGCAAGGCTAGTAGTAAAATCTGGAAAACTGACCAATTTCTCTGAGCGACCCTATGCTATTCCCCTTTTCCTGCCATACTACGTCGTTTGATTCAACGTAATTTTCTATTCGTATCCGCATTTCTCCCTGTGAACACGCATACATTCATATCTACAACTCACGAGCATACGGTATTCGACCACAAAATTTGAAACTATTGAGAGTGAACGCATATCTCTACAACCTTACAACGACTCGAATAGTTTCAGACGTTTCTCAATCACTTGAGCTCAGAAAAGCGACCCGTGCTCACGAATTGAGCGAGGAGAGTACACTAGAGAAGAGATCCAAATTATAACTGAGTGGCAAGATGCATTCATATAAAAAAGAGTAATAGGTGCCACTATCTTTCTTATGCGACATTCTAGCTCTAGCTTATCGCGCACAAGAAAATGAGATATCACCACGCCGGGTGAATGGATAGAATAGTAGCCCATCTCTAATTTCCATAAAGTATTGGGATGGAATGCCTAGTGCCAAAGACCTTCCCTGTTGGGTATCTATCGACCTGTATAGGTCTCATTCCGAAACTCCATATCCTCCTAGCAACCTTCTCTTGCAAGAATTGCATGTATATTATAATAACCGACTAAAACCTTACATTCTAAGCAAGTGGGAGAACAACCCAAGGCACTTCTACTAATTATACAACCATTCGAGAGCCGTCAAAGAGCGAAATGCAAACATCACCTATCCCTCTCTTTGATCTGAACGATCTAGAGAGGGATTCAAAAGAGATCCGTTGATTGTGAGGAAGAAGAGGAGAGGACGAGAGGAGGGAGAAGGGAGATGGAAGAGTGAATGAGACGACCTGAAATGGAAAGAATGAGTGAGGATGAACACGAATATGAATGTCGCCTCACTCTTTTTGGGCTAATTTGTATTATTCCAAGCAATGAAACATACCTGATCAGAAGAAAGGACCTGCCAATGAAGAGAAGAGATGAGAATGGGAGAAGAAGAGAGAAGTCGAAAGAGATCTGAAAAATATCAAAGCACTAATAACTAACTCAATGAAAATTAAATTGTTGAGGAATAATAATTACAAGCTAATCAAAATCAATACAACGATACTTACCGATCTTGCTAGATGTATATTACTGTCGATCGGCGATCCATTGATTGCGAGAATGAGGAGGAGAGGACGAGAAGAGAGAGGAGGGAGATGGAAGAGTGAATGAGACGATCTGAAATCGAAAGAATGAATGAGGATGGACAAGAATATGAATTTCGCCTCACTCTTTTTAGGCTAATTTGTATTATTTCAAGCAAGAAAGCGTACCGGATTAGAATATCGAAGATTCCAATGGATGAGACGAGACGAGAGTGGGAGAAGAAGAGAAAAGCCGATTGAGATCTGAAAATATCAAAGTACTAGTAACTAACTCAATGAAAAGTAAATTAATGAGGTATAATCATTACAATCTCATCAAAATCTATAGAATAATTACTCACCGGAATTGCTAGATGTAGATTACTATCGAAGAGATTGCATGAAGAGTCCGGAATTACTTCGGATCAATAAAGAAGAGAGAAGGACGAGAGAAGGGAGATGTTAGAGAAAAGACAGAAGAACTGAAATGGAAAGAATGAGTGAGGATGAAATAGAATTTGAAATTCGTAAACTTGAAGCTAATTTTAAAGGGATAATGGAAACAACGAATCATACCTGATCAGCAGAATGGACCTTCCAATGAGAGAGAAGAGATGAGAGTGGAAGAAGAAGAGAGAAGCGAATTGAGATCTTAAAATAACAGTTTGTTGTAACAGAATAACAGCTACGAATGATTTAAATCAGAAGTAAACTAAGATGAACCTTATCGTTGTTGCATAAACGAATCCATACCTTTCTGGTCAAATGAATGGAGCATCTTGAACAGAAGCGGAGAAGGGCCAGAATGCATAGACGAAGAAGCGAGAGTGACGACAGGCGAATGCCCATGATCCAAACTGTAAAACAATCATAGGTATTGGTTTGTATATTCATGTTTAGAGCAGAATACTAGTTATACTGAGTCAAAATAGAGGAAATCGACAAAATCCCGATCAATTCAAGTCCTTACCTCAATCTATCCTGTCGCTATTCCATTGTGAACGGAGATGTGCAGAGGAGAGGAAGGAAGGACGGAGGAGAAACGACTCTTGCAACAAATCTGAAGAGAGATACAGTTTCAAATAGTATAAACACAATAATTACAATAGAAATATCAACGGAATGAGAAGGGAATACTAACCGCAAGCTATTATAGTGCATGGAGAAAGAGGGCAGATGCGCGAGAAGAGGCGCAATCTGCAAACCGACCGTCATAATACGAATCGAGAATAGTGCAGTTAGATTATTTCGGTTATTATAGAAAAGTAATATACCTCAATTGTTAGAAGAAATGGAGGAGAGACGATCCGATATACGGTAGTCCATCCAATCGATCGAACGGAGAAACGGAGAGATCTCGAGATGGAGGAAGGGCAGAAGAGGAAGAAGAGGAAGGGCCTCCAACAACGAATCTGAAGAGAGATACAGTTTCAAATAGAATAGACACAATGATTACAATAGAAATAGCCATAGTATAAGAAGGAAATACTAACCGTAAGCCAGTATAGAGCATGTAGAGAGGGCAGAAGAGCGAGCAGCCGAGAGATACTGTAGATATACTGTACCCCCATCATCGATTAGAGACGAGAATAGGCTCAACCTGTAATCCGACCATTATAATGAGCATCGGGAATACTGTTGATAGATCATGTATGTTATTATAGAAAAGTAATATACCTCTATTGGAGAGACGAAGAAGTCGAGAGGAGATCCAATGGGAGAAGAATAGATGCGATGGATGGAGAGAGGAAGGACGAGATTGAAGTAAAGAACTGCAATTATGAAGTTATTATCATAGATTGAAACGTACAAGATCGTCCAATTATCTCCCAAATCAAATATTCACCTCATACATTATTCCACGGTGAATGGAAGAGAGAAGGAATGAGCGAGCAGAGATAAAAGAGAAGAGACTAGATGCATCTCTTGCGACAAATCTGAAGAGAAAAACAGCATAAACACCATAACTAACCTATGAATAAGAATGGAATGAAGGAGATTCGTACCGTTAATCAGAGATCCACGATGAGAGGGGAAAATAGGCGAGGTAGAGAGAAGGGCGGATACTGCAGCCATACAGCAGTCCATAATATCGATCGAATGAGCTCTGCAATTTCTCCCTTACAATACAAATCGGAATAAGTTCAGTCGGAATAAGTTCATAAGTCTTTCTATAGGAAAGTAGTATACCTCAACTGGAGAGACGAAGAAGACGAGAGGAGATCCAATGGAAGATCAGATGAGAAGAGAGAAGAGGAAGAAGGAGGAGACCACGAATCAACTGAAAAGGAGCAGATTAGATCCAGTATCGGATTCATTTAGACTACTTTGACCCAGAATCAATAAGTTAATACCTGTAAGATCCTGATGAGAAGATCAGAATAGGTCGAGATTGCCTCGAACGAAGAAAGAATCCGATAGAAGAAGAAGAAGAATCCATCGTCGTCCATCGAAGAGAGTCGTCCGTCCATCCGCGTCCGCGTCCATCGAAGAGAATCCATCCGCGTCGATCCAAGAGAGAGACATCCGTCCATCCGTGTCCGCATCCGATCGAATAAGAAATAAAGAAAGAAATAAAGCTAACAATTGAAATGTGCACTAACAAAAAAATACAATCGATTACCTAATATGGCACACCCGAAAAGCAGGAAACAAAGGTGGGAACAAAACACAAGAATTAAAAACAACAATGATCCTAGCAATGAAATGAAGTTACGCAGCACAAAATCAAATCAACGACTAATCATAATAGAGGGCAACAAATAAAGAATAAGATGGAGGGCAACGGGTAAAGGAACAAGAAAAGGGAAGGAATAGGTTAGATAAACACTGAACGATAATGATAATTATATATAAATATTGATATGGTAAGGATTATAATATGGATAATAGATAGGTCAACGGATAAAGGATAGGATAGGACAAGGATAAGGATAAGGATAAGGATAAGGATAAGGATAAGGATAAGGATAAGGATAAGGATAAGGATAAGGATAAGGGATCGAATAGCTTAGATAACGATAAGGATAAAGTAAGGATAGTAATAAGGGATCGAATGAATCATAGAGAAAAGGAGGGGAAAGAAGGGATGGAACAGATCTGAAAAAGGACGAAGTTATGGACTGAAGGCGGTTTGTGACAAACAGAACATGGACACCTATCAATGAATCGATGAGCCAATCTGTGATGGGGAATAGAAACAGAAGATAACTCACAATTAAGACGGCAGCGTGCATTATGAAGAAAAAAGAAAAAAGCTGCTGCTGCTGGCGAGAAAGAAGTAATCTGGAAAAAAATCGATCAATACTGAACAGATTACAGTACTTTTTCCGTTCTCGTTTAAACAACGGAACAAAAAAACAATCAAAAAGCTGCTAAATGTTCACAATTTCCTTTCTTTGAAACCTATGGTAATAGTAAAATACTCACAATGGTACAGTGATTAAAGTCGATTGAATCCCATTCGATACGAGAAAAGGGGAGAAGAGAGAAGAGAGACGAGTCGACTGCTCGTGGCATGCTCGCTCAGCTGAAATGCATTCATTGCCCTCTTCCCCTGATTCCCCTCACTCTATCCCCTCCATTCCACTCCATCCTATCCACTCACTGTCGGCCGATCGCCTTGGCTGCTCGATACTCGACCTCGAACTCGGCAGAGTCGTCCAGCTCGTCGTTGTCCTCGATGTGTCTCTTCTGCAGGCGACGGGAGCGACGTTGGCCGGGAAGACGACCGGCAACTCGCAGATTCGAGTGCTCAAGTATAATTATTATTAGTAAAATAAGTTAGTTTGCAACAACTCGCAACTACGGTTTCCAAATGAAGGAGTACTGTATTCCGATTAATCAATATTTCAAGGTCAAGGATGCTCGTTTTTCAGCTTGTTCCTCCCTTTTACTCTCGTTTTATCCCGTTTCCTACACTCTCTAGTTCATTTTTCGTGTTTGGGTGAATCAATTGACAGTCGCTTCTTCCTTTCTCTTTGGTGGGAAAGGGTTGCTTACCACGATGGCACGGTTGCCGATGGTCTTGGCTGCGTCCGTCTGGGAGAGGAAGGTGGAGAGGCGATTGAAGCACTGAGAATATACCCCTTTAGGCCCATTTCCACTCTCTTTCTCCAACTTGCACCCACTTTCCCCTCCATATGCACCCTTTCGATGATGGGTTCCCCTGATTCATTCCCGTTTTCATCATCACTACTCAATCTATTCCATTGACAGACCTCTTCCGCTTCATCGATGGTCTCCTGCAGCGTGACGGGAGCCGCGGGAGTCCAGTCGATGACGGTGAGTGCAGCGTCGTACGCCTCGGCTCTCAGAGTGAGCTGAATTCAATCGATATTTCCCCCATTCCTTCGATAACTGTAGGTTACTGTAGAGCGTGTTCAAGTTGATAGATCTCCCTTGGGGTTCCTCCCTTCTCCCCCCCCCCCCTATTCCCTTCTCTTCCCCCCTCACTGACCCCCATCTTCATCAACTCCGTCCATCTCCGTCTCATGGTGGACAGGTGGAAGCTGCGGTCGTCGGCAGCCGGCACGCCTCCTCTTCCCTCGTACTTCTGCAGCGGCTGCAGCACTGCTTGCCCGTGCTCACGCATGATCCTGCAATCAATACATTCGTCGATACTACCGTACTCCCTATTCCCTCCCAGACTACCGTAACCCTCTGATCAGATCTTTCCTTCTACCGTATCCTCACTACCGTAATCTATCCCATTGATATCATCCCTCTACTCACCACTGAGTGGCGTACTCCGTCCACTGCTGCACGGAGAGAGTTCCCGCTTGGAAGGAGCGAGTGGCGAGAGGGAAGGGAAGAGGGAGAGGGGCGGGGACGGCAGCTGCAGCAGGTACAGCGACCTGTGGTGCAGGAGGAGCTGCAACAGGTGCTGGCTGAGCCGCCTGGAGGAGAGGGAGAGGGACGGGCTGGACCGCCTGAGGGAGAGCGACGGGAACGGGCTGAGGAAGAGGGAGAGGAGGGGGAGCTGCGACAGGAACGACCGCCGGAGCAGCAGCGGCCGCCTGTGCAGGGAGAGGAGAAGGAGCTGCAGGGGGCGGAGTCACTGCAGGAGGAGGAGTGGCCGCCTGCGGAGGAGTCGCAGGGTCGACGCGCGTCAGGGTGATGGCAGCGACGGCGACGGAGACCTGCGGGGAGATGGGTGCAGCAGGGGGCGGAGCTGCAGCTGCTGCAGCGTCTCTCTCGCGTCGGGCATCCTCTCTTCTCTTCCTGAAAGACGATGAGTGATGACTTCTCTAAGGAGATTGAGTATAGAAGAGGAGAATGATATAGGATCAAATAGGAATTCCCTCTCATACCGTAGTTATCGATTAGATATCAACTCGATAGATACTCACCTCATTCGCTCCACCTTTGCACTCAGCTTCTCCACAGCCTTCTCCTTCTCAGCCAGCTTCGCCTTCAGCTCGCTTCTGAAAGGAGACTATTCACTCTCTTTACCCTTTGTCTACCGTAATCTACCGTAGTCCAATTCAGTTCAATTACCGTAATCTACCGTAATCTACCGTAGTCCAATTCAGTTCAATTACCGTAATCTACCGTAGTCCAATTCAGTTCAATTACCGTAATCTACCGTAGTCTAACTCAGTTTTCAATGCTAATTAGGTACACCTCATGGCTACCGTAACCCAAATGACCGATTCCAATTGATATGATTATTCTCCCTCTCTGTACACATGCTCCATCTATGTCAACTTCCTCCCCTTTGCAAATCATTCCATCTATCTTTCCTTGTATTTCATTCGGTTTCTGGGTTCTATCCATTCGCATTTGCACTTCCGTTCCACTCATTGATCTTTCGATCTCAACCATGCGAGAGGAAGGAGAGAGAAGAGAGAGTGAACGGAATGTTAGACGGAGAGAGGGAGAGAGAGAGAGAGTATGGGATATGAAGAGAGTAAAGATCGGAAGACAGAGAGAGAGAGAGGAGAAGGAGCGAGAGAGCATGTGAGATGGAGAGAGCAGAGAACGGAAGACAGAGAGAGAGATCGGAAGTGGGTAGATCACTGACCTCTCTGACCTCGTCTCTCGTGTCTCTAGTCTAATAATCCTTTCTCGTCTAGTCCAGTCTCTCTCTCTAATTCAATTATCCCTCTTTTTGATTCTCACAGTTCTCATTTCTCATTATTCGCCTTTCCTCTTTCAACGAGTGGCTGGATGCGATTCAGAAACCGAACTATTCCCCCATCTTTTCTTCAAACTTCGTTCGTTGTCTTTTCCTTTCCTTCCCCCATTATCGATTATCTCATTTCAGACTACCGTACCTCTCTCGGATGCACTTCCTCTTCACACACGGCGTCTCGCTGCCGTCTCCATCGTCATCGACGTTCCTGACGGTCAGAGTTACGGTTACTGTATTATCGATTACCCTAAGATTGACTACTGTGGTTTGAGATGGGTTTTGCGGTAAGTTGAGACTGAGTGGAGACTAATAGGTTGAAGTGGTAGTCTAAGGGGAATGAATAGGCGACTTACTTCCTCTTGGGAGCGGGTCCTCTCGACGTGCTCGGTCCTTCGTTGGAGGGAGAGGCAGGAGGGGGCGGCACTCTGCGACGAGGGGCGAGTGCCGTGGGAGAAAGAGGGGAACGAGGGGGAGAGCGAATGGGAGGAGACTCTCCATCGGGCATCTCCTTGACCGTCTTGGACGGGAGGGGGCCAGAAGAGGCAGCGGGCGCTCTCTTGGCTGCAGCTCGAGAAGTGGAGGGGACGGAAGGGGAGTGAGAAGGGAGAGGATCGGCGCCCAGAGGGGGAGAGCCAGCCTCCGGTTGGAAGGACGGGGCAGTGGACTCTCCAGGGTCTGCCTTCCTCTTGACGGGTCTGGGAGAGGACGAGAGAGGGCGGGTGACGATGTCGGCAGAGGGGACGGGCGGCACACGGAACTCGAAGAGACTTCCGAGGGGTGCTTGGCCGCTCATCTGCAATAGAATGAGTAGGGGCTGATTGAATCACTATCCTTCGATAGGAGTGAAATGGAACTCGGAAATAGGCGCAAACTTCGAATCTTTGGGTTTCATTATCGATAGATACGACTAGAAAGGGAATAGGAATAATGGATGAATGACTTACCAGGTCCTTCCTCTGCTGCTGTCCCTTCATCAAATCATCGTCCATCGTCCTGGAATTGAATCAGATGAGAAGAGAGAGGGGAGAGTAGAGGGGAGTAGAGTTAGAATCGAATTCGGAAAGGAGCAGGGGATACGGTAGTATCGATTTATGATGAAGGGAAGAAAGGGAGGGAGAGTAGATGACTCACGTCTCCTCCGGTTCTCGCCTCCCGTATCTCTTCTGTTCCTTCTCCGACTTCTTGTCGAACTGCTCCTTCCTGCGAGCGAGGGATGGAGAAGGGCGGGACGAAGACGCCTGAGATAGAACCAATTCACAGTCAGTGCTTACAGTAAGATGGTCATGGTATACGGTAACTCTCGATTCGCGAGTACGGTATGTTTTCTGTAGGATAGTCATGGTATACGGTAACTCTCGATTCGCGAGTACGGTATGTTTTCTGTAGGATAGTCATGGTATACGGTAACTCTCGATTCGCGAGTACGGTATGTCTACAGTAAGATGGTTACAGTATCATACCCGGTATCGATCGGCGGGAGAATCGGGCTGATTGGGGCCGACTGCCACCATTCCTTCCATGGTGATGAACTGCTCCTGTAATTGGTTGATTCATTCTAGGAATGCACTCTCCTTGATTCTAGTGGGTGGAATAGACAAAGGGAAGAGTAATGGATCTGTTTCTCAATATCTCATTCTATCTTGTTTTGACTAATGAATGGGATATCGATTGAATAGTGGAGGGAAAGAAGGGGAAGTAGAGGTAAGGAAGGAGAAGAGGAGGAGGGGTAGGATGAATGGAGAGGGGAATCATACCTCAGTGAGCTTGCCCTTCCCGATGTCCTCGGCCAACGTGGTCCGGGCATCCTTCGCGGTCACTCCCTTCTTCACGAATGAACGAAGGGGGACGACGTCCTCGTGTGGAGGGGCGAAGATCAATCCTCCTCTACCCCAGTGATTGAGATCAGCTGGGGAGAGGCGATGCGACTGACCATTGGTCTGAACGATTATCGATTATTATAGACATACGGTATTTCCTGAGGATACTGTAGCCAAGGGATACGGTACTTCCTCCAGGGGACTTAATTGGGTTGCTCTGGGAATACATCCTAGAGTACTGTAGCCAGGTTTTGAACATAGTTAGGTTACTGTAGTAAGTCAGTATGGGTTCGGAGATGTAACGAATGAATACGGTAAGAATACGGTACCTGCCGCAGGATCGACGCTCCTCTTGCCATGAGCCCGTCGAGAGTGGGTCCAGCGAAGGAGACGGAGGGAGGGATCTCCGAGGGGAGGAGGGCAGTGCCCATCCACGTGGTCAGACTGGCCTGAAGATTACTTCCTTGAGGGAATTGGAGGGAATGAGAAGAATGAGATGATCAGATAGGGACCGATGGGAGAGTGGATAGATAATGGTTAGTATACTGACCATTCTCTCTCTGAGGGAGAGATACAGCAGGACCACGGCCGATGGATTGCCGTCGTCGGGTCTTCCAACGGGGATGGAGAGGTGGGAGTGGCCGAGAGGCAGATCGACCACCACCACCCGCAGCACGAACGGCACTGCAATGGGGGAGAGTTACCGTAGTTTGACTAGACTATCGTACTTTAGCAGGGAGCTAGGGGTACTGTAAGATCGATATCATTCGGATCGATTACTTCTAGACAGCGAAAACAATCGATAATAGATAGGGTCTGGGATATGGGATGAGTATGCATGGAATGATGTGAAATACTTACCCGCGTGTCCTCTCAATCCCCTCTCCATCGCCTCGGTAGTTGCCTCTCCGAAGAGGGCCTCAAATGGTGATTGTGAATCGATATATGGCGATTACGGTATGGGTACCGTATACTCTATACAGATTACTGTATCAGATGTAGAATTGTTTAAGATAGGAAACTGACTCTCAACATGGCCATTTGTTCCGTAAAGAGCGCGGCCGAACACTCGGTTTTCTGCTCGTCCGTGGAGCGAGGAGACATTGCTTGTTCGAGTTGCTGAGCTGAGAGAAGATTGAATGAGTTGAGACATCGAATGGGATTGATGAAATACGATCAATTGGAGATAATGAAGGGTTCAGAGAGAAGGAATGTATGTAGAACAAGGGAACGAGAGGGTAGGTGAGAGGAAGAGTAGTGTGTGCATGATTATAGATCAGGTGAATCAAGTGAGGGAGTAGGTACGGTAGTAAGAGCGGGGGATACGGTAGTCTAATGAAGCGTTCCTTAGAGTATACTGTAGTCTCTGCATGCGATGGCAATCAATAGAAAGAAGGAGAAGGAGGAAGGAAGAAGATAGATGGAAGAGATGCATCGATTTGATGAGGTAGATCAGATCAACATAGATAGGAGGAAATGAAAGGAGAAGAATAGTGAGGTTAGAATGAATCATGATTTGTCAGGAAGGAAGAATAAACCGAGTAGCAAGTAGTTCATTCAGTAGAAAGAGTATACTGTAGTCTCCACCGCTTCTTTATTCGATGATGGTCTATTGAAGGAAGGAAAGAGGTGGAGGAGAGAAGAAACATAGAAGAGAGGGGAAAGAGAGATTGATAAATATTGAGGGGTAGATCAGATCCATAAAGAGAGGCGAAAATGAGAGAAGAAGAACAATAAGATAAGAACAAGAAAGAGGAATAAGTACGAAGAGTGCTTCATTATTAGGTGATTTTCTACAGAAGGAAGGGGAGATGAAGGATAGAAGAATTTAATAAATGGAAAAGATTAGACCTGGATTCTTACGGTAGATGATTTGTACCGTATCTCTCATTATCAATTAGCAGTCCACAAAAGGAAGGAAGAAGTTATTGAATGATGGATGAGAGAGTGCAAAGAAGATGAGGATGGATGGGAATGAGGGTAGAGGAATGTTCATAGTTGGGCAAAAAGAGGAGGAATAAAGCAGATAAAGAGGAGGATTCCATTATGTAGATATAATATACTGTAGTTCTGTAGATACTGTAGTTCTGTAGAGTGTATACTGTAGTCTCTCCATTTGCTTTTGTCGATGAAGGTTCTTGGAAGGAAAGACAGAGGTGGAGGAGAGAAGAGACGGATCAATTTAGAGAGATCGGAAAAATATCCAAATGTGAGATGAGAAAATGAGAGAGTAATGAGAATGAGAGATGGGCTGAGAGGAATGAAGAGTAGAGAGAGAAAGAGATTGTTAGATGATTTTTCATAGAAGGAAATAGAACGAGGAAGGGAAGAAGAATTAGATAATAGGAACAAGGTAGTCAATACAGTACATGAACGGTACCGTATTTGTCATTATCGATTAGCAGTCCACAAAAGGATGGAAGAAGTGATGGAATGATGGAAGAGAGAGTGCAAAGAAGATGAGGATGGATGGGAAGATGGATGAAGGAAAAAAAGATGAGAGAGAACAGTGAGAATATATAGATCGAATGAAAAGGTGCAGATAGAAGAGAGAAGGTAGAATAATGAGGATAGATGAAATGGATCGATGATGGGTAGATACAGCAGTGATATAGTGAAGGGGATACGGTAGGCCGGAGGAGGAGAGAGGAAACATAGATAAGAGTGGACAGTGAGATAGATCAATCTAGAGAGGTAGATCAGACTCAAATGGAAGAGGTGGAAATGAGAGAAGAATATCTATAATTGTTCAAAAAGGGAGGATTAAAGCAGATAAAAAGGAGGAGTCCATTCTGTAGATAGAGCATACTGTAGTCTCTCCCAGTGCTTTTTCGATGAGGGTTCATTGAAGATGAAAGAGGTGGAGGAGAGTAGAGATGGATCAATTTAGAGAAGTAGATCATATCCAAATGAGAGAATAATGAGAATGAGAGATGGTCAGAGATGATTGAGGAATAAGGTTGTAAGAGGAGACGGAGAGAGAGTTTCATTATTAGATGATAGTTCATAGAAGGAAGGAGAACGAGGAAGGGAGGAAGAATTGATTAATAAGAACAAGGTAGTCAATACAGTAGATGAAGGATATCGTATCGCTCATTATCGATTAGCAGTCCACAAAAATAATAAGTGATGGCATGAGTGCAAAGAAGTTGAGTATGCATGGGAAGTTGAGTGAAGGAAGGAAAGATGAGGAAGAACAGTGAGAAGAGAGAAATCGAAGTTAAATATTTCAGATAGAGGAGAAGGTAGAATAGACTTGGTCTAATAGATTAGAAGCCATCTCTTGGAAACGATTAAGAACCGTGTAGAATGAAAGCAAGAATGAACATAGAGAATCGTAGAAATAATCTGATCCCCTCCCAATCCCATCCCTTCCCCTATGTCATCAATACAATAGTTAAATGGTATTTATTATTTATATATAGACATTTAAATAACAACAATCAGTGGCAAATGAAAAAAAGTGGTCTAACAAAGGAAAAAAAGAGACACAATTGGAGTCCATCCTCGATCCAGGTAGTCGAGTCCCCCTATAACGAGATATGATCTCATTTGGGATATCGATGAATGGACAGGGAAATGGATGAGACGAGAAGGAAAAGTAAAATAGATAATAGGATGAGCAAGGGAGGGAGAATGGATGTGAAATCAGAGTTGGAAGAGACAAGAGGGAGGAAAATCAACGAAATGAGACGCTCCGCAATGATAGATGATGGATTCGATCAATAGAGAGTAGAAAGTAACTTTAAGAATGAGTAGAGCGCAAAATATTTGAGAGAAAAGGAGGAATGAGCAATGACGAGGGTGGTCTGGAACAAAGGAGAAGGAAATGCGCGGTTGTGGGCGAGTAATAGAGACTAGAGTAGGAACAAGTGGAAAGAGGGGAAAGCGGCACGCGAATTGAGAATATAGATGAATAAATAATAGGCTCCAGAGCAGTAGAAATCGATAATTAGCTAATTTAGCACGATCGAAATTCACTGCGGTAGGTCCGGTTGCGCTGTGGCGTTGGAGCACCCTCATGATTTCGCGCGCGAAACTTTGTAACTATTGCCTTATTACTTTTTTCAGTTTCAAGCTTCTTTTGTTTATTTGTTTTTGCTTTAATCACATTTCATGTCACTCGCCACTCGACTGACGACGGCAGAGGGAGGAGGAGACAAGAATGAGCAGTGGAAGAGGTACAATCATCTTTTCCTGTTATTTCATCACTTCCTCAATCGAGTTTCTATTGCATCTTTGTTGTGTAGCCTTTCCTTCTCTTTCAGGATCGGTTTTAATTCGTACTGTAGTACGTTCTTTCCCTCTTCATGCCAATCTCCTTCTTTTCCAGGTGGGAATCACCTCTGGATGCCCGTCATTTCTCCATTGGTTGTGTAGGAAGAGGAAGAGAAAGAGAAGGAAGGAAAAGGAGAAGAAGATCAAGACTGACAGGCAAGTGAGCATCGCTAATCTAGACAGGTGAATTCAGCTCTTTCTCTCTTTGCAAATTTACATCGTTTTCCGATTTCTTGTTTTGAACACAAATGTTCTTCTCCAGATTCACGAGTCTCTCAATTCTCTTCTCTAACGATGATCTCAAGAAACAAACTGGAAGAGATGAGATTGGAATACAATCTTTGAATATTTATTCATTACAGAGAAGGGAAACGGGAAGGTTCCTTCTCAAACTCTCTCGGGAGAAGAATCCGGTGAGGGAGAAGCGGAATTCGTGCCTGAATGAGCTGTTGTGGTAAGCATTCCTTTGTAAGGTAAGTAGAATGGCTTTCTTTTTTTTACCCTATTCACCAATTGACAGCAAAACTAGTAGGTGATATTTACTCGGAACCATCTTTCCGTTTCATTGGCTACTTTCTCACCTTTCTTCGTTTTGACGAGGAATTGCACGTCGATAACTCTCATTTGATAATCTCCGGGCGCGTCCTGAATAGATAGGATGAGGCAACAATGTATTACTATTGTTGAGACTAACGGACTCCCGGCGAGTGAACACTCTGATCTTGGCCGGGAGGGCGCCGGCGGGAGCATCGCGCACGGGCTGCAATATTTATTATCTTTTTCAGGCCTATTTGGCATCGTAAATTGATGCTGTCTTGTTGAATGAGAGGTGAGAGATAGGGGTAAAACATACGAGGGACGTCACACCGAGGTTCTTCACCTCGAACGTGTACTGCCCCTTGGGGTCCATGCAGTACTTTCCCGTCGGGACGCCGATCATCTGATACGTCGTGCGGAACTGAAATCAGATAGATTGTTCATTGAGTCATTAATCAGTCGATAATTGCAGGAAGGGAGAAGAGAGAGGAGGAGGAAGGAGGATCAATCGATAATTGCAGGAAGGGAGGAGAGAGAGCAGGAAGGAAGAGGCACTCACTCGCACGAAGACTTTCTCGTCGTCATAGTTGTCTATGACGATCTTCTGCTTGTCGTCCTTCACCAAGCGGAAGGTTACCTGCAATGGAGGGCGAATTGGAGATAAGGTAATCTTTCTATTGGATGAAATGCCAGTGAGGAAGGGGTTACACGTGTAATTGATGGGGAAGAGTGGAAGGTAGTGAAGGGAGAGGGGGACTCACGGTGGCAGGACAGACGATTTCGGCCGGCTCGGTGGTGCAAGTCGCAGTCTTGTTGCTAGTGGACATGTCTAGAGAGGAAGAATCTGAATCAGCTAGGTGAAAGCACACAGGGAAAAGGCCGACCGATATGAGGAAATGAGAGAAATGAGAATGAGTC
>LS506675.1:966117-984552 GCA_900490845.1 Pristionchus japonicus
CCCCTCCCCTCCTTCCTTTACTGGCCTCATACCGTTGATCCATTGTACTTCTAGCAATACTTGCTTCATTAAGTGCGAGTATTCTACCAGTACTTTCGATCTTCTGAGGTTTCGAGTTTTCTCCCATCCCAACCCTCAACTGGCCTCATACCAAGGATCCGTGATACTTGTAGTGAAACTTGCTTCATTGAATGCGAGTTTCATTCTAGTATCTTCGATCTACTGAGGTTTCGGATTGAGATCTATCGTCTATCCAATCATCTTATCCCTCCCACTACCCTAAAATACTTTGGACATAGATCTATTATAATTTTTTGTATAGACCGAATCTAGAAAGAGGATATCAATTATTTTCATTGCAGATAAACTGAAGCTAAATCGGTTCTGGAAGAATCGACTTCACTTTTTGTGGTCAGAAGAAGACTCGAGGTTAGTATCCGTTTAGAAGACCTTGTCTCATCTTCGTAAAGATCAGAAGATCTTGATGTTCATCTTTACTTAGTGATGATAAAAGGTTTCATTCTTGATTGTGATAGATATGAGACAGAACACAGATTACTCATCTTACATAAACTGAATATATGAACAGGGAATTGGTTGTATTCTTATGTAAAATAATGGTGGCGATGTCTCTCATGTCTAGTCTCACTCCTCTTCTTCTATTCGTATATCTCCCCAAGAATGTTCGATAAATTTAATGAACTTGTTACTTCTCTTATCGTTGGTTACTCTTGTTTGCCAGTTTCTATATTTCACACTCATTATATACCATGTCTGATCTTTCATTATTCTGAATACATGGCATACTGTTATTGTTGCTCGTGCCTTTCCACTTCTGATTGTATTCATTATTCAGTTCTTCACATTCAGCGAGCGGTCGCTATGGTCAGTTGTGACTTTTGTGACAGTTGTGACAGTTGAGTCTACCACGTACCATGTCTCTATTGTAGGCAATTCTTCTTCTCTCATACATTCTCACTTTCCTCCCAGTCATGGCCCCACTCTTGTTCTTGGGTAGGTCAATCTCTCCACGATCAACTCTCATTACTAGCAGATTGAGGCAGTGGCCGTTGCAAAATTGAGTGTGTTACAGTGACATGCATGAGAAAGCCGAAGTCCCCTACGACTGTTCCTTCCACCATGCCTCCACCCAATCGCCCTCCTCCGCCTATTATATCGTCGTCTGCCTCCTCCAATCTATCACGTCCCATCCCTCCTCCTCCTTCCAAGTGTGTCTCTCTTCATTGATTACTGTAGTTCATGATGTCCATCCACGAGATCAAGTACCGTATCCTCCTTGTTCTTTCTTGAAATCGTTTCACCTGAACAATGTTTCCAATCTCAATGTCAGCAATGTAGAAACAGGAAGATGCAATGACAATGTTAATGATTGGATCAGTTCCTTCGTCACTCTCATTGACCACTCTACTCGCCTCTCTGTCAATGCACGTATTCAGATCGATCACTCCGGCCTCTATCCCTCGTCCTTCCTCCAATCCTTCGTTCCCCACAACTCAGGTTCCTCTCACTATCTCTCATCTTCCTCTTCCTACTCCTTCCACTCCTTTCTTCCCTCCCATCTCGACCTCTGAGCTTTACTCGTGCATCGATCAAGGTCTAGTACGATCGACTGTGGACGACGAGTCCGTTGATGTGAGTGAGAGAGATGAGTTGAGTGATTCTCTGACTATTCCAGGATGTGAAAACAGACTTTGGAGTTACGGTGGAAGACTCCACTCAAACATGGAAGAAGTGAGGAACACTCTCCCTTCTCCTCCTCGTCCTCCCCCTCTCACTTCACTTGATGTGTATTTTCCTTGAATAAATTTTTTCATTAGAATTGTTAATTGTTGTTATTAGGTTTTTCGAGATAGTTCATTAGAGCAGCAAGGAAACGAATGGAAATCAAGGGAGAAATGTAAGAATCATCATGCAATAATGGCAAAAGATGTTCAACATCAGGAGGGTTCGAACCCCCAACAATCTGTAGCAAAAGCAAAAGTGTTACCATTACGACATAGTTCTTTTTGAGAGGAACTCTCTAAGTTGCTTCTATTTGTGAGAGAGGTTGATCGCCATAGATAAAGGGAGCTTCAGAGATGAAAAGATGAGCTCATACAAGTGCGAAGATGAATGTGAAGATGTAGTATTCAGGATAATAACTACCGATATTCTGTCATGTGATCTGTTACATCCCAATCATTACGCATTCTTTCTCAACAACGAAGAAATGATGCATGAAGGGAGAAAGAAACTGCTTCTGGATCTATCTATCCACTTACAATTGAGTGATTTCCTGAAATCATTAACTGATTAGTTTGATTTTTCTGGTAGCATATTTTTCTCGAGAGTGACGTTCGAAGCTCTCTACGGTTTCGTGTCGGTTTTGATTCATTCAGTGAATCTGATTTGGATGGATTTGATGAGATGTCCCTTTCATACACCAATGCCCTCTCCTTCCTCTCTCTCCTCCCCCCTCCTCTATGTGCCCTCATACTGCAGATCCATTCTAATTGTAGCCAGTCTGATTCGCCTCTGATTGCTCGTCGCTTCTCTATTAGTGTGGTGAAAGAATAATAGTTTGATGAGATACAGATAAAAATGCACATCGATAAGCTATTCAGTTGAGCTCATCTCTTTCTCTCTTCGCAATTTACATCGTTTTCCTATTTCTCGTTCTTCTCCAGAGTTTTTCGATGATCTCAAGAAACAGACTGAAAGAGATAAGATTGGAATACGATCATCGATAATTTATTCGGAAAACATTGATGAGAAATGTGAGATTATCGATCGATCTCGGTTCTTCAAGGGGAAGGAGAAGAAGACGAATCGGTGGGGGAAATCGTTCCCATCGGAGAGACGAACATACCTGAATTTGACGTCGTGATAAGCTCGTAAGGTAAGTTGAATGGCTTTCTATTCTCAACCCTATCCAAAAGTCAGTCAAAGAGTGTTGCCTACTCGAAACCATGAATTCATTTGGATACTCACGACGGGGCTTCTTGGGCGGGCAGAACTGCACCTCCACTGTGCGCTTCTTGTATTCGCCCTCCTGAATTGGATGAAAGAAGGGAGGATGTATTGTTACTCTTGAGACGAACCGACTGGCGACGAGTGTAGATCATTACCCTCGGAGGGAGAGAGCCGTCGGAGGGGTCGACGATTGGCTGGAATATCAATCATCTCTTTGGCTCCATCGTCTACTTGCTGGTGGAGAGGTGAGAGGAAGGGGAAAACATACGAGGGACGTCACTCCCTGATTCGTGATGTCGAATCTGTACTTCTTCTTCGGCTCCAACTCGAACTTGCCCTGAGGCACTCCAACCTTGTCACACGTCGTACCGAACTGAAAGGGAAATACTTATTGATTGGCTGTAGAATTGGTCGATAATTGAAGAGAGAAATGAGGAAGGACTCACCCGAACGAAGACTTTCTCTCCATCTTTGTACTGGATGAAGATGGACTGCATATGGCCCTCCGTCAATCGAAGGGAGAGCTGGGATGGGAGATAGAGAGGAGTGGGAGAGAGAGAAGAGAGGGGCTCACAGTGGACGGGCAGACGATGTTGATTGGCTCAACCGTGCACTTCTTCACTCCGGAGAAGGCGACGTCCATCGTTTTCGTAGTGTAGACTCCATTCGGTTCCTGGATTGCATCATCGAATCATCTAATTTTATCCTTGTGACTAACCGATTCCCGACGGATGTACACGCGAATTTGGGCTGTAGTGTTGCGATCCGGGAATGGCTGAAATGTAACTTCTTCCGTTATTAATTCCTGACTCATTATCGATCGATCATCTTTCACCGGCTAGTGTATTTCGAGGTCATGGATGGTTGGATAACTCACGAGACTGGAGATTCCCTCTGCCGTGCACTCGAATTCGCTGCTGCTCCTTGCTTCGACCTTGTAGGTGTGTTCCGGGACCTTGATCTTACTGTACGTGGAATGGAACTGAAACGAATCTATCAATGCAGTGATTCATTCATTAGATGGACTCACAGTCAGCAATACACTCTCGTCCTCCTTGTTGCTTATGACGAACTTCTGAGTGTCCTGTTCGGCCAGAAGGAAGGTTATCTGAGGAGGAAGGTGTACGGTAACACATTTATACTGTATAGTGGTAGCTGAGATTAGAAGCGATGACCGATTGAAGAATGGAAGATCTTACCCTTGGAGGGACGATGACGTTAGGGGAAACATTCTTCTCTGAAGACAGCATTGTTCGATCAACCGACTAAGATTGAGGAATAGAGTGGAAGTGAGAATGGGCTGGTTTCGTTCGAGAAGTATTTGGCTGTCTGTAATTGCTGTTCGTGTCGTCTTTCCACTTCTGATTGTATTCATTATACAGTTCTTCAACCCGAGAGATCGGTGGTATGGTCAGTAGCGAATTTCTTCACTCTTACAGATGATGATATCTATCTCACAGTATGTTTCTATTATAGATGGCTATTCTCGTTCTCCTCTCTCTTCTCTCCTCCCTCTTCTCCCTTTCTCCCTTCCTCTTCCCCCTCTTCCTCATTGGTATGTCAATCTTTCCACTGCATCTCTTTCTCCGTCAGTTCTCTCGGATTTGAGGTCTCGACAATTTTGAATGTGTATTGCAGCATTGTGCGCAAGGAAGCCGAAGAATCCCTCCGTCGCGCCGACCGTTCTCTTCCCTTCAGTCAATCGTCCTCCAGTCGTCTCTTCCTCCTCCTCCCTCGCCTCTCGTCCCGTTCTTCCTCCACCCAGGTATGCATCCCTTAATTACTATAGAGCATTACGGTATCCTTCGTTCCCCTCTCCTAACAGTATGATCTGTGTCATCATCTCAACATTAAATCCAATGTAGAAAATACAGTATGCGGATGTTATTGATTCTTTAATTTCTCCCTCTCTCTCACAATCTTTCCATTTCTTCCCTCTTCCAATGGGCAAGTTCAGACCTCTCTCCACTTCGGCTGCTCCTCATCCCTCCATTCCTCTTCCTCCTCCTCCTCCCACTCTCCCTCTCACAATCGCTGACCATCACGCGATGATAAACCAGGGAGCGGTCAGATCACAGGTCGATGATGAGACGGTGGACGTGAGTGAGAGATTGATGGGATGAGTAATTCTCAGTCTATTCTAGGACGCGAAGACCTCTTGGGGTCCGACTCTCGAAGATTCGACTCAAAGTGTGAGGAAGTGAAGAACACTCCTCCTCGTCTTTCCCTCTCACCTCTCTTTGTGTACATGTTCAATAAATAAATAAAAGATTCGAATTGCGAATTCGGATTACGAATTATCGATAAACATGTGAATGTGTGAAGTGTGATGATCGCCACAAATAGTGAAAGCACAATAAAAGATCAGCATAAGATGTTTGACGGCAGGAGGACTCGAACCCCTGACCATCTGTTGCAAAAGCAAAACTGGTACCATTACGACAGCGTTCTTTTTGATAGAACCTTTCCAGGATGCGTCTATGTGTCAGAGAGTTTGATCTTCACAGATAAAGGGACAGAGTATGGGGATTCAGAGAAAGAAAAGACAGATGAAGTCATGCCTGACAATGAGAGAAGATTAGATTTTTCTGAGATCGAATATTCTACAGAATGAGGTTCGAAGCATTCGAAGCTTTCGAGATACTAGAAACTTGTCAGGTATGATCTTCTCTCTACTAGTTATTGCTCTTTTCTCTTCGTTATCCCATCATTCCAAATGAATCTCTCCCTCCTCCTCCTCTCCAACCCCCTTCACTTCTCTACTAAAACTCATCTCGAGATCGAGATAGTTTTCTTTTCGAAAGAAGAGTTCCGTGATGCATCTATGATTTCATGAAGAGATGAAATCGAGAGGAAATGAGAGAGAAGGTGAAGGAAGGAGGCGGAGAGACCAGAAGAACAAATCTTTCTTTGTGCCAACAATGGCCAACTTTAAGAACGTTTGTTTAAAGAACACATAGATTGGGAATTTAATGGAAGAGAAGATAAATGAGGGAACAAGAAACAGTACAGGGGAGGTTTCTCAATCATATTACTGTTTATGTTTAGGATGGAGATAACATCTCTTGATGGCTCACCCAATCCAACGAGTCGGCGACTCACCAGTGTCTGAACACCTCCAATGTCTGCCGAAACTGCAATATAGTCAAGAGAGACTCACATCGCTCTTCCAAAATACGAACATCAATCGTCACTTGAGTGTATTCGGAATCCTGAATGGAAGGAATGTGAGAAGTATACACTCTGCACAACAAACGGTCAATCTCTTGTAGAAGATGTGAATCTTCACTGGAATTTCGTTTCCTGAAGTCTCATCCATGGGCTACAATGCCATTCAATCATTCGATTCTCAACGAATAGTCTCGATCTACTCACTTTATCGTCGATTCCATCATTGATCCATTAGAATCTCCACCAAATTTCCGGTCCAATCGCATACTCTCCAGTGGGAACATGTAGATTTTCATGAGTGGAAGTGAACTGATATTAGTAGAGAGGAGTACAGAAGGAGTGATGAGGAGAATGAAGAAGTTGTCACCTTGACTCTAACTTCCTCCTTCTCGTGATGTCTGAGAAGGAACTTTCCCTTCCTTCGTCTGCTAGTTCCTCGCACGTACATCTGTAATGGAGAATGGCGAGATTGAATGAGATGAAGATGAAGGGATGGAACTCACAATCGATGGATATTCAAGCATCGGCTTAGGAATGGGAGGGATTCCATTCGACTCTTTGGAGGCAGCCATTTGAGACGGTGAGAAGACACCGATCGAGAAGTGAGAGTGATGGATAGAAGGAACAGGATTTTCATTTTGGTATCGTTGCAATTTCTATTCAAACTCTAACACAAATCTCGTTATCTCTTTCCTGGCAGAGTGATTGTATCTAGCTATAGATATCAAGATTCTATACTCCCGTTGTGATCCTGAACATAGCGCATCTAATTATGAATTGTAGATGTTTCATCTCAATATAGAGATGAGATGTTGATCTATCGCGAATTAGACGAGATGGTGATAATCGTGAGAAGCATCCTGAGAAAAGATGGAAGACAACACACGTCCATTTGATCAGCTGCCTAGTCTTCTTGCCTCTTTCACATCGACATACATCAGAATGCTGTAGAGATGCGAGTAAAAGCTTGCAAAACATGTTTGCTCGAAGTGGGATTCGAACCACCTACTTGTGGATTCAAAAGCAAAAGCGTTAGCCACTATGACAGCGTTCTTTTTGAGAGATGTGTTCTGAGATGCGCATATGAATGCCTCTGTCTGCGGATGGTATGAACTTTAGAATGAACAGTAGTACACAAATGTGTGATGTCGAAGTAAAACGAAATATATTCGGGTGGATTCGAAGCAAGCTCCCTTCACTCATTACTCTCTTCTTCCTCTTCTTCATCAGATGGGGCGACAGTCTCCAAAAGATAGTCTTTGTTCCAATTTTTCACCGAGAAAAAGACGTTGATGGTCTTCTCGTTGTACTCCACTTCCTGAATGGAATGATAGAGAGAAGGACAAGAGATGGATATTCTACCCCTTCTCTCTTGTAGTGGACAGTGATTCTACCGGGAAGCTTGCCAGGAGGGAGGTTGCGAATCGGCTGGAATACTGTCTATTTGCAGGTTCAATCGGTGATCTATCGGACCATCTATCATCTTTCTATGAAATGGAATACAAGAAATGGATGGATAACTGACGAGTTTGGCGATTCCCTCCGTCTCGACCTGGAATTCGTACAGATTTCTCTCCAATCTGTACTTTCCTTCCGGTACTTTGATCTTCTCGAACGAGGAAGAGAACTGAAATGAAAAGACTGAACTATCGTTATCTATCGCATGAAAGATAGGGAAGATTCACTCACTCTCACAATAACTGGACTGTCCTCCTTGCAGTCCATGGGGAGACTCTTACTGTCCTTCGCGGCCAAACGAAAGGTGACCTGAGATGCGAGAAGATGTTGAGGATCCAATCGTCTGTCTTCTGGATCGAATGTTCCTTGGAAGAAGAAAAATCTTACAGTCTCAGGGACGGAGATATTGGGAGGAACGGACTGAGCTGAAGTCATCTGTGCAGACCGACCACGATGGAGGGAAGAGAGAAGTGAGAATGGATCGGATTCGTTCGATCAGTCTATCTCTGTGGGAGAGTTGACGTGACAGATTACTCATCATTTCACATGTTCAAACCAATCGAATACATGACAGAAAGTAGTTATCATCTAGATAGCGTTCGATCGAAGTGATCATGTTATCTTTGCAGATTCTAGCCGAATCTCTCGACTACAATCGGATTGAAAGGATTACGGTATCTGATGGAAGAGATGAATCTTCTCTCATTTCAAGAAGATCTGCTCTAATCAGTTACCCTAGTGGTTTCCAGTCTCTTTCATCAGAAGGCGTATAATAGAAGATGCTCATGTCCCTCTCTCTTCTGTTCTCTTTCCTCTTCTATCCTTCCCTCCTCAACCGGCTTCTCATCACGGATCCGTGATAGTTGCAGTGAATCATCTCTTCCCTCTCGTACAAATTCGCTCTTACTGTCGAGACTGCTCCCTCTCTGCTTCATCAACTCTTTTTCTCATTCCTTCTCTTTCTCTAATGATCTCCATCGAATACTCCCACTATCAATCAGAGAAGAGTTCGATCAGCTGTTGATGATAAGTCAGTAAATGTGAGAACAAGAGAGGTGCAATCAGTAATTCTCACACTATTCCAAGATAGAATTGGAGTAGAGAAGTCGACTCAATGTTAGCCTTTCCATCTCTACCTTGACCCCTTCTTTTTGTATTTCCCATATCGCTAGATCATTAAGGAACAACTAAACTACAATAGAAGTTACAGGAGATGATAGTAATAGTACAAAAAGACAGCAAAACGTGTTTGCTCGATGGAGGATTCGAACCCCCTAGTTGTGGATACAAAAGCAAAAGCGTTAGCCACTATGACAACGTTCTTTTTAAGTGAAAGTTCCTTGATGCATCTATGAAGGTCTCAGTCTGAGGATAGTCGGAACTTCAGAATGAGCAGGTGTAAACAACTGACATTGAATATTGAGCAGTGGAAACAAAGAGTAGCCGAATACGATAACTACATACAAAATAGATCAAATCACTTTGCTGGGAGATCATACGAATCTTCTCTCATTCACTGTGCATTTACTTTCATATATTCGTGTCTTCGAATGATCATCTTTATGACGACGCAATGGCAGATCAGGATACAGCAAGAAAGCATTTATTATGAAATCAATTTACAATAAGTATCGGAATGTATGTATTACTCAATCTCATTTACACATTGTACACAGCAAGTAAACAAAAATGTTGTCAATAAATAAACATCATATCTCAACTCTCAGATGGTTTTCTTCCCATTCTTGAACCATTCTCCACTCCAATCTTCCTTCATTGCTTTCTGTATCTCTCCATCCGATTTGGGATCAATCTGAGAATAGATGATAACAATAAACGATAAAAGAATGGTTCAACTGTTTGAAAACTCCTCCATTGATTCATTACAAGTTCCCGAGCTTTAAACTCTCCGTTCTCACCTTGGACAATTCCCTGAATGCCTCATCTCCCACGAAGCAAATCTCGTGTCCGTCCTACAATCAATCGATCAATAATCGTTCAAATGTCGTATTCCATGACTATCGTCAACTGACCGGATCAGCAAGGATCACCACGTGTACGGTAGCCTTTCCAGGAGTATCGAGTGAGACAAGAGGCTTCAGTATCGTACCCCCTCCCGATTTGATTGCTGATTCGAGAGGTGCCAACTGGAAATGAGCTAGTTTCAGTTAACATCTCAAATTTGAAGGATATTCCAATCATTCAGCTGAACAAATTACTAGAAATAAATCCAAAATTATCATTAACCTTATCCGTGGGGCAGGCAAAGGCGGTTCTACCGTAGGCTGCTGCTCTATTCAGAGCCTTTCCAATTCCATTCAATTGGAGAATCCACGAAAGACCCTGAAATAGGTATATTTGACCATACTTTGATTTCCTTTTCTCACCTGCTTTCCATACGATAGAACGGCCTTTCGTTCTTCCTTAGATTCGATCTTCATATTGAGTAGACCAGACCAAAAGGCTGGAAATAGATCGATCTCCCCTTCCCTCCCTCCTCCTCACCAATACTCTTCTCGACTTCATTCACATTGAGTGCCAATCTTGAGATCATCGGATTGGAAGGAGGAGCTTCTCCTCCAACGAAGATCGAATTTCCATCTGGATCACGAAGGCGCAGACGGCGATCTGATTAGGGGAAGGGATACGGTAGACTGTCGATCGATAACTGATTAGTGACCTACCCTCATCCCAGCAAGAGGCGCCATCCGATGTGAGACGATCGAAGACTTCCTTGTTATCCACGTAGAGACCCTGAAAGAATTGGACTAGATTTGAGAAGAGCACAGTCCCAAATTTACCACTCCAGAATCAATGTTGTGCTTTTCAATTATCGTTATCAATAATAGAGAGCGAGAAAGATGCGAAGGCAACTCACATGCAAATCATCTCCCTTCGTATATCCTCCAATCTCATAATTGTATGTCATCTCAACGACGAAATGTCCATCTTCCTCTCCATATCCAACCATCGTCTTCGACCATTTACCATTGTATGGACTGCAATTGATTCATTTTACAAGTGAATTCTGGCTTTCTGATCGCATTCTCCGATTTTGAAAATGTCGCCCTGCAAGAAAAGGGAGAGAACAGAAATGACGAATCACTGTGACTCATTAGGGCATCGTTCATTCATCTCCTACCGTTCTCGCCCTCTTCCATCCACAGTAATCTATTCCTTACCCATTGCACTCCGCCGCGCATCCCTCTTCGAACTCTTCGTGTCTGTAATCAATCTCTCTATCAAAACAACATCCCCTCGTTACCTCAGAATCTTCATTCCCAGCGTTCCAACATAGAATTCATACGATTTCTTTCTATCTCCAATCTTGATCACATAATGGAGAGGCCGACCAATCAACGAAGCCATTCTGCAGAGAGAAAACAACATCAACTCAGTCGATGAACTGCAAAAAACGCGAAATACGCCAGTAGTTTCGAAGTCAGAAAACGAGCTATCAGTTACATCTCGTTAGTATGAAAGAGAGACGATAAGAGTCTAAACAGAGAAAGAAAGAGCAGATGGAAAAGGACTTTCTCGGAATGATCTACCCGCGAGTTACCATGGAGAGTAGAAGCAGGTAATGGGCAAGGTTATCAGAAACGCAAAGAGAGCAGTTCGAGTAAGTAGAGAGTAGTCATACGAGGAGTAAACAAAATGAGAGAAGGAGGGAAATGTTGTCGTGTCATCAATGTGCGAATAGAGAGTGAGAAAGAGAGGAAGAGAGGGAAGGAAAGGACAAAACTGAATGAAGGGAAGAGAGGGCAATCGAAATGGAATCGGTGATCGACGTTTCAAACCATTCTGATTTACAGACATTTTCCTTTCATCTCATCTCTCACAACACTCCGGGTAAGGAAAAGAAACACATTTCGTGTGCATTTACTCTGGCAATGTTTGATTGTTATTCTCCATGGTCCCAATTGTAATTCAATAAGCACTTCTTCATCGCTAACTTTCACTCGAATTACATGGATAAGTCAACGACAATGATCAAACACAAGTAAAACGAGGGGATGGATAATGAAAGGGAAAGAAGAAGTAGCTTATTCAATCGCTCCTATTGACCATCACAATGCATTGGATCCCTGCAATTACTTTGATACTCTCTCTAGTTCTACAAGCTAATCTATACAATCTCAGTACTGTGAATGAAATGTATTATACATTTGATATACGAAATGGCTGGCTAGAATGGAACAAGTGGCACTGGGAGATTCCCGATCACACGGAGGAGTGTACGAATTAAATTGAGAAGGGAGGGAGGAATGAAAGGGCGGAGCCTCTCTACTGTTTTCCCTCCGAGAGGAATTTGAAGACAACTCCGAAATCCTTCCCCTGGAAGTCGGGATGCTGAGCAAGGAGACGGTAGATCTGAAACAGTC
Organism: Pristionchus japonicus; assembly: GCA_900490845.1. Lineage (NCBI taxonomy): Eukaryota > Metazoa > Nematoda > Chromadorea > Rhabditida > Neodiplogasteridae > Pristionchus > Pristionchus japonicus. The sequence continues at coordinate 978,105 of LS506675.1, forward strand.
CATTAAAAAGATATAACCCATATTTCGACAAAAACAAATGGTGCTGACTAGTTCCGCTAATCCGATCCCCTACTATACTAAACGACAGAACGTGAGAACAAGGGTATACCTGATGGGAGAGAGATCCGAGAGGAGTGGGTGCTCCGAGGGTCGTAGCCGCATTCTGAGCCAGTGACAGATCCTGAAAAGGTTATATAAGTCTCACAATAGTAATTTTGCGTACCTTAGCCATAAGTGCCGATCCGAATCCTCCGGCATATCCCTTCGAGGGAGGAATACCCTCAATCACGCCCGGGCACGGGTTATACGTGTCACTCGACCAGCATCTAAAAGCACCGTCATTCACTTCATGACAAAATCTATCGATATTCACAGCCTATCGATCGTACCTTCCAGACGAGGTATTGATGATAGAGGCAAGCTTCTTCGGGTCGAGTCCCATCTGGAAAAACAATAGACTCCAATCGCCCTTCCTTTCCTCACCTTAATTCCGAGATTCATCGTCTCAGCAGTTCCGATCATCTCAATGGCCAATAGCATATTATTGCAGATCTTAGCCGCTTGACCCGATCCGATCGAACCACAACAGACAACGTTCTGAAGAGGGGAAGGGTGAAATATACCCCCAAGAGAATATTCAATCCCATACAATTATTATCTTACGATTACACAACATAATAATAATGAATGAGTGAATTAGGGCAACGAATTGAAATAATTGAAAAGTTCCGGAGTCTTCGTCTTACCTTGCCCATCTTATCAAGGAGAACTTTGGCTCTCGTTAGCAATTCGGGGTTTCCTCCCGCTCCTCCCACCATGAACGTCAGAGTCGCGTTCTGGGCACCTTCAATGGGATCAGTCCATTTTCTCATCCATTTCCTCCTTCATCCCTCTTCCTCTTCCTCTCTCTCACCGCCGACTCCTCCGGACACGGGTGCATCCAGATAGATACTCTTCTTCTCAGCCACTGCCTTCGCCACTTCGATCGATGCTGACTGATCGATCGTCGAACTGTCGAGACAGAGGGAACCGCCCTTCAGGGTCCTGCAAACCATTCCATTCGAAGCATCTCAATCAATATTACGAATCCAGCGAGTGTTCTCATCCCTTTCCACCTTTCTATCCAACTCACTCGAGCAGTCCCTTCTTTCCAGTGTACACCTCTCTGACATGGGGAGAGGAGGGCAGCATGGTGATCACTTCCTTCGCTGCTGCTCCCACTTCAGCCGGAGACGACGCTGCCGTAGCTCCCTCCGACTCAAAAAGAGCGATCTTTCCATGGATAACACACCAATCAATCAACATTCCTTTCATTCTGTTCGTTTTTAACAGACGTCTTTCCATGGAGATATCACTCAACACTCCCTCCCATTCGATCCCTTCCTTCCTCTCCCCTCACCTTGAACTGCTCGACAGTCTTCGGATTGGCATCGTACACGACGAGTGCATGGCCAGCCCTCATCAGATTGCGGGCCATATGGGCACCCATGTTGCCCAGTCCGATGAAACCAACCGTCGACATCTGATTCACTCATATTGACATCCTGATCGAAGATACATTCAAAGATATTCGGTAACGAGTGCGTCTACTCGAGAAAAGCGTCTCTTGAGCGGGAAACCTTTATTCTATTATAGACTCTCGCATACACAACATCAAGACAACAAATCCAAATCAATTCGAATTCTATCAGAAAGTGAGCTAGTAGAAGGGGGATGTCAACATGGGGAATCCATCGCTTCGTCTGGTGGATCTTTCAGCGACGGCCGGTCTGGCACTGCTTGAATGCCTCGTTGAAGGCCTGACAGAGGGAGACATCCGACTGAGTCTGAGAGCTGAAACAGAGGGGATTATGGGTGGATGATAAAGATCTAGAATATTCGTTATTGAACACTACAACAATAGAAAGAGAAGGAAAAAAACGTACCACTCTAGGAACTGCTTCCACTCGAACTCGCAGGGAGTGGAGTACTGCTGGTTGGGGTAGCCCTGCTGGGGAGCGGCAGCAGCGGGGGCAGCCTCATGCGAGGAGGACGATCCTCCAGTGAACATGCCTCCCACAGCGTGTCCCACTGCTGATCCAATGGCCACTCCTCCTGCTGTCGCTGCCATCTGCGCCATCAGACCAGGTCCCTGCAATGGAAATACTATCTTTAACGTCTATAAAAAAACAATATTTTCCAATACATTTTGGCTTCATTCGATACATTTTGATTAAAATCTGGTATCCAACAACCCTGATTGTGATGCATTGAAGCTTGAAACAATCAAGAGTTGGATTTTACCTGAGAAGGGGCGGCGCCCATGGGAGCAGCGGCGGGGGCTGCGGCTGCCGGCGGAGGGGCGGGCACCGAACGAGCGACGGGAGTCGCAACGGGACGAGGGGGAGGAGAAGCGACACGCGAACGGACGGGGGCCGACGGCTTGGGCGAAGACTGACGACGCACCATTCTGTAAGACGACGATTGATCGAGAATGGGGGAAGAAGGAGGGACAAGGAAAGCGACGGAAAGAGAAGGGACGAGAGATGTAATCAATATGGATAATTCATAGATCGGAAAGAATTAAAGAAAATGAGAGATGAGACAAAGCGAGAAAGTTCCAGTAGAAAGGAGTAACCGGAGAGAGATCGCACTAAGGGAGAGCGACAACTGATAATGACTACAAAGAACACGTGACGAATTGTGAAATGACTATAGCGAAGATTGTGATGACGTGAGGCGGGGCGAACGGATCGGTACCATTACGAAACCACTCCACTTTACAATGAATCTTACAAACTAACAAACAAAAGAACACCGAAGATCAACCTGCCGGAGCACATTTTTAAGTTTTCCATTTTCCAAACATATTCTAAACACTCAAAATTCTTTTAAATGGAGATGTATCAGTATGAGATGCCATCAGAAGACGACACTCGATTATAAGAGCTCATAAACAGATGAAACAGCGAAAAACGAGAATAACCAAGCCCTGTGAGAATGTATATCCAAAGCAACAATGGTTTGGGGTGATGGACCACAACAACGAAGCGAAATCGCGACTTCTAAAGATGAAGCAAGACTTACAAATCGATAAACGATGGGACAAAACTGATCTATCAAGTCCGCGAAATTAAAATCGAGAGCCGGGGAAAAGATGAGCCAGTTCCATTGAGACCGAGGGGGAATCGCGGCGAGAGAACACACTTTCAATTTTCAGTGCGATTTTCCACCACTTCATTTCTCTTAATTTTCTCACGTCGAAGGTAAATCTCATGGCAGCAACCATTGACGTTTTGCCATAACACATTCAACAAATGATTTAACCTCGTTTTTATCTCACTTAGACGGACTAACTTGATAACATAAACTGGATGACTTTTTGCTTCACTCTGGACATCGAATAGATGCTCATAGCATACAACAATAGATTCACTCTCATCCTATCTCAATTGTCTAGTAAAAGAGAATATATATAGAATAATAAAAACCTCTTGGGAAACTATTCGAATCAACGGAAGAGTGGATACCACATAGTAACCACTATAAGAAGTTTATATACAATATAGAAAAGAAGAGTGAAGGTATACAAAACTATACGATACCATTGAACAACCGTAATCCGTTGGGGGAAAAATGAAACGATGAACAGGGCTGTTAGTGTGGCGAATGCACTAGCAACTACGGTAATGATTCAAAATGTTGATGATAATCAATGCTACTCGGGGTATGGTACATCTCAATTATTGATTGAGAACAACGAGAGGAAAGAGTTGATTAGCAAGCAATACTTGGAATGTAGTACGGTAGAAATCTGATCGAACCGAGGACGTTTGAGTGTACGGTAAATCGTGTCAAAATCGAGGCGTACTGTATGCACACGGAGGAATACGGTAAGAGGAAGTAGATTGATAAATGGAAGCTATGGGGAAAGGGCACACACGCATCACGTCATGGCCAAATGAAGGAGAGAAGTACGATACAAGTCAGAGGTGGTCAATCGATAATGAATTACAGTATACTTTGAGCAGTTCATGGCCACGTTCAAACAGCTCTCCACTCTTGGCACGAAAGGAAGGAATTACTGAGAGTACGATAGACAAGAGGGGGAAGAGTGGAAGAGGGATCAACAATGAATACAAGGGAAGGGAATCAAACTACTCGAAAGGGGAGAGGAATGGGAATGGCTTCTCAATTGGCAGTGAATTCAGTGGGAGGTAGATCATCTTCGTCCTCATTCTGATTCTCGTGTCCTTTCACATCTCCATCTGCCTTCGCTGTTCCATCGACGGGAGAAGCGGACGGAGTACCGTACAACTCATCTGCAATCAATATAATCAATACCCATCGATCCCTCTCTTCTCGTACCATGCTGACTCTCCTCCTCTCCTCCTTCGTCTCTCGGTAGTCTGCACTTCTTCGTCAATTCGTCCAATGGCTTTCCATGAGCGAGAAGAACGAGCACCTGCGAGGGAACAAAATATTCCATAATTTTTTCTGAATACACGTTGTGAGAAGTGTTCCAATTTGGTAGCCAAAATTCCTTGATTTGCATCGATTCAGCAGCTAATGCGTAGAAAATTGATGCGTAAGAAACGAACAGCAGTCATATTATCGCATCCCAATCCTCCCATCTGACAGTCGGGAGCGAGACAACGGGACAGCAACTCCTCGCAGATCTACAATTATTATTATGTATTTTAAATGTTTATTATATTCCAAAATTGACCCTTAGTCTCCCCAGCCTTCTCTCTTAATCTTTCCTTTCATCTCTCCATCACTCTTATCTCTACTTCATGACCCTCTCCTCTCCCTCCATCGGACGAATGGTTGCGAAAGGAATTGTGAGATGGACGCAATGGATACAATCCACAGAATGACACCCATCCCCTCCCTTCTTCCTTCTCTTCCATACCATTACATACACTTGCAGAGAATGTACAAAAATAGGAATCTCATGAGATAAGACTTCAAATACGTCACATGATCAGGAACCAGCTCAGATGATACGTCAAAATCCAGGTCGATAAATCAATAACTGACCGTCTGGACAGGCTTTCCGCACGCGACGCGTTCTCGTACGAAGTCGACCACCTGAAGAGAACTCCATAATCATCAACTCCTTCTTCTCCCCCATCGCTCCTTCCTCATCCTCTCTTCCTCACCTCCTGATTCGTCATCACATCCCATATTCCATCGCACGCCAGCAGGATAAACTCGTGCGTTTCCTCGTTCAGTGGCATTTTAATCACATCAGGGAATGCTGCAATTATCATATGTTTGTATAATTATCAATATATTTATTAACGTATTTCGAATAAATAATATTTCTGCTCGATTGTTCAATCAATCCCTCCACCCCAACCCTTAGCCGTTCTCTCCTCACTTCTCGTCAACCCCAACGTGACCACGTCTATTCCTCTATTGAAAGAGTGAGAGGATCGAGGGAGGATAAGGAAAGATGAGATAGTATTCAAAGAGATGAGATACTGTTAGACAGTGATGGGACGTCGATTGATAGGCAACCCCCTCTCTTCCCAGCACACTTTCATGGGGTAAACATCCGATTCTGACCTCAATCGACCTCACCACGACCACAGATCAAACCGATAGGGAAGAGGAGGGAAGAAGCCATCTAGAAGTGTGCGAGAGAAGCTAGTGTAGCAGAGAATGGAGGGAGACACTACCAGACAAGACTTATTCTTGGCACTTCTAATTGAACACCCCCAACTCTGAAGGTTTCTTCTCCGAGGCCATTCATGCACTACTGCAATTATATGGCTAATCGCTTGCCAAATTGCAATCTATTCTCAGAGAGAAAAAAAAATAAAAAAATGAAGTCTCTTTCCCTCCCACACTCTAAGATGCACTATAGTGTATTCGACTACCAATTCACGAGTGAAAGTGCCACCGGAAGTTCCTTACCTCCTCCTTTTCCTCTAACAGAACCCCCCTCATTTCACACTAATTCGAAACGGAACTGCCCATTCAACGAACGGTTCGCAGTTTCCTTGTAATGCAGCCTAATTCCTCACAGTTTCACTCCATTGTATCTGGTGTCTCTTTGGAATGATATTAATCATCTGCTAACTAACCAGTGACCATCTGTTCATCAGGATTCTTCTTCGGATTTCTCTTGAAAGCGAAGTCTCCGAGTGCTCGAGAAAGGGCGAGATTGCCATTGACCTGAGAGGGAAGATCACTCATTGATCAACCAAGAGTAAGAACTCCTTCCAATCACATGGGTGTCATGCACAATCTCAATCACGATGACGTCATCTCTCATCTACCAATCATGGTCAATCTCTCTCAACGTACTCGATTGAATTCGACCCATCCTCCAGCTGCGACGATTCGCTTCGCCTCCTTCTCGTTCGCTGGCTGCAAAGATTTGAAATACAATAATAGAAGACAACAATCGTGAGCCTCAATCCTCTCCCGATCCTAACCCATTCCAGCAATCACATTC
>LS506675.1:984652-1034344 GCA_900490845.1 Pristionchus japonicus
CCCTTCCTCTTGCTCCTTCCTGCTCACCTTATGATCATAACTGAGTGGGACGGCCTTTCCATTCGCAGAGAGAACTGCTCGCGAGTCTCCCACGTTCGCTGCAATGCACTACCTTTTTCTCCCTTGCCCTTTGCGTTTACTTCGTTCTCATATGACGCCGTTCGCGTAAGAATCGAGCACATCGGGAGTGAGCCGGCACAGCTAAAATGGGTCGATTCTCTCTAAGTATGCGAATTGGGGTTCTCGAGGGTGCTGATGAATATGCGCATGTTCATTTTTCATATTGAGCCTTCGTCGGCTCCAGACGACGTCACGTCGAAAACCAATTTATTTCTATTTCCACGTTCTCGATAGCTCTAAAAATGAGTGAGCGCGATTCCCAGGGTAGAATTTGATGCTGATCACGCCTGTCGAGGTGATTTTCCATATATTTCAAAAATACTTTTTTTTGTAAAATGAAATTTTTTAATGAAAAGTTTGCAAGCCTAGCGACATACACCATTCGATCCGCCTTGACGAGAGGATTCCGAAAATGCCCCAAACGTTGGAAACTACGCACGGGTTTTCAAATGAGCAAAATAAAACCGATGCGATTCTGAGTGAAAGCGACGTCTCTCTCCTTTGATCTACCTCTTCCCCGAGCAGGGGTCAGGCGAGAGAGCATGCAAACACGAGAGAGCGGAGAGAGAGGCAATCGGGGAAGAGGTAGATCAAAGGAGAGAGACGTCGCTTTCACTCAGAATCGCATCGGTTTTATTTTGCTCATTTGAAAACCCGTGCGTGGTTTCCGACGTTTGGGGCATTTTCGGAATCCTCTCTTCAAGGCGGATCGAATGGTGTATGTAGCTAGGCTTGCAAACTTTTCATTAAAAATTTTCATTTTACAAAATAAATATTTTTGAAATGTATGGAAAATCACCTCGACAGGCGTGATCAGTATCAAATTCTACCCTGGGAACCGGACTCACTCATTTTTAGAGCTATCGAGAACGTGGAAACATAAATAAAATGGTTTTCGACGTGACGTCGTCTGGAGCCAACGGAGGCTCAATATGTAAAATGAACATGCGCATATTCATCAGCACCCTCGAGAACCCCAAATCGCATACTTAGAGAGAATCGACCCATTTTAGCTGTGCCGGCCTTTGATCGAGTCTTACACAAACGGCGTCATATACATTCCAGCGTGAGATATTGGATAACTTCTAATCAGGGCTCAGGATATACAACAAACATCTCAATAATTTCATCGTCCACTCACCACAATAGATGACTCCCTCCTTGACAACAACGGCAATGGCGGTCGTTCCACTCATATCATCCTTCATATCGTCGTCATTCTTCATCTGCTCATCAATGGCCATGAATCCATCTCTGAGAGCCGCCTCGATGTCCTCACCTTCAATCAGTCATCGATCAATCTCTTCCCTCTACCGTACCCCTCTCCCTCCCACTCACTGTAAGAAGCCTGACTATTGATTGTGAGATGAAGATTGGAGCCTGCATACTGTGAGACCTGCAATCATCTCCATGTCTCTCTCCTCCCCTCCATCTACATCCTCCCTCCCTCCGTCCCTCCTCTCTCCCTCCCTCTCTACCCTCACATTATCGTCGTCATCTTCATCCTGTCGACACAGCTACATTACAATTAGAGAAAGCGCGTTTGAACGACGAGAATATCGACAAAATCAATCAACTTTTCTTTGAGAATTCAGTTTTTGAATCGAAAGACTATTACTCATCTACCGTCAGCTACCCCTGCCAAACAATGCCAATATCTTGCATTCAAATTTCGACTATTGTGAAAAACAGAGCACAAAGCATGGCATAATTTATGCAATCTCCTTCCCCCCTCCCCTCATCTCTTCCCTTCTCCTCTCCACTCCTCACCTTTGCTCCTCCATGTCCGTCATAAACGGCGAAGAATGCCGTTCCCGGATCATTCGGAAGAGAGAGAAGATGAGTGTGCGCATCCTCCATATCTGAACAATCAGCCATCATTAATAATAACAACAAGTAATAAATAAATAACAATAATATTATTATTTCTCCCTTCTCCCCCTCCATCCCATCAACAACTCCTCTCGTCATCTCCATTATCTGGTCTAATCTGTCTCCATATCGAGTTCCCCTTGGGATTCTCTCCTTCCCTTCTCTTCGTCAACTGAATCTCGTCCACTTCACACCCTCACACAGTCATCTCTCAACTCCATTCTTATCCGATTCTCAGTCCTAGAGAGGGAAGGAAGGGATGGATGGGGAGGGAGAGGGGGGGGGGGGGGTGGTCTTCTCCTCGTCTAACAGCTGATAGCTGTCCTCTTCGTGCCCTTCCCTCCTTCTTCCACTCAATCACAGTAGGTCACTCCCCCTCTCTCCCTCCCTCCTTCCCTTCCCTTCTTCCTCCTCCACTTCGTCCTATTCTCTTCCCACGACTACCTGAGAGACAACGGGCCAGTCTCCCTTCCTTCCCTTCCTTTCTTTCCTCCAACCACCAAAGAGACTCAACTGACTCACCACCCACTATCATTCTTGCGCACATTTCGCCACCACACAGATCAAAGGGATATTTATGACATAATAAATAAATAAATAAACAAAAACAAGATAATGAACATACTGATTCTCCATCCCTGCATGCAACTGCTTCCGACGACGAACAACTTGTTGCTGCAAGTGGCCGATTCCTTCGTCGTCACGGGCTCAGAAAGAGTCTGTCCCATTCCTCCTGTTGCTGAAGAGGAGAAGAAGTTAAGAGAGAAGGTGGAGAGGGACAATCAACGATACACGAGACTCGAGACAATCACACACACGCAATGAGAAATATCGTCCTTTCACAATAAATGAAACAGTCAGATGGGTAGTCACCCTTCACCCTTCCCCTCATTCCCCTCCCTCTCCTCTCTCGTCTCCCTCCCTCGCAGACAGTCAAACAGTGCGTGTCTCGACGACGTGAGACCAAAGATCATCCTACGGGGAGAATGGAAGGGAGAGAAGACTTGAAATGGCTGAATAGGCAGAGTGACGTCACTGCCTTCTCTCTCTCTCTCTTCCTCCCTCCCTTTCTCTCCTTCGCATCTTCATCTCTCTCGTCTCCTCGTGAACTGACGAGAGAAAGGACAACAAGTTGGATAGAGGAAGGAAGAGATGATCGAGGATTCCTTCCATTCCTCATCCATTAATGGACTCTGTCCAGCAAGAGAGAGAAAGAAATAGGATAATCTCGACTCGACTCATAACACAAAAAAATGATGAAAGGGAACGAGCTACAAAGGAGTGAGAGGGAATGGAAGAATGATGGACAGATTGAGTAGAAAGAGGGAGAAGGGTGATTAGAAGTGATAGGGAGAGTGATTAGATCGAGAGAGAGGGAGGGAGAGAGAAGGAGAGGTGAGGGAGGGATGGGGATGAGAAACAGATAGAGTGATGAGAGTGAGAGAGAGAGCACGTGCCCCGTTCATTCACTACACTCGCAGACTCCCTCTAGAGAACCTCAACTCCCCCTCCGGATGGGAGCGACGACCGCGACGCAACCGCACGCGAGACAAGCGCGCCTCTTTGAATACGAATCTCAGGTCACGTTCATGATCGCATCCACAGGCGACGAATACATGACACATTTTCTGCTTCACTACAATTACACAAAGTTCAATAAATCACGTAGCCGAAACTTGCAAAAAAGTCCACCCTCATGCTTCCTCAATAGACCATTCATTCATTTTGTATCCTCCACTACAATATCTCAATCAATCTCCATCCATCCCTCCCTTCGTACTTCTCCCTTGTATCCATCACTCTTCCTTCTCCCCTCTTCATCTCCTCAATCGACACTTCTCCTCCATTGAATAGGGGTCAACTCATCTCTTCATCTCTCCCTAGTATCACTACTCCCTTCCTTCTCTTCTATCTGACCTCGATACGGTAGATTAGCCAAAGGGCACTCTTCTGAATGTCTCTTCTTGATTACGGTAATCTGCATCTCGACTGGTTCCACAATGTACGATCCGGCTAGGAGAGGGAGAGGGGGTGAGGAGAGGGAGGGGAGGTTTGAGGAGGGCAAAAGAATGGGCCGAGAACAAGAATGATCAAGGGAGGGAGAAATTACATTCAAGTGATGATCCGTAGATGGTGAAAGTGAAGGGTCAAAAAGGGAAGAGAGAGGAGGAGGGGGAGGAGATCCTTTCTCTCCTTCCTCCTCCTCCTTCGGTTAGTCCATCAGTCTCACATCCTCACAATCCATTCCAAGATCCCTCTGCTATGCTAACCTTACTCTTTATAGCTCCACTCTTACACTCAGGTAAACCATCTTCTTCCCTTTCAATCTACAGTATCACTCTCTTACAGTATCCTCTCAATTAGCTGCAGTCTATTCTCCAGTTGCACAGTCGAATGAATGTGGCATCTGGAGTAGTTGGGGACCGTGTGTATGGCCTGATCGAAAGGGCAAGGTACAGTAATCATTTCCTTCCCCTCATAACCGTATTCCTTCTAGGTGAGCTATCTCAACCAGCTCACGCCTACGTGCAAGCAGCACTGGTTCTACGTATTCGTCAAGCGATACGAGCCCGTGAGTCGATCAATACCAACCGTATTCCCCACACCTATCGTCCTCTAATCATAGGCCCTCGACAACTTCTACAACTACATGAGCAGCATTCTGCACAGCAAGAAACCGTGCGGAATGTGTTCATACAAGCAGAGTTGCGGATTCGGAGGACCCAAGAAGTGCCACGCATCTCCATTCACGTTAGTTCCTTTTCCACCATCTCCAACCCTCTCTCTCTTCCTTCTCAGAGTAAAGGGAGGTCGATCTGTCATGCCATTCTTCGTCTCTGAGCGAGTTTGTGCCGCAGAGGATCTTGATGGACACTCGCAAGTGCCTGCGTGTGAGGTCGACTATGAACTCACCATGGTAGGCTCTCCCTTCTTTGATCAGTGCTACTCATAGTAGCAACACACCACTATAAAAACGACAAAGACATCGAGCATTCCTCTCACATCCATCCATCAACCAACCCCTCTCCCCTCTTCAGAAGAATGGAGAGGAGTGCAAGCTGTGGCCAGCCCCCGACGTCGATCTCTCCTCCATTGAACCTCCCTTCAGAGAGCAAGTCAATCGACTCCAGTGGTACTCATGCCTACCCAAGATGAAGTGAGTGAACAGAGGGAACAGAGGGGAACAGATAACTCTACTCCATCCCTTTCAGGCGAGTCAAGCACAGAGATGGACGAATCACGCGAGAGAAAGTGTGCAGATGTTGTTGCTTCCCATTCAAGTGAGGAGAGATCATCCCTTCTCTATCTCTCCCTCGTCCATTCCAGACCCAATCCCAAGACATGGAAGTGCGAACACATCACTGGACAACCTCCCGCCCCTGGACAAGAACTCATTCCGGAATTGGCAGAGGAACAACTATAGAAGATATCTCCATTTCTCTCTTAGTTACTTTACACCTAATCGGGTTGCGGGAATCGATAAAGATGCAATACTCACACCATCTCTTAAGAAAGCCTCTAGTCATTTCTTGAATAGCGTCGAGCATTGATCTTCAAGGGTAGAACATTCAGAGGGAAACCTAAAGACTATATAACACAGGTAATGATGGATCAAAACCATTGACAAGCGAGAAGACAACTTCAGTATAAGAATGACATTTTATTAAAACAATTAGCATTATTACACGCTTTGGTTATGACAATATCGCAGGTATTTCATTCGACAGTGTATCAATGTATCAATAGGTTATGTATTACAGCTTTCTACAGGTAAAAAGAGTGGGATAAAACTGGCAACCTATTAGCACTACAATCATGGATAACTATCTGTTCAGAGTATAACAAAATAATGAGAATATTACAATGAGGCCATCTTCTCAATCGTGAATCGTACTTCTCACGGCAATCCTCCGAAGGGATTGCTTCCGAATGTCTCCTGTCCATCCGATCTCTCGATTGTGAAGTACGATGGCTCAGTCGTGTTCATTTCCTGTAGGGAGAAAGGATTGGAAGGGGACCATGGAAGCCTCGAGACGATGAGTGATAAGCACTCCTTCATAGGGAGTCCTTCTTATCTCCCCTCCCCTTCCCCTCTACCCTTCTCCCCCTCCTCTCTCTCACCTCGAATCCAGAGTAGGGAGAGGCAGTCGAATTGTGCACTTCGTACGCGGGATTGGAGAAGTTGGCAGTGGACGAAGAAGAGACCATCGATGAAGATGTAGATACAGTAGGCAGAGGAGGGTACTGTAATCACAACGGGTCACTCTCCCTCCCTCCCCTCTAGTCTCTCTCACCATATTGGGAGGGGGCGGGATGGTGGTGGTCACTTCAGCCGTAGCTCCATTCCTTGCAGAGAACGACGAAGAGGGAGCCATCGACGATCCCTGAGAGAGAAAGGCAATCAATCAAAACTCCTTCTCTCTACCGTACCATTCCCATATTCCTGGTGGTATTCTTGATCACTTCAGATGCTCTCTCGGGAAGTCTCGCCTCTTGCACTCGATGGATCGTCGATCTGGTCATCTCCCTTCAATCGATACTCTATCTCTACCGTACTCCTTCTCTTCCACTCACGTAATCTCATCACTGTTTCTGCTTCCCCAGTAGATCAAACCTCCAATCACAATCAACAGCAGCAGAATGGCAATTATCGTTCCCAAGTTCACACTGTTCTCTCCATTCTGCAATTTCATCAATCAATCAATATTTGCTCCCATCTACCGTACCAGTGAATCATTTTCCGAGTTGTCCTCTCCATCGAGTGAGTCTGCACCGGGGAGGGGAGGCACCTCACACCACAGTCCACCGTATCCATCCGCGCACCTCAATCAATACTTTGTCTACCGTAGTCTTCTTCCTCAGCCCTCACTTGCAGGTGATTCGATCGATTCTTCCATGGGGATTGGCATGTTCGAGACAAGATCCTCCATTCATGCACACGTCTCCATTCTTGCAGTACTCTTCCATCGCCTCCACTGACACGTGAGACATCTGCAAAGTAATTGATCGATAGAGATACCGTATCCGTTCCCCTCCACCGTACCATCGCAGTCGCGTCGAGATCCTTCCTCATCTTGCACGGTAGACTTTCCTTCACCTGCAATCACTCCATCCTTCTGTCTCCATTCCTCTCTCTCTCTCACCGTCGAATTGTATTCTCCATTCTCCTCGTACTCATCGGGACACACACAGCGTGCTTCGAGGGCGGACGACGTATCGTACAAGTCATCCTTCGTTCGCACCACCACACACATCCACGGGCACGATACACCATCACAGGGGTTCGAACGGAGAGGCGGCTGCAAAATGGTAGGGTCTCCTTCAATCCTTCATCCCTCCTCTCATACCTGAACGAGCGAGTGGTTGAGGGCGATTCCATAGGGGAATTGGAGGAATGAGTGGATGAGATGGGGCGTCGAATGCTGTACTCCCACTGAGGCAACCTTCAGAGTCTCCGTTCCCCTGCAAGGCATTCTCATCTCCCTCCAGTCCCCCCCCCCCCTCTCTCTCTCCACTCACCATTCAGTCCAGTAGATTAGATTGTCGAAGTAGGCAAGATCGTACGGATGGTTTACGGGGTAGAGGACAGTCGTTCTGAGACAGAATGAGGTCAATCAATACTCTACCGTATCCTTCCTCTTCTCACCTCCTTCCACTCTCCAGATTGAACTTCTCAATCAATTTGGTGTCCACATCCGAGAAGTAGATCTCATTCTTGATAACATCGAACGCGATTCCCGATGGATAGCTCAGTTTGTGATCCACCACTGCCATCACCTGCAATTCCCTCCCTTCACCCTCCACTCTCCCTTCCTCTCAACTCACTCCCGATCCATCCAGATTGGCCACCATAATTCGATGTTCCTTCTCAGTCACATCGATCCACGCCACCAGTCCCTTCAGTGGGTTCACTGCCAGTCCTGAACGGAAGACGGATTATCGATCGATCGTCCTTCTACCGTACCTCTATAGGTCTGTCTCTTATTGTGGCCGACTCGTCCCTCGATGATTCTTCTGCAGAAGAGCCCGTTCATCTTGCACAGATAGATGCCGGGCATGGGAGACGGATCTGCAGAGGGACGAGAGTCTCTTCCTTCCCTTCCCTCCCCTCTCTTGACTCACGTCTGACAGTGTAGAGTACATTTCCTCCGATCCAATCGACAGCTACATAATTGATTCCCGTCACATTCTCTCTTAGCTTCTTGATCTGTCCATTCTCGATCACAGAGAGGAGACCGTCGTGAGATTGCTGAATGGAGAGGAGTCAGTCATAGTCCCTCACTTCCCCCTCTTTCCTCCCTCCACTCACAGGCTCCATGGCAGCGAACATTCGTCGTCCCTCTACATCCAATGCCATATTCTTCGTTGTTCCGTGATGGTTCGTGCTCACAAATGTCTCGTAGCCTTGATTCGAGTGCAGGGGAGAGAACATGGGCGCTGATCGGATCTGAGCAATCAATCGATAGCCCCGTCAGTCTACAGTATCCTCCCCACCTCTCCAGCGAGGGACACGTAGATAGCTCCGTCCATATCCTTCTCTTTCAGATGGCAAGTGTGACGATCCGTGGCCAATTCGTATCCAGATGCACACGAGCACTCGTATCTGAGGCAATCAATCAATATTCTCCGTCCACCGTAATCAACCATACCCATCATGGACATTGTTGCAGTGTTGGGAGCATCTCTGTCCTTCATGGAGACACTCATTGAAGTCTTCGCAAGTCCAATCATCCGATCCGAGTACCATTCCACGAGGGCACGAGCACTTGTGACCTGAAAAGAGACTCATCCTCCATCCTCCCTCCTATCTCACCATTGGGAGTATTGATGCATAGATGGGAGCACTTGTGATCCATTCGTGAGTTGCACTCATTGCATCTCTCACTCTCGTCGTCTCCCAATGGACAATCGCCCTTCCCATTGCAAGTCAGAGACGAATTGAGGCACTTTCCTGCAACCGATCAATCAATATCACTACCGTATCGCTGTGTTCCGTACCTCCTTTGCATCGGAAGTGTCCCTCGTCGCAGAGAATATCATCGGCAGAGCTGAGGAATTCGTGTGCAGATGGAAGGTCGGAAGTAGGTTCTCCCTCCTGAATGGACAGTCTCTTCAATCTGAGACCCCCTGCTCTTCTCTCACCTTCATCTCCTTCTTCTTCTCTTCAATGAGTAGAGATATTTCCTCTTCGCTGCTTATATCGCAATGTGCCTGCAAGTCAATCAGTTCTCGATCGGCTCCTTCCTTCCATCTACCGTACCTCATCGGATCCATCATCACAATCGGGTTCTCCATCACACACCCAACTATGGGGGACGCAAGCGGAGTGGTCGGCACATTGGTGTCCTCCGTCCTTGCAGAAGATTGACGCCAGCACATCTCAAAGGGAATCAGTCGTTGTCATATCCATCATTGGCACAGTTGGAACATCGAATCTCTCGGTTGGCAAGGATCGAGTAGTCCATTCGACAGTAGGCTGACCCTCCTCCTTCCTCACCTGAAGAGCTGCTGGCTCGCGTGGGGCAGTTAGTCTCGTCGTCTCCATTGGGACAGTCCTGCAATCAACTCTCCATCAATCGATACTACCGTACTGCTCACTGACCCAACTTCCATCACATTTGGCACCCTCATCAATACAGGCTCCGGCTCTGCACTGATACTCGCCGTGTCCACATTGAGAAGGGACGACCACTCTTCTGGGTGAAACAGTAGTCTGGAAGGGGGAAGAAGCCTGAGTAGGACGGGCTGCTCCTGGAAAGGGAAGAGGGTATTAATCCATCTCGAGAGGGAGGGATACTCACTAGTCTTCTCATTGATCGCTTCCATCTCCTTACATCCCTTCTCGTCCGATCCATCGAAGCAGTCTTGCTGAAAGGGAATAGATTGAGTCTCGACACGACAATCTGGATACCGTACCGCTCCATCGCATCGATAGGACGCAGAGACGCATTCGCCATTGCGACACATCAGTTGATGGGGAGAGCAGTCATGGAGGTAGCTGCAGTGAGACTCGTCCTGAAAGAGAGGAAATTAGACATTTAAGTCAATCGATACAGAGTACATGGATGATGACAAATGAACAACTTTCTATTTCAAAACGCGCTCAAAATCGCAATCGCCAGATAAAATATGTGCGGGATAATTCAAAGTTAATTCATAATTCGATAGACAAATACAGCAAACATACCAGTCCATTGGGGCAGTCGTGAACTCCATCGCACATCCATTCGAGGGGAATGCACGGTTTAGAGACATCGTGACAGTCCAAATGGAGGGATTCATTGCAGTATTGAGTGAAGGGAGAGGGAGCAGCCAATGAGAGAAGAGGAAGGAGACACACTGTCATCACACTCCGAAGACGAACCATCCTGAGAAGGGAGTGATTGAGAAGGGAGAGGGGGGGGGGAGAGGAGGATACCTTGGTAGATTGATGATGTGAGTGAGAGGTGAGTGGAGATGACGGCAGAACCGTCCGACACAGAAGATGGCTATAAACAAGTCAATATTGAATGGATTTGGAGATATTAACGCGGGTAATCACGACGTAAACGATGAAAAAATAGGCAAGAAATTGCTAACAAGACATGATGACAATACGGACTACAAGGGAAAGACACGAGAAACGGCTACGGCAACCGATCGATAGGAAATCAAGAGCTCAGCGACTAGAGTGAGCGACGAGAGAAGGGAAGGGACTCGAAAGGAAGAGGGCGAGAGAGCGAGTGGCGAGGAGGGAGAGGCGCGAAAACTGATCTACCCTCCAAAAATTGATTGTCATACAGTATGCTGCCTATTTTGAGTTATAGCGCATTCTGGGACACCGCACTGACTCACGTGCAATTCTGTCCTTTTTGTGTTTGTCTCGGAATTCCTTTCCTGTGCGTTATTGGTTACCCACTTATCGAATTTTCATGTTGCTAACGTGTGTACTCTGAACGATATATCCATTCTCGCTTAATTTCACATGTTTAATTCAATTTACATGTCCTTTGTCCTTGCAGAGTCCACTTCATTCTGCATTTTGCCTACTCAATTAACCTGCCGAATCTCGATTCCATCCATTTTTCCTCCTATCTCTTACCCTGTGCGGTCAGACGACACAATGATGGATCTCACTGATCATCCGGTTGGTTATTTCTCCCCCTTATCACTCTGAAATGGCCAGAATTTCAGGATAGAATAATCGGAATCGTTGCTGAAATTGAGGCTCATATCACAGGACTCTCAAAAGCGCATAACTTCTCTATTGAGGTGTGTTATTCCCTTCATACTCAATGAAATCGATTTCAGAGTATCCGTCGACATTATGTGATGTCTACTCTCTTCGTGGGCTGTCCACTGAGCAATGAGTTGATGGTCGAACCTACTACGGTGAGTGTTAATGTCTCTTTCCTTTCCTATTCTCACTACCATAATCCAGATCCATGCAACGTCACCAATCACACCCATCACCGTTTCACCGCGAGAAACTTCGCTCATCAAAATCCCTAGTACGGTAAACATGCTGCCTTCAAGCATACATCAATTACCTTTAGATGAATTGGAAGAAATGGCAGAAGAAGTGGATAGTGAGTTATCCTTCGAACATGTTAGCTATGCAAAGAAGTTGGATCTTCCACCTCCACTCGATACGAAGAGAGAATACCAAGTGAGTATCCACCCATCCATCGATATATCTACCGTTCTGGTCAGGTGAGTTTCTCATACGTGGAATCACCGTATGTCTACGTGCGACCACTCGGGGAGAAGCTGCCAGTTATGCCCGATGAAGTGAGTGAGACAATTAGAATTGATAGAATGAATCTCTCTCGACCGCGCGATTGACGATGTGTGAGAGTGAAATGAATTCGACAATTAGAAAAAGTTAGAAGGAATCATTTCTGTGAGGTTTCGTTAGTATTCTGGTCCATATTTGTGATCAATTTTGCATAAATTTTATCGGGAAACATAGATCCAGCATGAACCCCGAATTTGATTTAAATCCTTCATTCGAATCGGAACTTCAGTATTGGGATATACTATTAGATAGAAGATTCGTTCAGTCAATCCTAGACCATCTATTAATTGAAAAATCACTGCTCACTTGAGGTATCTCTTCTCCCTACTCTCACTCCTGTCTCAATCGCAGTCGGATCTCCAGTTCTTGTTCAAGGAGCACTCCGAAATGGAAATTGTATCCTGGAGGTAACGCATATTACTTAAATAGAAGATCATTCCTCCTCTATACCTGCTTCGACTCTTCTCGGTTGCCGTTTCCGATCGGGTTCAGTGAGCAGAAGAATGAGCTTAACTCTCCTCTTTCTTTCCTCCACTCGAACACAAAAAGTTGGGCATGCAACTCGCTACTCTGTTACACTAACAGACGCATAGGACAGGGTGCGAGGGTGGATAAAAAATATCTCTCTACTCGTGAGAGGAGATTCAATTATCTAATGAGTGGGTGCACGTTCTCTTTTTGAGGAACGTCATCGATGGCGAAGAGGAGTAGTTGAGATGAACTACGGTGCGTCTGTCGATGTGAGACTCGCTGATTACGGTGTACTCATCAAGGGAGCCAAGGTACGCATCTCTTCTTTGTATTGCATTCTAATTATTCAATTGTGTATAATTTATGAGTGGCAATAATATGTGTGTTGTTGTATGCGGTCTTCAAGTGTATCCTTTTCCATTAATAATTTCATTACTTCCCTTATTTCTTTCAGGCAGCCAAACTACGACCATTGCCCATTGAATACGCTAATGCTCCTTCCGTCTACCGTATGCTCTTCGACACAACGAATGAGGTGAGAGAACGGGTCTCGAGTGGAAGATTACAGTAATGAGTTGATTTGCAGAGTCTGGTGCAGGAGATTCGTCGATTCAATCTTCGATCGATAGTGATTGGAGAGGGAGAGAAGACAGATGATGAGTACGTAGTACTGTCTGCTAAGGTGAGTTGAGAGAGGAAGATCTACTCTATTCATTCCTCCCATTCCAGCCTATTCTGGATGGAACCGGAAAGAGTCTGTGAATAAAAGAAGAATTAAAGAGTTGAACACTTTATAAATTCAATTACACATTTGTGGTGTTGTTGTGAACAATGCATGAATCTATACTTGTTTGGAAAGTTGTAAGATAGATCTGACAGATCTAGTATCGTCTAGTGAAATGTTATGAAGCAAAATTTTGAATTTTCCTTAATCGTCAATTAAAAAATATGTCTGTGGTAAATGGTATTGTAGTAAGGATGGTTCATCGTTTCGGAAAATATGTAGGATTCTTTTTTCACTGAAATAGAGTAGTGCTTGAGAATTGTAAAAGGTTCACATAGAGCGTAGATTAATCCAAGTTCGCGAGTGTGCTGACAATTATGTGAAAATCGCCCTCGATTCCTCCCAAACAGTAACAAATACGAAAGAAAGAAAGAAAGACTACTGACTGAAAAATGGTCACATTGCACATCACTTTGCTTTTTCTTTTGTATTGCATTGTGAGAACAAATCACAAAAATCACTTTTAGACGCTTTATTTTTCGACTAAACATTAGAGGCACTTCTTATGCGTTTATCCGTGAACCAGACTTGTCGATTGCCAGTCGATATCTGTTCGATTACTTCCCATAGGGATTGATGTACACACTGCGGGGTGCTCCATCCTCAACAGAACGATCTCGATCCTGAAAGGGATACTATAGATTGACATGATTACTGTATCCCTCTTCTTACCTTCTTCTTCTTTGGTGTAGCGGGAGTCTTTGGAGTGGATGAGGAAGGAGCCTTCTTCCAATCTTTGTCATTGTCCGTTGTCTCTTCCTTTGTGTATTCCTTGGAAAGATCTTCACGGGAATTATCCTTTGATCCTCCTGCAAATAGGCAAAGTAATCATGGAAGGTACACGGCATAGCGCATCTATTCCACCCTCTATCATACTTTCAGTTTTCGGCTTCTTGGATTTGAGCGTTTTCTTTCGTTGCTGCTTCGATATCTTGGAAGGTTTTTTGTTGAGATTCTGAAGAGACGGCATCAGCCATTTACCATACCCATCTCCTACCGTACCTTCCTGTTGGTAGCATTATTGGAGCTTCCCTTGAAAGACATCGAACAGTCTTGAGACTGTTCTCTCTTCTTCTTCTGATAATATCATCATTTAGAGTCCGTCCTTTTCTGTACCGTATCACATTCAATGGACAGTACCTTGACGAAATCGTCATCATTATTATCTTCGATGGAAGATTCAGTCTTTGTTCTGGCTCCTGGTCCTTCGTTGATTCCAAGTGGATCTTCTTCAAAGAATGGGGCGGCTTCGATGTATGCGGGATAATCATTCAGAATTGCTGATTTCTGAAATTGCACTTTGCACTTTGATCATTGATCTCCGATCGCTCACGTTAGCTTTCGCTTGTTCCTTCGTTTCCCACTCATACGAATCTAGAAATGTAACCTGGGATAGGAATATTGATCTTTGATCTTTGATATCAAACTGACGTTGCATTTCTTCATTATCTTCTCGAGACAGTCAAAAACGAGTGTGTAATTTGGTCGTGAGTAATATTCCAATGTTCGTAGATGCGTTGGAATAGGCAGAAGTTCAGCTATAATTATTGATCTTTGATCTTTCTTTGATCTTCATTCACAAACATGGCATTCGAGTAAGTAGATCTTCATCCTTTATGTTCTGTTTCATCGTTGCAAGTTGTGCATCGTTCTGCAATTCAATAGTTTACAGTATATTAATGAGTCTCTCTAGATGCCGTAACTCACATTGACTCTCGCCCACGGGAGGCCAGCATAGATATCGATCAGAAGGTAGAGGAATGACCATATGTCATCCTTACGACCCTTCAATTATACTTTGATCTTTGATCTTTGATCCTTCAATCAACCTGTTCCACTCCATCGTGCATTGAAGGTGCAGCGAATGCGAATGTTCCTCGGAAATCGCAGTTTGGACGGGCTGATATTGATTGATCTTTGATCTCTTCCTTCTCCCCTTCCCCACCTGGTCTCGCTCGATAACCAGTCTTCGACCGTCTGTCCTCGAATGCCCATTGTCTGCAATTGAGGAGTACGGTAGGGGATACGGTAGAAGGTACCGTACCTTGCCAGACCAAAGTCCAGGATGTGGACCATCCTCGCTTTCTTCGAATCGATTGAGTGTCCGAGCATGAAGTTGCAAGCCTTGATGTCACGATGGACAAAACCGGCATCGTGAACCACCTTAAGGGATACGGTAGATGGAGTACTGTAGGATACGGTAGGAAATATACCTTCAGTGCGTATAGGCACTGTATGGAGATACGAGACCACGTTCGCAGAGAGTATCCGTTTGGGAAATACTTGTCCTTAATTTGCTTTTTGATCTTTGATCTTTCTGAAACTGCGAACCTTGATTCGTTTGAGATTGTCTCCGAGAAGGGTCACGATCATATAACAGATGTTCTTTCGCTTCGAAGTACTGTAATCAATCCATATTCAATCAATAATCGAGATGACGGTGTACCGGTAGAGTTGCGGGACGTGTTGTTTCGTGCCACGCTTGTGAATTTGCATCAGGGCAGACTTCTGTAAGGATACGGTGTATCATCGATCGATTGAGTGGATTACGGTACCTCCAACTTGATTGCACTCCCTCCATCCATATTCACGCTTTCAATCTTCAGAGCAGCGAATCGACCTGGATTCTTCTGAAGAGTACGGTATGATGAGAGAGTACTGTAGTTGGATGGGACACAGACCTGATCTGCTACTCTATAGACTCGGCCAAATCCTCCTTCATCCAGCAATTTCTCTATGTACCAGCGACCTCCCAGACTGAATTAGAATACTGTAGGTAGGGGAGAGGCAGGGATAGGATACGGTATCGAGTATCTGACTCACACCATTCCAGGCTTGTATTGATTGAGGTCGTTGAGCTCCCGTGGGTTCCGAACCGCCATTGTGTACGGTAGGGAGAGGGGAGAAAGGAAGAAACCGTCGAGGATCGGAGTGAGAAAAGAGAATGAGGGAAGGAAGGAGGAGGAGAGGAGAAAGGGAGGAAGAGAAGAAAGAAGTGGATTAGATGAGAGAGAGAAGAATTGAAGAGAGTATATCGACGTCGATGCAAAGTGGATCAATTTGAATGGAGATTGGGAGAGGAAAGTCCTAAAGGAGACAGGCATCTTTACGTACATTCCTTCTACTTTCAACGAATCGTGCGACGTTGGAGGGATCCCTGTAGTGTGGAAGATCACAATTTTTGACTTGTCGGGAGTACAAAAACTATCCATGTAGTTAGATGAAATTCATATTTTGTCATTCGATAAACGAATACATCAATCTACAGTTTGGACAGGTTATCGATTGATTTAGCAGAGAGACGATGCCTCTTCAATCTCTCTTCAACATTCGATGGAACTGAATTCATCCATCGAAGTTGTCTCTTAGGCAGAATTGGATCTCCGAAGTAGAAAATGGGCGGAGCTTCGTGTTCAGGAATACTGGAATAAGGATGTTAGATCAGATGATTGAACAGAGCTAACATCTCAGGAGGAGGCAGAGTCGGGGCTCTCATCTGTCGATAGAATCGAATGAGTTGAGAGGAAAGAACACGAAGAACTGAGATGATGAAGAGAAGAAATTCAATCACACCTGAATTTACAGAATTAGTTGAGGAAGGTACATAATAGGATCTGATACCAATGAAAGAGAGTCCGATCCAGAATCCGAATTGACCCGCTGTATCAGACATGAGATTGATTATCTGTGCTTTCACTCAGATATGAAAATTCAGGTTAACCTACTGGATAAGCTGGCGTCTCAGTGAGAATTCTCTCATTCAGATCCTCAAAGTAGACAGTGACAAGCATCCCATTGTGGAGTAGTTCATCACAATCGTTCTGAGTGTGACACAAGGAGCGACCTGATTGAACTGCTCTAGATTACTGTAGTCGACTTGTCTAACCAGACTCAGATCTCCACGAACTGGTTGAGATGTCTACATCGAAGGTTCGTTCGTTGCATCGATTGGGACAATCACAATCAATCTCTGCTGCATCCAATCGATCGAGACAATCTTCTGTGAAGGAGGAGGGAGGGATACGGTATGATGACTAAGGATCTCACTCGCTGCCGTGTCATTGAATGTGCAGTAGTGCATTCCGTATCTGTCTAGTCTCCTATAAGCTGGATGGACACATCCGCATTCCTTTTGTGCTCTCTGCTGGAAACACGAACGACGACAAGCCTGCAATTGAAGAGAGAGACGGGGATTTCGTGAGCAAAGGGGAAGAAGGGCTCCCTCTCTTCCCTCTTTAGGGAAATATTAGCGAGATCTACTCCTGATCAGGATCTCCAGCAGTGACCTCAACAGTGTAGATGTATCCGGGGAAGATGTAGTCAATTGGAGGTTCATCACTACATCTTGAATCTCCCATGTTGATACGCTCATTTCGAGTCTGGAAGAGCAACTGATGTTTTTCATTCTGATACAATGAGATCAACCGCTCTAATAGTTAGACTCGCAGAAGTAGAAGGAGGAATGAAGTATCCAAAAGTATCGGGGAATGGATACTCATTCTGAATGTGGTCGTTCAACTTCGATAGAGGGGAGGAATGTTCATTGCCTGATCATGAATGAGAAGGAGAGCTCCATTAGATGACTCCAATCCGATGTAATCACTCAGATTCGAATAAACGAAGAGTTTCAGTCCTAGAAAGATTGGCGTTTGATTTAATTCCTACGTCGGTCTACCATAATTCGGCCCTCCCCTGTACACTTTCTTCACAGATCGGAAGTCATTATTGTACGTATAGCAGTTTCCCATGACTACGTTGTAGATTGTTGAGAAATCACTGACAATTCATTTGTGTGATTTATAGTTCATTCACGATGCTATTCAACCTCTTACCTTAGCGTGCATGTCTGTGTACTGAATGCACAATTCTTCACTGAAAAAGATGCGTGCACGAATGCTTCGATCAACAATCACCGATATCCTCGTATCGATAAGTCATGGCTATCCTCTCATCCTCTGATAATTCCCTTATGAAATATTGAATATGTTTAGACAGAGTCCGCTGGAAGATGATTCCCTCCAAATCATTCTGAAAGCATTTTAGATCAGAGAAAGCACTGATTGATTCATCACAGTCAGATTGAACTTCTCCTCTGCAATCTTCTTCAATCTCTCAATATCGATGTGTCCCGATGCAGCTTGAGCTGCCGCTAACTGGAGAGATCAAAGATCAAAATTATAAGTGAGAGATTCAGACCAGTTCTCTAATCATTGGATTCTGCAGTGCAACTTCCTTTCTGTATCCATTCTGAGAGCAGATTGTAACTGCAGGAAAGTTGCGGACTCCGAATTCGATCTGATGAATCATTGGATGTGAGTACGAGAACCAGTTGTAGATACTTGATTTCTCGTCTCCAGTTCTAATCTCAGAAATCGTTGGAGGAGACTGCTCGTATTGAAGAAGAGCATCACACAGCAAGACTGAAGAATGTCGGGGTATGGATGAGTTTTTTAAAGGTATTTTTCTGTGATGAAGTAGGGAAAATAGTGAGAATGGTCTCACAATGAATGCTACAGTCCAGAATAATCGGGCGAATCTCGATACTCCGTAGACTCCGAAATGAGCAAATCCATGAATAGTCGAAGTGCGAGAGTAATCATTAGTGAGGTCCTACAAAGAAGGAAACAAGAAAAAAAAGAAAAAAAAGAAGAGAGATCGATTCTGGACCACCAACCTTGACGTCTTGCATGAATCGTCTACGGTTGGATGCATTCTCTTGCATGTCTCAATTGGATAATTTGCGTGTCTGATCTTTTCTTTCTTAGTCCGCACGCTGTTAATGTTTCTAGGTTAAGTTACCTTACTTTTCAACAAAATAATTTGTATTTAAAAATAATTTAAAAAAACATTTTGTAAAAAAATCACTGAGTGATCGGCCAAGGTTAAAGGGGTCGTAGTACTGTATCAATGACTAGCTCTCGCACTCCCACCGGTCGTTGTTCTTTGTCGCTTTGTTCGCGCGTTCGCTTCATGCTTTTTATTTTGTTGTAAAAAGAGTGTGTGATTACAGATGGATTGGATTCAGAGGGATTGGTTGTTACGGGGCGAAGCTATAGAGTATGCAGGTGAAGTTGAACTCATTTTCTCTAATCTGGCCAGCATTTCAGAGAAGTCAATGGGTTTGTTAGTTGCGGGAGGTCGCATCGACGGCCAATTAATCGTCACCAATTATCGACTACTTTATGAGGCATCGTCATTTGATGAGAATGAAGTCAGTTAGTATCTTTTTAAAGGTGTCTCACTCTTTTCATCTCAAGACGGTGACTGATTACAGTGATACTTACAGGAGTACAACCCTATATTCGATATGCCTGCGGGATTGATACTCAAAGTTGAGAAAATCGGGAATCAAAGTGGAATGGGAAGAAAAGGAGAGATATACGGCGTGATGTTCCTTACCAAGGTAGTTATTGTATTTCTTATTGTCTTCATGAACTTTGATCCAATCAGTAAACTGAAGATTCCCTGCTCAGGACAACAATTGCATTCGATTAACATGTTCTGATGCATCGAATAGACGGAAGAATTTAGTGGAGGCACTTATGGGTGTATGCTTCCCTCTTCATAAGGGAAAGGTTTGTAGTTGTCTCAATTTTCCGTAAAAGAGTTAAACACGATAACGAATAATGAAATTCAGAAGATGTTCGCATTCAGTCATGAATACGACGAGGAGGCCTTGAATGGATGGGATATTGCCAACCCTGAAAGGGAATTCAAACGATTGGGACTCCCATCCTCATCCTGGAGTTATACCAACATCAATTCGAATTATCAACTAGCATCTACCTATCCGAAAACAGTAAGGGAGCCTTAATTTCCTTTTTTTTCCTTCCCTGTAACAATTCACTTCCTCTTGCAATGTATTGCAATGTAATGTTTCCGTTTTCTCCTTCAAGTGATTGTATTCTTCATGCTTCCTAAAATTCGTCATGCGAGTATGTTGCCTCTTCTTTCATTGATGCATTCTCTTCCAGTTGGTCGTCCCTGCTGCCGCTGTTGAATCTGGGAAGGAATTTATCAAGAGAGTCGCCAACTTCCGAAGCAAACAGAGATTCGCTGTTAGTTTATGTTTAGATTCAGCGGTGCGATGCGGAGAACAAGGAAACGCTTGTTTATTCCGTTTCATAGGTAGATAATCTGTTATATTGATATTGCACTAGGTTCATTGTTGGGATATCATGTACTAACCGAGCATTGATTACCTAGACATTGAAAGACGAAAGGCAAAATGTAAGAACTATCACGAAAAGGATGAGGATTATGTTGATTGTAGGTTCTGAGTTGGATTGATCGAATATCGGAAGCAGTAATTCTTCGATCTTCTCAACCACTCACTGGAATGACTATGAAGAAGTGCCCTGAGGATGAATTGTGAGTCCTTTCGCTCCCTCCCCCCCCCCCCCCTCCTCCACTTGATTCTACTCCATTCTAGATACATGAAGATGATCGTAGATAGTAATACGAATGGGCATCGAATGATAATCTACGATGCTCGTCCCTCTGTCAATGCAACTGTGAATAGAGCAAAAGGAGGAGGATATGAAATGGAGTACGATAGGTAGGCAAATTATATGACAAGATTCCAGGGCTATATCACAAAGTTGAATGTTTAACAATTGCGATTCCAGATGTAATCTCAAGTTCCTCAACATCCAGAACATTCACGTTGTCAGAGATTCGTAAGTTGAATTATCATGCTGAATCGTAAAATATGGAATGAATTTAGATTGAGGAAACTGCAGGAGGCGTTATACCCGAGAGTGAACAATAAAAATTACTTGAGACAGGTAACGAGAGGTTTTAGTTGTGAAGATAAGAGATTAAATTATTATAGGTGGAAGAATCGAGATGGATCCATCACATTCAATCGATATTGGAAGGTGTCTCTTCTATCGTGAATACAGTTCACAATGAGAAGTGCTCTACTCTCGTTCACTGTTCAGATGGATGGGATAGAACATCACAGGTGATTTTATTTCTAGTGATGTTTTCTCTATTTGCCGCTTTATCTTCACATTTCTTATGTTCAGTTGACGTCCCTCGCAATGTTGTGTCTCGATCCGTACTACCGAACGATCGAGGGATTCGCAGTGTTGATAGAGAAGGAATGGTGAGCGAGAGACGACAAGAGAATGGGAAATCAAGGGATTGTCATTGTAGGTGCTCATTCGGGCATAAATTCTCTCAGCGATGTTCTCAAGGAGTCGATGGAAGCAGTGACCAAGAAAGGTACGGCTTCTTTTTTCTTTCTTGACAAGTTAATTATCGAATTTTCTTTCAGATCTCCCATCTTCATTCAATTCCTCGATTGCGTATTTCAAATTATGACGTTAGTTATTATTCTCGTTTGCCCTCTCATCATAATATTTAATTAAATTCCTTGCAGTCAATTCGCGGTGTTCTTCGAATTCACCGAGTCTCTTCTCCTCGACGTGGCTCATCATCTCTATTCCGGTCGATTCGGCACTTTCTTATTCAATTCAGAGAAAGAGAGATTGGTTGATAATGTGAGTGAGAGTGACTCGATCTCCTTCTTATGATTCTCCTTGATCAGAGCTGTGCCTCGACGACAGTCTCATACTGGACTCATGTATTGGGAAGAAGGAAGGAATTTACTAATCCCCTCTACATAAAGGGTCCCGTACTCCTCGTCAATTCCTCCCATAGAGTAATACAAGTGAGTTGACTAAATTGAGGAGTCAATCCCCTTCTCCTCCTTCCAGGTATGGATATCGTACTACGGCCGACACAACGATGAGATCATATCTCCTCTTTCCAATGTATGTTTTACTCCTCTTATCGTACTTTTTGAAGTGTTTCCTTGATGTATACTATATCTCTTCAGAAGATGTCTCGATACGGATTGAGTCGAGCCCTTGGAGCGAAGACTCTTCTCCATAATATCGTCTCCAAGTATGAACAATCTTCCTCTCGGGTATAGAACCCTTCTCCATTCCTTCTGTTCAAAGATTGATATATCAAATGTTTTAGTCAGATTATTCAGATAGTCCTAGAGATATTCGTTCCATGTACAATGTTGTAATGTACATAATAATACTAATGGATTCATTCCTTGTTTTGTGTCAAAGCCGAATTATTCTGATTTCTAGATTCGAAATTTTGTTTTCATATTCGACTGAGAAATTACTTTCGCTGATTAATGATAAAATTGTGTGAAATTTTAATGGTCTGTGAATGAATTTTTATAAGCAGCATATTTCTAAAGGAATTGTTAAGAGTGCAATACCAAATAAAGTGGAATAGGGTAATATCAAATGAGTGATAGTCATCTCAATCGCGGAGTGTGTAATTATCACGAAACGTCGCCAAGTATTCGATAGGCAGATTCTTCTCACACCCATATCGTTCCTCTTCGGGAAAGACGCGCATGATCAGATCCTGCAAAATGTTATTCTCTCGAGAGAATGCCACAATTCTCACTTCGAAATTCGCGTCTCTCCTGATTTCTGTCTGAAATTTCCTTTCGATAATGACATGAGGCCGAATAATGGTAGACAGCTGTCTCTGAATGAATTAAACAGGTTCAATATCAACGTTGTATGCGCAACCTGGATGAAACTGATGATCAAACCTGTTTCTGCTCACTGATAACTCTCATGAAGACAGGATAGACCTCCAGTCTGAATATTCTCATTCCTTTTAAGACGTAGTGATCTTGCTCATCGTAACTAAAATATTCAATTCAGTATACCTATTCGAATGGAAAGTGAAATCGGCTCTGACTGCAACGTACCTGTCGAATTGTGAAGTGAAATATAGTCGGAATGCATTGTCATCAGCATACACTGCATTTAGAAAGTCTACAACGTGCATTTCCAAAATCTATAAAGCTGTTGGTTTGAAGTTATCGAAAATTGAATCTTTGTGGCAAACCTCCCGTTCTTCTTTGTTTATGTTTTCTTCTGCGAAAAGGAATTCAGATGAGTGGAAATTGTAGAGTCGTTCAATACCCAAGAAGAATAGAGGAACCTGAATGTATGTTTTCAGATTTGTTGTCAAATGAAAGAAGTAATAGATTTGATTCGTTCGAGAAATAAGTTTCACTGTGTTGAATATGAACTTACGAGTTCTTTGTCTATCGTTCCCCCATGGGGAAAGCTGTGTATTATCATGGACCTAAATTTCTTAGGACACGTAATTTTGCATCTAAATGGCATATTTTGACGAATTAGATAGATCGAATTTCTTCTTCGCTGAAATCGACCTGTAAAAA
The DNA here is from genome assembly GCA_900490845.1 of Pristionchus japonicus. Taxonomy (NCBI): domain Eukaryota; kingdom Metazoa; phylum Nematoda; class Chromadorea; order Rhabditida; family Neodiplogasteridae; genus Pristionchus; species Pristionchus japonicus. The sequence goes on from LS506675.1 coordinate 1,007,912, forward strand.
GGATGCACGCGAACTGACCATCATTCGATTGTCTATGTATGAGCACATCCAGAGGCTCACTGTTCGTCCTTAGATCGCCAGAGGATTCATCTATCTCTCTTTGTCTCGTAAGGATGTACACTCAATAGCAAAGTCCCACTTGAACAATATGTAACTCGGTGGATCTGAATATTTGATGGGTCACTTACAATAATTATGAAATCAATAACAGACAATGGAAATGGAAATGACTTTTCACTCTCCATCCCTCCGTCACTCACTCCCCTCATTCGTCTCATTTCTCGTCATCGTTAGTGGTCGCCATGGACTGGGATCAGGTATCGCACCCCTTCTCCCTTCCCTATCTGATACAATATCCGTCCCTACCGTACTCCTTATCCTGTTACCGTACTCCTCTCAGATAGAACCATCATCTCCTCCTCGAATGGGCGAAGTCTCTGTAGGCAATCGAGTCGTCGTTGCTGAACTCTCTCCCATCCACTTCGAGAAAATGCACGTTTACGGCAATCTGCAGTGGACACCTGATAAGATGCAGGTGAGACCATGATCTTTGATCTCCCAATCTGATCTTTGATCTTCCAATCTGATCTTTGATCTCTGTAGACTGTTGGCCGAATCGGTTTCGCAATTGCCGTTGATGACATCACTGAATCGGCCATCGTTCGATTCTATGCGAGTGAAATGGAGAGAAACTACCAAAAGATATGGGTGAGTAAGGGAAGAGGGAGAGGGAAGGATGATCTTTGATCTCTGCAGGATGCAAGTGTAGAGCACAATCTTCCCCTGAGAAGTCTGAAGAGATTGGATGAAGTTTACTTCCAAGTCAATGACAAAGTCGCCCTAATCTCACTCAATGTGAGTGTAGAGATGAGAGATCAAAGATCATTCCTCTCTCCTCTCAGACTCCTCGCAAGGATCTCTCCATCGAGACATCATTCGTAGTGAAGAGTGTCGATTACTCGAATGGAAACTACGGGCTGCAAGCTGTGAGTAGACCCCTCCCTCTCCCCCGTCTCTCTCTGAAATGAATCAATCTCTTCAGTGCACTCGCCAGAGCCCTCGTCTCAACTACAGCAAGGCCGATAGTCCCAATGAGATTCTCATGCCTATCTATCTAGGTTTGATCTACCCATCCAGTCCAAAGATCAAAGATCAGCCCAGGAGGAACTCTTTCCCATCTCCAAGTAGAGTCAGAGAACGCTCCTGCACCCAATCAACGACCCAATCAGCGAACGAGAGGTACCGTGATCCTCCCTGATCGATCAATCAATACTCCTGACAGGGCGAGGTAACGGGTACCGTAACCATCAGAATCATCGGAATATGAGCGGAGCCTCACTGGATGATCCTCGTCGATTGTTGTATGAGCCGAAGGGAGAGAATCCGAATCGAGTTGAGGGAGGAGAATTGATGGAGGCCATTAGGAGGTTTGAGAGAGAGAGACCAAAGATCAGAGGGGGAGGAGTCATCTCAGATGGTCGACTACTGACTGTCGAATGGACTTCCTCTCTGCTATCAAGGAGAAGGATATTATCAGTCGACCAATCGGAGGAATTCTTCCCATTCAAGAGGCTGTCATACAGGTTCGTCTTTCATTTGTTGAACCAGCAAGGTTGGGCATGAGATCTAGAAACCTCCAACAAGATGATGATCCTTCTTCTCTGCAGGGTAATCTGGATGCGATGGTGATGCTTGTCTCACTGGGAGCGGATCGAATGGCTCTCGATCCTAACAAGAACACCCTCCTCCATCTGGCTGCCATGCAGTGAGTGGATTACTGTAGTCGAGAGACTATCGATCGACTCCTTCCTCCTTCTACCGTACTCTTCCAGTGGTCGATCAAAGGTCGTCGAATCACTCCTCAATTTCATCCCTGGCGAGATCAATTCGATCAATCTGGATGGTGAGTGGAGATCGATAGGTACAGTATCTTATAGATAAATTCTAGGTGAGACTCCTCTCCACGTCGCTGCTCGTCACTCAAAGACCTCCGCCGTTGTCTTCGATCGACTTCTCTCAGCCCAATCGATCAAACTCAACATTACCGTATGCATTCCTTGTTCAATCGAAACGTGAACTGGCTTTTCAGACGCTGGAAGGGGAGACTGTCATGCATACCGTAGTCAAACTTCCGGAATCTGAGACGAAGCAGGTGGGAGTAAGAGGGATTACTGTATTGAGAGAGTATTGATTAAGGCGATGGTATCTCGTCTGTTGATGTACTCGAGAGGACACGTGAATTTGAACCAGATGAATCAGAATGGGTTCAATCCACTTCATCTCGCTTGTCTACTCGGAATGACCAAGTATTACATCCTCTCTCCTTCCTCTCTCAACTCATCAAACTGTTCAGAACAGTGGAAGTCATCCTTGGGAATCGTCCCCAATTGAATCAAGTCGTGTGCAAATCGGGCCTCCTTCCCATTCATCTCGCTGCTTACTATGGAAGGAGCAAGACGATTGGTGTATTCATTGAGGTATCCCCTCCCTTCCTTTCCTCCTCTCACTCAACCGATCATCAGAATCATCCCGAGATAGTTCACTCCCTCGTTCCTTCCTCTGGCCAATCTTGTCTCCATCTCTCCGTCTCGCAATGGGACTCTGTAGTGGACAAAGATCTCGATCGCATCGCCACCATCCAAGTCAGTTTACCCTCGCTCCCTCCATCAGCCGCCATAGCTCAGTCGGTTAGAGCGTGGGTCTAATAAGCCCAAGGTCGCAGGTTCGACCCCTGCTGGCGGCAAATATCTTTTGCCGTTTTCAGGCACTCGTCACGGGTGGTCTCAATGTGAACTCGAGAGATAGAAGGGGCGAGACTGCACTGCACATCCTTCTCAAGGGGGTAAGAGCTCTTCCTTCTCTTCCTTCATACTTCTTCCATTCCAGATGGTTCGTCATCGAGAGGCGTATGCTACACTCGACATGCAATCGATCTGTGCCTCCATCGGAAAGGATCTGGTCAGTCGAACGGAAGACCTTGACCAAGCTATTCGATGATATTTCAGAAGATGAGTGAATTGGCGACGAAGGTTCGTCCCCATTGGGAGCTGGCTGCACTCTTCCTTCTCGCTTCCAATGGAGCCGATCCAAGGATTCTCAATGAAGAAGGTACTGTCATCCTTGATCTTTGATCTCCAATCAATCGCTAATCCCCTCAGGATTCCGAGCCCTCGACATCATTCCTGATCTCGTCTCAATGGTATTCTCTGTTCATCTGGCAAGGGGAGCCTACTCTCGACCGAGGTTGATCCTTTCTCCCTCACTCATCTCTAATCAATCGATAATCAGGGGTCTCCTTCCGATGACGTCATCTTCCTCGGAGAAGTTCGATATGAAGGAGGTAAGAGCGACCTCCCGAAGGGAAGGAATATCGATTGATTGGCAGGTTACGATGTGCACTTTCGACTGCAATGACAGTCCTGCTGATGTGGAGTTCCTCCCCTGTGGACATCGAGTCATCTGCATGGTAAGAGAGGCGTGGATCTACGTCTAAGCCTCTGAGCGAGAGGAGTGAGATAGGAACGATCAATGAGAGGCCGAATCTTGCATTAGAGCCGGAACGAGATCTGGCCTTGCATGTTGTGCAAATCGAAAGTAGTGTTGTTCACGTGAATGAGAGTAGGATGGGTAGAATATTCTCTGAACCGAGACTACTCCATTCCTCTTTCAGTCGTGCGTCAAGGCGACGTCTCTCCGTCGTTGTCCTCTCTGCTACAAGGCCATCTCCAGTGCCAAGTGCACCACTGGTCAGTCCCCCCTCCCCTCCCCCCCCCCTCCCCTCCCCCCTTGGGAAGGGCCACTGCCCTCATCTTGTCGCCGAGAAGAGTGTGATATGACTAGAAAGTCATGGATGCCACCCGTGTTGACAGCGTGCCTTTTCTACAGAAATGGAATTTTTGGAAGTGTTTTCCTGTTTTGGAAGTGTTTTCCTGTTTCGAAGAAAGGAGATGACGAGTGATTCTCGTTCTTGCAGATGGATCCATCGTGGACATATGCAAGAAGGCTGCGGAGGAGAGAAAAGCAGCTGAGATGGAAGAACAGAAGAGAAGAGAGGTAGAAGCTGCCAGGAAGGCTGAGGAGAAGAAGGGTGAGGGGTGGAGAGAGATAGAGAGGAGAGAGACTGATCTCACTTCAGAAGAGGAGGTTCGCAAGTTGAAGGCTCGTCTGGAGGAATTGGAGCATTCGATCGAACAGTGTGTAATCTGTATGGATGCTGTCCCTTCCATCGCATTCCTGGTGAGAGAACTCTCGTCTTTCCCCTCGAGACAATGGATCTACGACGTAGGCAGAACAGAGAGAAGAAGAATAGAGATCATAGTCAGATGTGTGACAATTTTAGATTAGTCTGTTCGACCTGCGATATTTCTGACTGAGAGTGAATGATCCTTGATTGCAGTGTGGTCATCGTGCGTGCTCCGATTGTTCCAAGTCTCTCATCATCTGTCACTCGTGTCGCAAGCCGATCTCGGATCGAATCACTCTCTTCTGAGAGTCGTCGTCCTCCTGGCCGCACTCTCCGCACCACACATCACACCACACACGCACGTGCATCACACACCACCCAATGCACTATCACGACAGACAACAACTAATCCATCAATTCCAACTGCTATTCGTATTAATTGCACTGTTGTTGCTCATTCCTAATGAGCTACGCATAAAGTATTCATAATAACATTGATTCTCGAAAGATTCGTTGCTCGTGATGGGAGTATTACAACCCTCCTCCTCCCCTCTGCAGATCCAGTTATCGGAATACTCCTCTCTTGTAAGGGATGGCTTGCCATGAAGTGATCCTCTTCCTTTCACGTGTTGTTACGTCTCTCTGATCAGTTGGAAAGAAGATACAGTTTATAACGACGCCATTCTTCCTCTCTACTCGTGGTGTGATCCCATTCTCTTCTCTCTCTGGTGTTCCCCCTCTCTGTTATCAATGACACTATTGGATGATTACTCCTGTTTTGATTCTCAAAGATTGGCAAACGAAGGAAAGAAGGGGAAACACCCGACCAAAATAGCCACATCTAACTGGTTTTGGATGAGCGACCAACGAAGCGTCACGACCTTTGAAGATCACCTAGTTCCCGATTGAGAAGAGAGAGAGAAGGGAAGATGAACTGTGTTCTCACTTTAATGAGACGAGGATGGAACAACTCTCCTCGTTCCACACACTCTCTCGTCACAGCAACTGAGTTATGCAAGCAATGTGCATCAGATACGAGAAGGAGGAAGAGGAGGAGGGAGGAGTGAGAGGGTAGTTTACCCTTCCCCGCAGGGGGCACAATCAGTGTCACTATCAATAGGAAGAGCAACACCAATCACACATTCGCCATGGTTATTTCGAGACTCTTCTCTCTTCACTCCCATTTCGTCTCACTTCCACTGCAAGAATGTGATCGTTCAAGTCAAGATCATCACAGCTTTCCACTCCTCTCTGATCCCTGTGTCTCTTCCTTCTTCCTTCTCCATTCTAGATCATAGCCAACTCTCGCCCAGACTCGCTCTCATTCAATAGTCGATCTCATTCACTTTAGATGGTTGGATTCGATCTCTCTCATGTTCTTCCCCTAGTGTAAAGTATCGCCCATTCACGTGAATAATTGCCAAAGGTGTTATTCTTTTCCCGTGATCTTAATTGCTCTTAATGACTCATTAGTTGTCTTAGCGTGTTAATTCAATCAACTTCCGGCGGGGTTTCCTCTTCTCTCTTTCCTCCCTCCTCCTCTCCCCTCGCTTCCCCTATATTTAGTCAACTTTCCTCCTCCCCTTCATCTGTCTATTTGAGTCCGCTCTTCTCTATTCTAATCACACCAATCACACATACTGCCTACCGTATTCTATCCCATCTGACTTGTCCCATTCCCTACCGTACTCCCTCCCTCCTTCCCTCCCTCCTATGCCACTCCCTCCAGTAGTCCTCACTATTTACTCCTCCTCCTCTCCCCTTCGTAGTCCTTCTTCTCCTTCTCCGCTCTTATCATTCCTTCTTCCTTTCAGTGATGGTTCTCTCTCACAATTCCACTCCTGTCTCACTCCAGTCTCAAGTCACTACACTAACTCTCGAGTCTGGAACTGCTATCAGGTTCGAGTTGATCTCGGTCGTTATCATGATTAGAGTTCACAAATCAACTCCTGAACCAGTGTGAGCAAACACTCTTATCATCGTAGACATTGATTCATGATCACTTGTGTCTGTCCCACTCTTGTTAGCAAAACACCATAGTGTATCAGACGTCTATTGTTCAAATGAACCATTAAACATGACGAAAGGTGACGAAAGCGACAACAACTATTATCGTACTACTGTACATTGTTGATGCATACACAATCATCCAAATATAGATAGCACCATATAGGGGAGCAGAAGGAGGAATGATGAAGTGACCCTCAACCAATGGTCTTCCTCTTTCAGTTACATCGCAGCAAAGGGAGCCAATCCGAGGAGTGAGACGAAATCCCATTATGAATACCATGAACCAACCTTCAATACGAAGAGAAGAGGATCCGGATATACACGTCAGTCTATCGTGTCGATTGCTACTGGGATGGTTCTCTGAGCTCTAAAAGCGAAAAGGCCATCCTAGTGTGCATCTGAAATACCCCTTGGTGTGCCACAGACTGAGCTGTCTCTTCATCCTCTTCCTCTTCAGTTCACGACGATTACGATGATTGGGAAGGAGTGAATGCTATCTGCCAACTCATCGATACCATTATGCATGTTGAGAGGGAATACGACTTCTTCGAGAATAAGAATGTACTTGAAGTGAGGAGATGCCTTCCTTTCCAGTCAGTGAATACCTTCCGTTCAGATCGGATTCTCGACTGGTCTTCCCTCTCTTCTCGCTCTTGGAAAGGGAGCGAATGAAGTGGCCGTTCACTCTCAATCTCCGACTACTCTCGAATGCTTCATCCGTCCCACCCTTCAACGTGCTTTCCCCACTCTCTCTACGAAGATCAAGTTGAGTTCGGGAGAATTCATGGATGCAAGAGTGAATAATAAGTGAGTTTCGAAACTTTTGAATTTTTTGAACTCATTTCATCAGATTCGACGTAATTCTCGCTCCTGAGATTCTGAATTGTCCCCGATCTGAGTACGATGAGATTCATTCAATGCTCGATCGAGGATTGACGGATGATGGAGTGTGGTGAGTAGATCAGCCTCATCTGAGCATTAGCCTCTCCCTCTCCGATTCACGTGCTCACTCGCTCTCTTCCACGAACGTTAGAGCATGGGGAATGGAAAGAGTCCAATGATCGCAACTTTTGTCTAAACATTCGAGTTCAATCTCCATTCTTTCAGTTTCATCTCCTCCCGTACCACGTATCTCTCGAATGATTCCGGCAGTCTCACAGACTTCTTCCATCTGCTTGCTAAACACAGGAAGTTCGTTCCCCTCATCAGATGGTGTTCTCCCTCTTCTGATATCCATCCACGACAGATCATTCAAATCACACGCAATCTCAATTATTGATCCTCGATCTCTTCCATTGTATTTATTGCACTCGACTCGCCCTTTCCCACTCTCGTCCCCATTACATGTCCATAAAGAGAATCCATGAAGAGAGGAAAGCGATTGGTAACACTACCTTACACGAATGAATACACGAAAGAGAATGAAGATCACTGACGCCCTACCAAATGAACGATCTTGTTCGAAGGAAGTTCTCAAACAAGTCAGATAGAGTGGATTTTCACAAATAAAAATTGAGAGAAGAAGTAATAAAATACATATTGATGATTTCTATTGAAGAATATCTTACATCTTGATCATCATATTGCCTTGGAGAAAGTTACTCGATCTGATGAGCGCACTTGCCACTCAAAAAATCGAATAGAAGCTCATTCATTCGCAGACTTTGTACTCCAAAAATGTTCTTGCTAAAAAACTATTTGTAAGAATAGTGCGGAAACTTTCGTTGTCGAGTTCGGACTCTTCCCTCATTATTTCACATCATGTAAGACTCCGAAGAGCGACAGTAAGCAATCGGCAGTATTCACGCATACAATGAAATTCGGCGCAACCTCTTTTCAATATTTATCCGTTTTTAATGCTTCCAGTACTGTTTGGTCTGTTATAACTAAAAGTCAGAATATAAAATACATCAGAGTCAGTAGTCTTTTCCAGTTAGTAGGCTTGAACAGTACCTTAATTTTAAATTTGCAAGGTCAAACAACGTTCAAAGGCAGAAAAATGCTGCAGATGCTGTCACAATGATTAGTGGAAATGTAGCATTTTTCATCATTGAAAAACCAGATGATTCGAAGATCGCCCAATTGCAAACATGTACTGAACATTTTTCCATCTGAAAAATTCAATTGGTAGCGCTATCAACAAATTTGAACGAATAAACAAAGTTGGGAAAGAGGGGTTAATTAGTTCAGAGACAAACAATATAATATTTCTACGAAGAGGCATTCACGACCAGCAAACTATCTAACCACTGTTCCAACGATAGCCTCACTGAACAATGTTGACATCGCCAAAAAGGAATGCATCATAAACCCTATCTTCGAATGATCGGAACTGTGATTTTTAAGCCTCCAATTATTTTTTACCGCTGCTTAATTCTGAAGCTCTAGAAAAGGTCCGAATAACGAAAAAGAAATATAAAAAAAAACATGGAAGAACCAAAAGAGTCCCTAACAAAGCTGATCCCTGCATGGAAAGCCCCACAACACCAGCGAACCTCTCTAATTTTTAATTTACGACCTTCCACAAGTTTGTTCCTCACTTCGATTAGCTCACTTCATCCTTTCTCACAATGGGAAACAGGTCAATTATTGAGAAGAGCCTTCATTAGATTTATGGTTGTTCTCAATTGAAACGATCGTCCTTTTTCTCCTCCCTTCTCATCCTCAATAATTGGGATCCCCTCACTTCGACTCCTCTTCCTCTCTCTCAGCTGTTTCCCTGCAAGACGAAACTGCGTAAATCCTGCAAATTCTCGTGCGATCTCGCTGTTTCGAGAGAGATTTATCTGCAGAGAATTGGTTCCGTCTCGAATATTTCCCCCTTCTGAGGTCAGAATGAGTCATAGATGAGTTCAATCGTCCATTCCAATCTGAGTGAAAGTGCATACTATCTAGTTTATTGGTAATGATTCTATCTATTCATCTGTCTCGACTTCTCTTCATTTCCCCCATTCTCTCCTACATTACTTGCACTTTCGCTTCTTTTTTACATCGTCACTCTTCAGTTATCAATCAACCTTTTTGTACCTACTTTCACATGTGAAAGCAATACCTGTATATAAGCATACTCATTTCTCAAAGCTCGCCAAGAACGCATGCACTTTCAAGTAGATCTTCCGAACAACGTTTCTTTGACAATCGTATTCCTCTTTCGAATCGCGAAATTTGTGAACTGTTCTCTTGATGCAGCAACATTCAACATCATCAGCACGCTGAACCATCCTAATCTGATCTCCCCCATTCCCTTCTCATGCACTCATCCTTCGATTCCCTTTCTACTCCGTTCATCCATCTTCTTCTTCTTTCTTACTTCTTCCCGTTGTTCTCATCACTCTTCTCACTTTCTTTCTGTTCCGGTTATTAATCCCCTTTCTCTTCCTTCCTTTCACTCGAATAACGACTGCCATCAATCCATCCAGAGAAGGAACTTCCTGCTCCTATTGCACTACTTCTGACCCCACTAATTTGCGAGGGCGAGAAACTTGAGAAGTACAACTTGTCAGATTCCTCACTTTACTCATTGAGTGGATGTGCAACTTTTCGATTCCTCAATCTTTGTCCCTTGCCTCTTCTAAACACTTCACTCCACTTACCCTTCCACTGCCCGTTTCTCGATCTTTCCTCTGTTGTTGGTCCTTCCTCCTCATTTATACACCTTCCATTCCAATGGTATTCCACATATGCCCTCTTCCTTCCCGAGGGGGCTGCTCACTCTCCTGTCCCCTCTCTAATAACTCCTCTTCCATAATGGCTAACCCCTTCCTCCCTCCCCTTTCTCTTCCTTGGAATGCCAATCGAGTCAATCAAACCTTCCCATCTAAGCGTCTTCTTCTCTGCTGATTCCCGAAACCGATTAGTGGAACCGCCAACGGACACTCGCCTCTTTTCCCCCTCGTTACGCAACCTTCCCTACCCCCATTGCCCCCTTCCTCGATTGATCTTTGATCTTTCTTTCTCTTCAGATGATCACCGTGAGAAGGAGCCTACCGCTCCTCTCCCTCTTCCTGGCTGTCAATGCAGTAAGTCTAATTAATAACTTGTCAATTAACAGTGATCGAACAGTAATCACTGCAGGTCAAAGTGATCCAGAATGGTCTCGCTCCTCCAGAGGTTGTACACACTCCCATCTCACTCAAACGTTCGTTCCACCCTCTCCTTTCACCTCCTATTGCTCTGATCATTCCGAATTGATCTTTGATCTTTGATCTTTCCTCTCCTTCAGCCCGTTGCATCGTCCATGCAGCTCCTCTCGATCTCATCTTCGTCCTCGACTCTTCAGGGTCACTCAGAAACCAATTCCAGGTACATTCTCGTGCAACGTGGTGTTTGACCTGTGTGATGCAGTGCTGACCATTAGCAAATGGTTCAGTTTAATAATACTGATTGTAGGATGAAGTGGACATCATTCGCCGCATCGTCCGTCACGTTACCATTGGAAAGGATGCAACCAGAGTGATGCTTGTGCAGTTCAGGTTGGTCATCCAGAACCATAATCACTAGCAATGCTGTTCGAAGCATTCTCACGGTGCGCATATTTTCGGACAGTCTTTCGTGTTTTCCCTCGCTAGAAGTCATTCCCACGACTGGTCATCATCATCATCACAGCGTGTATCCTCCTCCTCCTTCTCAGTCTCCTCCATTAGTCACTCAAATGATGCCCATGACGACACATAATTGCTGTAGAGAAGGGGAAGCTTCAGCGGAATCATTTAGCGAACATTAGTTTTTGTTATGACGGAGGGCAGGAATGCCATTCAACATGATAGTCATTAGTAACGTAGAAACAGAGAAGGTTCAATAACAAAGTGAGAGTGAAAGTGAAATTGATACTATGTATGCTATCGGTACTTGTGCAATGCTTTCGAATTCATGATAAGCAACACTCTTGAGTACATGTTGACCCTTAGCACCTTGAGTACTCTACGAGTATGTAGCATGCTTATTGCATGAGAGGTTGAGTACCTGATGAGTTTTTACCCTTCATGTTTATGACTAAGAAGCAGCAGCCATCGACCGTGAAACCAATCCTCTCTCAATAATTGAATGGATCTCAGCTGTTTATCGTCTGCCTTTCTTTCCTTTGTGACGCAAGGGTTTGGAATTGAGAGGGAAAGGAGAGACTAATTAGGATAGGCAAGGTGAGAATGAAAGGGAAGAGAAAGGAAGGGCTTGCAGTGAAAGGAAACGAAGAGAATGCGGAAGGATTTGCACAGTTCAAATTATCAAGAAACTATCAACACCTCGGACAAAACGTATATTTCAGTGGAATCCAGCACCTCGAATTCGATATGCTCAAGTTCACATCTCGAGATGAACTCCTCGGGGCTCTCGACGTACTGAGACACGTATCTGGAATCACGAGGATTGGAGGAGCATTCGAGTTCACGAGACTCCATCTCACTGCTGCTAATGTAAGTGTTTGATAACTAAGATGACGAAGAGTGAACGCGAAGAGTCTGTTCATAAAGCATCAATTCCTTCAGGGTCTCCGAGATGCGTCCGTCCCCAAAGTTCTGTATCTCCTCTCCGATGGGCGAACTCACGACTTCCCGAAGGACAACGAGCAGATCGCCATTCTGAGGAGGGAGATTCCCAATCTGGATGTGTTTGCTTATGGAACGGGAGAGTATGTGGCCATGCCCGCACTGCTCAATTACACTCTGGTGAGAACAGAGAGAAACTTTAGAATAATCACGTATTCGTCACTACTTTCATCATACTTTGACACATTCTTCAACATGCACTACTGTTCTCTATCCTCGGGTTGCATCAGGGAAACAGTGTCTAGAGGAATGTTTGTGCAAATTCCATCCCAGAGCAGAGTCTATTTATGACACAGACTTCAACCATCTAAACTCAAGAACAATTTCTACTAAATTGCACGAAAAAGAGGAACAACTGCACATTCAACACAATCAATTTGCAGTCAACGAAGAAGATTGTGACTTACAAGAATTTGAATGATCTCGAGCCAATGTTCGATCCGTGGAAGGGAACGGAGATCTGCGAGAAAGTTCCCGGTGAGATTTTGCTTTGCTGAAGTTTGATCAACTGATAGTTGCAACCTGTGAAGTAATTGTAAGGTTCATCAACCCCATTTCAGTGTGCATCAAGGGATCGGACAAGCCAGTGGATCTCGCTCTGGTCATCGATGCGTCGGAATCTCTCGATCGTCTCTTCGAATCTCAGATTGAATTTGCCATTGAAAGAGTCGTCCAGAACATCAACGTCCACTATCAAGCAGCGAAGTAAGCACTGAGAAACAGAAGATCGGGACAACTTCCGGCTTGTTTGTGCTGTTCTTGTGTGTATTCGTATATTTCTGGGTCACAGACACAACAAACTTAAGAGCATTGTCCCCACTCAGGGATTGCACCGACAGTAGAAACATCACAATGCATCCTCGTAAACAATCTCATCCACTTCAGAATCGCTCTGATCTCGTATTCTGGAATGGTCTTCACTCACTTCTCATTCAACAATCGATACACGAACAATTCGATGGTGATCAGACAGATCAATAGTCTCCGATCCATCAAGGGAGTAACGTCGACGGATATGGCACTCAAGGAGGCACTCGCCCTCTATACAACCAAGGCTCACGAGTCTGGTACGTGACATTCAACGAATTAAACATCTATTGCACTACGATGATGCGACCGTGACACAAATTCTTCACAAAGAACACGTGGCGGTTTTTGGTACTTTCGAGGACTGTCTAGGGTGATGTTGGAAAGAGTAGTTATCTCATGCGAAGAGAATGAAAAGCCATGGAATAAAATATTGATGATAACAATGAAAAGCACACGAACATTTTATTCATTTCAGGAGCTCGTCCTGACGCATCGAAGCTCATTGTCGTACTGACCGATGGACACTCTGCTAGAACACCCGGTGAGTACACCAAACATTTGCAAAGAAGGCTCACGGTCAAGCTTCGAGAGCCATTTCAACATTACTTCTCTTCAGCAAAGGAAGCAGAAGCAGTCCGAAAAGCGGGCATCAACGTAATCGCCGTTTCTGTGGCTGGAAGGCCGTATGTCGATGAGAGAGAACTACTCGCCATTGCGGGAGATAAGGAGAGAGTATTCACTCCCACCAATCTGCAGGTGAGCATGGATTTTACGTGTTGGCAATGAAGATAACGATAAATTGTCTCAGGAATTCGAGCATGAGTTCTTCAAGTACGTCGGATTCGGATGCCCCGGAGCTGAACTGGCCAAGGATGCTAGTGAGTTCATCTTTCATAATCTTCTCGATGTAGTCGGAATTCTTCAAGTATTCCTTTCCTTGCAGAACCAACAATCCGCGGAGCCACAGACGTCACCTGTGATGCATCCTCGCTCACTTTCACAGTTCGAACGCAGAAACCGATGAAGGGAATGATGTACGCACAGAGATATCAGGACAGCGATGAGTGTGTACTGGTCAGTTGGTCTACGTTCATTCCATTATAACTGCCACATCAACCGTTGACTCAAACTCTTTCGAAACATGCTCACAGCAGAGCTGAATCATTTCAGCATACTGATGGCTCCGACCGCGAAGTTACCATCAAGTTCAGAGCTGGAACTTGCGGACTGGATAGAATTCCCACTGTGGTGAGATCTCCCCTCTAACTTCCAGCTATCTGTCATCTTCATTCTTCCAGAATGGAAAGGGGTACTCGTACAACATCTCAGTCATCCTTCAATTCCATCCACTCATCATGACAAGAGCTGATACTGTGAGTGATTACTCTTTGAGCTTTATCTGACTTCATCTCCTCCTCCTTCAGGGTTTGGACATCTCATGCTTCTATGCGGCTCCCGTTGCTCCTTCTGAGATTGGACGATCGAGTATCAAGAAACTCGCTGATACTCAGTGCACCTATAGACTACACAAGTAAGGAATCATTCACTCTTGCCTATGTTCATCTAAAATAGAAAGGAAACGAAACTATCTTTTGCAGATACGCTGCATCTCACTGTGTTGCTCTCGATGCGAGAGTGGGAGAGAGTCTCTTCCACAAATGGACTTGCGATAATGGTGATGATCTTTCATATTTGGAGTTCCAAGGAGCAATGAGCTCATGAATAGAGGGAACTCATCTATTCATCTTGTCTGCAATATTCCCAGTATCTATTCCCTCGTCATTCCGGTCGTAACTCAGTCTGTACCTAATATTCTCTTCTCTTCCAGCCCCCAACTACCAATATCTCGTGCACGATTGCTCAGTTCGATCAGAGAAGCATCACGTTCAATTCCTCGATTCGAATGGATGTCAGATGGATGACGTCATCTTAGAGACTCCCAATTACAATGGATTAATCACGAGGAAGAAGGGAGAAATATTCGTGGCACAGGTGAATATTGCAGGTGGCTGTAGAGAGAGCAACAGTTCCTTGTTCAAACCATTGTATAATGTCAAGAGATCACCTGAAGTATCCAGGCTATGTCTCGTGATTGACATACCTTCTTTTCCAGGAAATGAGTGCCTTCAAGTTCCCTGGGGACAACAATCTCGTCTTTGAGTGTTCCGTTTCTCTCTGTGATATGGAAGGAGATGATGAATGCACTCAGATGATCGTACGTTATTCATTCTTCGATATGCCAGTTCAACAATTCCTTGTGTATCGTTAAAATTGTGAATTACAGCCTCCGAAATGCTCCAATTCCACATCCCGACAGCTTGTCGACACTAGAAACGGACTGAGAAGGATCAAGAGATCCCTCCCAGCTGTGAAGGTGAGCGTTCTTCTTCAATTATTTCTGAGTTATCCATGCTTGTTTCAGAGAGGATTCGCCCTCACTCTTCCGGTCGAGACTCGTACCCTCAACGTGGTTGAATCGGAATCGATGAGTCCACGAGATGCAGTGAGATATTGTGCTATCCACTAATCTCTCCCTTCTCTCTCTCTTAGCCCATTTGATACTCCAGCGATAGATTCGATTTCCCAGTTCCATAGTCATCTCATTCTCTTCCCAGTGATCAGTGCTATTCTAGCAGTTTCGATGTAATTAGTGTGTCAGAAAGATTACCACGGGTTTCCCTCCGCTTCCAACCTTTACTTCGTCGATCCAGGAATGTATTGTACTCTCTTCTTATTCGTCTTCTCGATAAAGGCCTTTCCAATCACAGACGATGGAGTATCCAATGGCAATGCAAATAGTCTCTGTTTTTGTGTGTTTCTTCTTCCGATTGACACAGATATCATCCCCGTTCCCATCAGAATCTCCCCCTCTCCCTCTCCCTCCCTCTCCTCCCTTCACGTATGATAGGTGTGTACCGATTGGGTGTCGGTCTTCCTTTCCAACTAGATTCGTCCCCTCTCCTCCCCTTCTCTTCCCTCTCTCCCTCATCCGAATCCTTCCGTTTCTCACACTTGCATCTGTTCCATACCATCTTGTGGTTGATATTGATCTCGTTGATTTGATTAGACCGATTATCAGTCCTTCCTTGATTCATCCATTCCAGTCAAAATGAGGGAACGATTATTCTTGCTGCTCTTCTTGGTCACTGTTATCTCGAGGTAACATCGTTCTACATTACCTAGGGGTTCGCTTTCGTATGACCCTGTCTCAGTTTGAATTTGAAGAAGAATACAGCTAGGTACATAGCATAATCCATTTAGAAATAGTTCGCTCTACAAGCATAGAATCTGAATTGTTAAATTCTTCGCTCCCTGTTCAATGTCCTTCTTCAGTCCGACCCTCGGAAAGGAGAAGAAAGCTACTCCGAGTATTCTCGATCTATTGGAAGTGGAAGCAGCGAAGGAGATTGCTAAGAAAGTGGGATAATCGTTTATTTGATGTCGCATTTCCTCCGACTATTCCGTGATGAGGGAAGGAAATTTTAGCTGACCGAAGATGTCGCTTCTTCTACAATCATCTCTTCAACAACTGCAAAGCAACACTATCCACCAAGGCAGAACAATGCCATGAATCCATTCAGGTAATTAGGTTTCCGAAATGAGCTTTCACATCATAGTCTACATGCACTTTATGGTTTACCTGATTTCAGTGTTAGAGGATTTTCGTAAATTTCTCCTAATTGCAGTCGAGAGCGCGCTTCAGTCATTCGAATCTACGGCAATCTAGCCAAGTCTGATGCTGCATTGAGAGGGGGAAGATCCAATAATGGAATAATGATGCATCTGAGAGCACGAAGGAACAGTGAGTATTGGCCATCTCTCTACTGCCCTTTCTTCACGAAACTGAGATCTGAGAAACTGAGACGCTTTAGACCTACTTGTCAGAAATAGACTAGATTCAACTCGATCTGGATCCTGACAAGAGTGGCATTGACTTCTGCCCTCGGGCTCTCTCTCTTTCACGTAGACTTCTCCCCTTTCACGCGTGTCTCTCCCTTGTGCAAACTGTAACCGATCGGCCTCTTTTGAATCGCTTCCGCCTCCTAGAATAGAGGGAGACGAAGAGGGAGAGAGAGGGGAGAAGACAGATCAGACGAGAGACATGATCTATCCCACCCTTTTCAGTGGCATTCGTTCGACCTCCCATCGGATTTGGTGCACCTCAAGGATATGGAGGAGGAGGAGGAGGAGGGCAGGGCGGATACAGTCAGGGAGGAGGGAGTGGAGGAGGATACGGTCCATCGGGTGGATACGGTGGACAGTCTGGAGGATACGGTAATGGACCCTCTGGAGGTGGAGGAGGAGGTGGTTACGGAGGACCCAGTGGTGGTTATGAAGGAGGAGGAGGAAGTCGGGGAGGGTACGAAGGAGGAAGAGGAGGAGGAGGACAAGACTACGGTAGCCAGGGAGGATACGGTGGATCTGGAGGAGGAGGAAATCAGGGTGGATACAGTGGAGGAGGTGGTGGGTACGGTAACGAAGGAGGATACAATGGAAGTGGAGGAAACGGCAGTGGAGGAGGCTACGGTAACCAGTATGGAGGAGGAGGAGGATCCTCTGGTGGTGGAGGATCTTCAGGAGGATACGGTAACCAGGGAGGCTATGAAGGAGGAGGATACGGTGGAGGAGGAGGGAATGGAGGAGGATATCAGGGAGGAGGCGGAGGAGGATACGGACAAGGAAGCCAAGGAGGAGGAGGATATGGAGGACAAGAGGGGGGATATGAGAATGGATCATCAGGAGGATATGGAGGAGCGAATGGAGGATATGGGAATGGACAAGATGGAAGATATGGAGGGCAGGGAGGAGGAGGAGGAGGAAGTGGATACGGTAATGGAGGAAGCTACGGTGGACAGGGAGGGGGCGGAGGGGGATACGGTAGCCAAGGAGGTGGAGGATACGGTGGTGAGCAAGGCGGATACGGTGGTCAAGGATCTTCTGGAGGATACGGTGGAGGGAATGGAGGAGGAGGAGGAGGATATGATGGAGGAAGATACTACGATCAGGGAGGAAGTAATGGAGGCTATGGAGGAGATCAGAGTGGACAGGGAGGAAGATACGGTAGTTATCAGCAGCCAGGAACGTTCCAAGGATCGAAAGGAGGAGGGAATGGAGGATACAGTCAAGGAAGTGGAGGTGGAAGTGGAGGATATGGAGGAGGATATGAAGATGGAAGAGATGGAGGATATCAGGGAGGTGGGGGATCTGGAGGAGGAGGAGGATATGATAATGGAGGAAGTGGAGGGTACCAAGGAGGAGGAGGTGGAGGGTACGGTAACAGTGGAGGATCAGGAGGGTACGGTGGATCGAATGGTGGATACGGTCCCGAGGGAGGAAGAGGAGGAGGAGGCGGATACAGTAATGGAGGAAGTGGAGGAGGTTATGAGGGAGGAAGTGGAGGTTATGGAGGATCGAACTACGGAGGTGGAGGCGAAGGAGGATACGGTGGTCAGGGCGGAAACGGTAGCTCCAGTGGCCAAGGAGGATACGGTGGAGATCAGTACGGTAGCGGAGGAGGATACGGCGGCGGACCCAGTCGATACAGTTCGAATCCAGGAGGTCCCGGAGGACCAGGTGGTTATGGAGAAGGAGGTGGAAGCGGAGGAGGATACGGTAATGGAGGATACGGTGGTGAAGGATGCACTCCTAACTACGGTCCTCCTTCCCCTCCCACTCCTCCCCCTTGCAATCCAAGTGGAGGAGGAGGTTACTATGGGAATAGAGGAAGATGATAGAGGAATGTACTCGAATTGGATTATTTATTATGTACGGGCACTATTACTCTATTCTTGTCTGCTTAGTATTTATTGATTGAATGAACCCATAGATTCCGTCAAATCCGTTCCAAATTATCTGTGATGCCAGAATAAAGACATTTATTCCGAATCTCCTCTTCGTTGGATGAGATGGTAGATCTGATGACTATTCGAGATCCAATTGAACAATGGATTCGATAGCATCAGAGGAACTTCGATTGAAGAGACGGGAGATTTGTCCGAGTTCGAATAGTCACTTGAATCCTGAAGAGGAATAAGTGTTGTCGTCAGTACTTAGAGATACGCATTTGCTCATTTCCGTTGAAAGATCTTGAGAGTAGAAACCAAATCATCATTTCCGTCACTTTTCTATCCGACTAATCTCTTTCAATCCGACAGAAACACCAGAAAACTATTCAGTTCCGATTTGTTTTGCATGTTTTGAGATATGGTTTCGGTTGGAACGAAGATGCTATTTCGAGAAGTTTGGTGATGAAGTGGGGAAGATTGGCAGTAAAAGGGACGACTTACGTAGTCTTCCATAATTATTGTTCCCAGAACGAAGGGAATGAGAAGAGCAGTGAAGAGAAGTCGAGGAATGGACATCTGAAGTGAGGGGAAGAATGAGTAAGGGAGGAGGGAGGGAGGATGGGA
This sequence comes from Pristionchus japonicus, assembly GCA_900490845.1. Classification (NCBI taxonomy): domain Eukaryota; kingdom Metazoa; phylum Nematoda; class Chromadorea; order Rhabditida; family Neodiplogasteridae; genus Pristionchus; species Pristionchus japonicus. Next base: position 1,026,868 of record LS506675.1, read on the forward strand.
TGGGGAATGACACGGATGATGAGGAATTAGAGTGCATTAGAGTGAGGAAAAGCAAGTAATTTGGGAGGCATGACTCCAGTCGGGTATTGACACAGGAGGAGGGAAGGGGGTGGGAGTACTCCATCTCATCTGGAGATGAAGAAGGAGAAGGAGGAGGAGGGGAGGACTCACGAGTGAGCCACGCCTACTAACTGAAATAGATTGGGACTGATGTGAAGGATCTGAAGAAATAACAGATCGAATAATAATGAAGAGATCGAATATTACCACCTATACTTCCCTACCATAACAGATTTACCTTCGTCATTGACTGGTCTCATTACATCTGAATCCACCTGCCCCTCCCTCTCTCCCTTCTCCTCCTCCACCTGACATTTCCATTGATGTCTGCTCACTGCAGTCCATTCCTGATTGCAGTCTTCCCTTGAGATAAACAGATCAGGAAGGGATAAGTGGAGATGAGTCACGAGATCCGATTTCAAGCCGCAGTCCAAATTGAGAGAAGCTCCAACTTACTCTCAATCAGCATGATACAAAAGGCATAGCAGAGTGAAAATCTGAATTGGAGAATTATCGAATTTGTCAATAAAACGATGGCATTTTTCATTAACACGTTAGATGAGAAAAATTATCTGTAGATCTAGATGCCATGTTCCAAATCTTGAGATACATAACTTAGAAATTTTGAGAAGACTGTGCATATTGAACGAGCACAGGATATATGAATCATGCGTATAGTATCGAAGTTCTTCTTCACGATTACTATGATTTTCGAAATTATTTGCTATAAGTCGAAAAAAAAACGCGAAATGTAATAAATCACTTCTTGATCGAAAGCTGCACTACCGTAGTCGCGCTCATTTTTCACAGTTTTCGAAATCATTTTTGAATGTTGCAGCGTCTGTTTCCGATGCTGTTGTTTCTGTTTGTTTTCATGTAGTTGCCAATCTGTAACTTCTGTCATTTCCAGATGGGTAAGAAAGAAGAGATCGACGAGATCTGTGAGCGGTATCTCAACAGGAGGGAAGAACGGCAGAGGGTCAGTTTTTTCTTCCTTTCAACGCGTGGTTGATCCTTTTTGAGAGTCAACCTGGGCCTTCCTTCAGATTATCCGTAATCTCGTAATTTTAGGTCGCTGAATGCGTGGATCGATGCTTGAGAAAGGGATACGACTATGACCAGCTCAGGGTCAGTTTCTTTCGTGTACTCTTTTGAGTAGTACAATCATGAGTTTAGTGTATTTCTTTTTTAATTTGTTTTAAGAATAATTGGTGCTTTGTTCAGGATCGTTTGGGTGACTGCGTTTCTGACTCTCACAAGGCCGCGAAGCTCCTCTCTGCTTTTTCCTCTTCCATGTCGCAGTTCAAGAAGAAAAGCAGGGTAAGGTTTTTTTGGTTGATTCCGGTTTTGGGGTTGAGTAATTTCTTCGATATTTATAGAGAAAATAGTCGGCACATGTTTTAATAAATTACTTTCAGTTCACTGAGGGTAATCGTGAGAATGAGCGGGACAGAAAAGAAGAGAAGAAGGAGTCATCGACTAGGAGAGATAAGGAGAACAAAGGGTGAGGAGTACTTCAAGGAAAATGTGCATATTTAATTAGATGAAATGTAGTACTTTATTAATAAATGAATTGCAGGGGTGATGACGGAGTGCCAGGAATTGACAAGGAGGAAGTGAAGAGAATCGCACAGGAGATGCTGGCTAAGAAAGTGCAGCAGGAGCATGACAGAAAGAGCAGAGTTGTCACGGAGGAAGAACTACGGTTAGATGCATTACGTATTACTGATTACTCTTCTGAATCAATTTATTTAATGCATAATATATATATTTTAAAGGCGAAGCGCGTTACTTGACTCCTCACAAAAATATTAGTCTTTCAGTGAGAAGGAGCTGCGATACAAGGCTCAGCAGGAGCTTTTGGATGCGAAGCTTCGTCTCAACATCCCCGCAGTTCCTCTCTCTGCTGCACAGAAGGAACAACTGGCTAAGCTGCAGCCAAAGGACAAATCGGCCGCACTCGATCCCGCTGAAGCACGTCAGTATTTTTACAGGGCACAGTATCAGATGTGGAATACTCTAGAACAAAGAAAGAAGAGAATCAGGGTCAGAAAGAATCGATTATTTCCAGTGTCGTACATGAATATGTCGATGAACAAGAAGTCGAGGATGGAGGAATTGAAGGCGAAACTGGCGAGTAAGAGCAGTACGATAGCGAAGTTGCCGCCAGCCGCAGCACTCGCAGCTGCAAAGGTCGACGCGGCACTCGCGCCCCCGCCTGCGAAGAAGGAGAGGAAGGAGGAGGTCGAACAGGTGAGGGAAGGGAGTGAAAAAATTGAATTATTTATTTTTGGTACACCCCACCACGGTTGGGATTTTTTTCGAATTTTTTGACCAAAAAAATCTCGAAATCGAAAAAAATTTGGAATTTTTTTCAAAAAATCAAAATATATTTCCGTCAGTATTTTGACAAGATTTCAGTCTATTTCTCGATAATTTCGATTCGGATAAATTAAAGCAAAAAATGACTAATTGAGTCGTACATTTCAAAAAGGAAGCATATTCTGGAAGATTTTTCCCAGAAACGAATTTTCTTTTTCCGTGGTCATACAAAAATTGAATGAAAATTCTAAATTGGTGATAACGGCAATACATGATAGTCGTTTCGCTAGGGTATTGAAAATAATGCAAAAATGACGCATTTAGTGATTTTTACATCTTGAATTTCGCTTGAATAGAAATTTGGGTTCATAATTTTTTTGATATTATTTTCAAAAAATCCTAGCCCTGTACCCCACGTGAATAAATATTGGTGATGTGAAATCTTAGTAATGACTATCCCTTCGCAGGAAGAGACTGCGTTCGTGGACGATCGTCTCATTCTGAAGTCGGCCACTCGAGGAAGAAGAGCGATTGTCTTCCATGAGAAGGGAGAATTCGAACAGATTGCTAATAAGCAGAGGGCAAAAGCCAAGTTGGAGAAACTCCAGGTAAGAAGGATTATCAATTTTGAAATATAAGGAGAAAATGGTCTGGAAGTAATGATCGTATAATAATAGTTGACCTATTTCAGCAAGAGATCTCGAAGGCAGCAAAGCAGACTGGAATCTCGTCGGCAGTCAAACTGGCAATGGTGACCCCCGCGGGAACATCGAATGTCCAGATGATCCCTCCCATCGAGTGGTGGGATCAAGTCGTCATTGATGCTGATGAGTACGTTTATCTGTTTTTTTTTCTTTAAATATATCATCAAGAATATCAGTAGCAAGTGATTCATTGTCCTCATTGCAGTTACGAGTCTCTCCCTACTGAGGAGGACGCCTCTCGATACGACAATGCCATCTCTGATCTCATCGAGCATCCTATCAAGCTGCAGCCTCCCAATGAGAGTCTCCAGCCACATTATCTCAGGGTGAGTTGAGATTTGACATATGAGAAAAAGGGGAAGTATTTGTGGTTGATAAATGATAATTATCTTTCAGGTGTACCTGACGACGAAGGAAAGGAAGAAGATCAGAAGACAGAACAGGAAGGAGACACTCAAGGAGAAACAGGAGAAGATCAGATTGGGATTGGAGAAACCACCTGAGCCCAAGGTTTGTGGAATGGTGTTACCAAAGCGTCTGGTACAAATGTCGATGACGGCATCATATTTTTGTAATTTAAAATGTTTTAATGAAAAAATCAAAATCGCTAGTGGAATCCGTTGTGTTTAGATGAAGCTGTCTAATCTGATGAGAGTGCTGGGCACGGATGCCATTCAAGATCCCACGAAGATGGAAGCACACGTGAGGAAGCAGATGATGGAGAGACAGAAGAAGCACGAGAAGGTTTGCGATTTGTTTATTTATTTTAGTAATTCGTTTATTGTCTGAGAGGGAAATAAAGAAAGTCTCAATATTCAGGAGAACGAGGAGCGTAAGCTGACGAAGGAGCAGAAGGCAGCTAAGAAGACGAAGAAACTGAGTGAGGATGTGAGTCTCGGAGTTCACGTCGCCGTCTATAGGTGAGTGCTTTCGCTTCTTTTCTTTTTTAACCAATTTCACGAGGTGTATGAGCTTGTTCGATTGAGATATTGAAGGAATAGGATTGCAGGATGAAGTCTCTCGTGCATCCAGCGAAGAAGTTCAAGGTGGAGATGAATGCTAAGCAGTTGCAGATGACGGGAGTCATCCTCATGCACAAGGACTTGAATGTAGTCGTAGTCGAGGGTGAGGACACTTTTACTTCATTCAGTTTGATATTTATATTTTTTAAATCGAAGTGATGGTGAGGAATGAAATAGACCTGAAGCAGAACGCGATTGATCATGGTATTACAGGAGGTCCGAAGCAGCAGAAGTTCTACAAGAATCTGCTCCTGCAACGAGTGAAGTGGGAGGAGGAGATTATTGGAGAGAAGAAAGCAGCTGTGGATAAGGATCAACCTGGAGAGAGAAACAAGTGTGAATTGGTTAGTATCGTTTCCATTACTTCAGTTTCCTAAAATAATCATTTCACATTATTCACACTTCTCAAGGGAAAAAATTGCTTGAGTAATTTTAAAAAGGAATAATGTTGTAAATTTCAGATCTGGGAGGGAATCGTGAAGAAGCGGGCGTTCCGTGATCTACGAGTGCATACGGCGACTATTGAGAAGCAGGCGAGAGAGATTCTGGAGAAGCACGGTGTTGCCAACTACTGGGATCTTGCCTATTCTACTTCCATCTTATTGGAGGGACAGAACTCATTGGATGTGTGAGAAGAGAGAGGGTAGTCACTGTCTAGATACAACATTCTACATTTCATTCTTCCCTCTGTGTCCCATCTATATTCCTGTTGTGTAGTTTGTTTCACCAATTTTTATCATTGACGGTAGTTCTTATGTATTGCTAAACTTTCCCTATCGTTTTGCTCGTTTATTTGATTTTTTAATATTCGTTTCTAGAAATTGATAAATTAATTATATTGTGGAGCTAATATGATAAGATTGCAAGTGGTTGGCATTACCTAGGCAAATAATATATGGAAGAAGGAAGAGAATGGAAAGGGAAGGAAATATTCCAGTGAGGGTCGATGGCTGGTGGGAAGGGAGACTGTGCGACTAGTGAGTATGTAAACTGGGCTCATCGATTGATCGTCTCTTCCAGCATTATCCCGATTGAGAGAGGATGTGAAGAATACGAAAGAAGGAGTGGAGATGAGGATTTCCATGCTAGAAGAAGTGTTCACCTCACTCCAAAGCTGTCAATGGAGAGATGTGAGTGGGATGCCATCTACTGTATCTTCTACAGTACTCTTTCAGGCTCTCAACGTATCGTATGAGAGTCCGAGGTCGTCTACAGTATCATGCACATTCGAAAAAAGTAGATTCATTGAAGATCAAGTCTGTGTCGATATTCTGATTGACTGCTTGGATGATAATGAATGGTTAGCAAAATTATCGATTTTTGTCTCATCATTGAGTCTATTACAGTCTTCTATCGGTATCGACCAATCCATCTTCTACATCAAAATGGTTTTTGCTTGACGAGAATGAGAAGCCTACTCAAGTCTTGAGGTTAGTATCTCTCTAAATATAAACATCTATAATATTACTACAGTCGAACGACAACGAATCCATTCCGATTGATTCTTTCGTTTCCTCGATCCATTCTCTTCTCTTCCGACCCCACAACTACTGTAATCATTCATCTATCGAAGCTGGAGAGAAATCAATCAGAAGAGTGAGAAATACGATTTTCACTGATTTACTTATTAGTATTGATTGTAGTGAACGGCGTCTATCGCAAGCATTCATACGAAATCCTCCCAAGGATTCATTGATTGTTCCCATCGATATTTCTGCCGCTGGAGAATTCTCCATAGATTCGTTAAAGTCACTCACTGATGTAGATCAGTCTGGTGAGAGATTTTCCAGGATTGACATCTTCCTAATGTTCTATTACAGAATTCGAACAACTACTGTACGCACTCCGATTGGTGTACTGTACCAAGACTCTTCCGCCCTTCATAGATATCTACAAATTCCAGACGAATATGGGAATGAACTTCGAGCGGAAGGATTATGGAGAACAGATCGTAAGTAAATCCATTCTCAACCATTTGGTCATTCTCTGCAGATTTTCGTTGGATGTGGATTGTTCTCTAACATTCTGATTACGACTTTGAGGGATGAGATCAACTACAATTGTGTATTGCATACTGTATTCGCCAGGTATTCATTCAATATTGTCCTTCGTTCAAATTTACCATTTCAGAAGTGACGAGGAATTAAAACGAGCTGTCAACTGGGCGATTCAATTGTGTAATTCGAGTTGAGAGTAATATCTGTACAAAACAGACGAATAAATATTATAAATTTGTTCCAATTGTGACAAATTAATTTACCGAAAATAAAAAAATAAACCTTTGAAAATCTGTAAAGCCCCCGTCTATTTTTTTGAAGGCTCCGCACATTGTTGCAAACCCTCAGAAAAAAGCTCCCGCAATTTGTAAAAGCTCCGCACAGTGTTTCAGACCCTCAGAAAAATAAGATAACTCACGACTAATTTTTAAAGATCCACATAGTCTTTCAGACCCTCAAAAAATTTATAAAGCTCCCGACTAATTTTTTAAGCTCCGCACAGTGTTTGAGACCCTTGGGAAAATCTATGAAGCATGATGGTGATTTGTGCCTACAACTGGCGGAGTCTGGGCCTAGCCCCCGGAGTCCAAAACTCGATATTGAGCAGGGCTTGAATTCCAGGCGCGAGCATGCCTTCGTAATCAATTCGCCACGACTCGGAAAGTAATACAAACACTCCCAAAAGTTCAGCATCGTTTATTGAGTGGCGTTGGAACACTCCTGCACCGGAACCACGAATGTTCAAAAATCACCCTTGTAATGGTGAACTCTCAAAATAGGGTCATGTGAAAAGGTAGCTTATTGGACTCCGAAGCGCAAATGGTGGGCCAATGCTATCATGCTCTCAGGATCATCAGCCCTCATCACAAGAATAATTTTAAGCCTAAGAATGAGATACCGCTAGCAGCAGAGTTATGAATTTGCGTCATCAAATTTGGGGAATTTCTGCAGTCGTGGAGAGTGGTCGCAGCAACTTGAAACTTTTTTTCTGGGTAGCCCTAAGACTGATCTCTATGCACAAAAAGTTTAGTGAGTGGAAACTGTTGTATCGAGGGTATTCACCCCCTCTCTACACTATAGTCCTACTCTGTAGCATATTTCGAAAAAGTACATGAACTGTTGCGACATCACTATGCAATAACGAAGCGTTCGCTTGATACCGAACAACATGCGTCTCAGGTAACTCTGTTTGAATCTAAGCAGAACAAAATTAGAATCTAATTCGAGAAATTTTAATTTCACCCAGGGCTAAATCAGATGATAAAATCTCCTAATTAGATTCGAAAATATTCTGATTAGATTCTAAATTCACTAAACGTTCAAATTAGATTGTAATAACTTCTGATTAGATTCTGATTCCTTCTGTTTAGAT
>LS506675.1:1035322-1049451 GCA_900490845.1 Pristionchus japonicus
GGGTAAGAGATTGGACTTTAAGATCAAATTTAATTCTGTTTAGATTCTGAATTCTTCTGATTAGATTCTGATTCTTGTAAGTTCGTTTTGAATCTAATCACAATCTAATCAGGTTCAACTTCTTATTAGATTATAAAATTTTCTTATTAGGTTCTAAACTTACGTTTGTTCTGATTAGATTCAAACAGAGTTACCTGAGGTTGTATTCTTCGATGGACTACATGTGCAACGAAATAATAATTAGCTCGTTATTTTATCTGGTTCAAAAGTTACAGACGAATGAAAGTGCCCAAATACTTATGGTCGCTACTGTAAGATCCCGAGAAGATCCCGAGTAATTTTTCAATACTTCGTCCAGTGTTTGAGACCCTCAGAAAAATGTATTAAGGTCCCGACGAAATTTTTAAGCTCCGCACAGTGTTTGAGACCCTCAGAAAAATCTATAAAGCTCCCGACGATTTTTTTAAAGCTTCGCACAGTGTTTGAGACCCTCAGAAAAATCTATAAAGCTCCCGACTAATTTTTCAAGGCTCCGCACAGTGTGTGAGACCCTCAGAAAAATCTATATAGCTCCCGACGATTTTTTTAAATCTCCGCACAGCGTTAGAGACCCTCAGAAAAATCTATAAAGCTCCCGACTAATTTTCAAGGCTACGCACACTGTTTGAGACCCTCAGAAAAATCTTATTAGCTGCCGACTAATTTTTCAAGGCTTCGCACAGAGTTGCACACCATTCATTGTCACTCACAGATTAAGAGTTGCCTCCTTATCTCCTCCCGTCTCTTCGGCTGCTCCACAACATCTTCGATTGAGATAAACGAGGGCAGATTGGCCAAGCATCAGGAAGGAATTCACTCCATCCTCCATTCGATTAGCACGGTAGCTGGGAGGGAAACGCTTCTTTCATCTCCCCCTAATCATTCACTCACTTCTCGAATGCTTCCTTCTCTTCTTCATTCATTTCTTCTCTCACAGCAAGGGGAGCGTACATCAACTTGTTCATTGCTCCCACTACTTCGGACGGAGCGCGGAGGGCTGCAATCAACTGAAGAAGTATCTTTCTACTGTTTTTGTAGAGTTTTTTTTACTACTCTCACAGAACAGCTTGAGGAAGGGAATGATCTGGAAGAGGAAGAGTTCTATTCTCCCTTCCTTCTCCCTTCTCATCTTTCACCTTATCAGTCATTGCGAGCGAGAGCCGTTGCAAAAAAACGGGGAAAATCTATTTCTTCATTTCTCTGCAGATTTTCGTTGGATGTTTTCTAACAATCTTATTGCGAATTTGAGAGATGATATCAACCACTGTATTGCATATTTTATTCGCCCGGTATTCAATCAATATTGTTCTCCGTTTCAAATTTATCATTTCAAAAATGTCGAGGAAATAAAACGAGATGCCAACTGGGTGATTCAATTGTGTATTTCGAGTTGAGAGTAATAGATGTATGTACAAAACAGACGAACAAATATTACCCATTTGGTCCAATTGTATAAAATCAGTGATTTCAACATACAACATACAGTATGATACAACAATGAAAGTTTGATGATCGGCATGCCAGAGTTGAGATTGCGCGAATTATCCGGTCTCGCGCTTTTCCCTTGTGGTAATGCTTCATGCTGGGTAAATATTGAGTGGGATCTTGTGCTGGATATTAAACAATGGCATTTGAATATTCCGTTTCTTTTATGAATTATCTTCTCCCAGTGGCATAATTTGATCTTCTTTATCTTGCAGATTTATTTATCTGCTTCTTGTTGCAAATGAATTTGCCTCCATCCAGATATCGGTCAATGATTTTTCAAACATTTCTTAATAGAGAAAATGTTGCAATTCGAGATGCTGGCATATGTGTGAGTATATATCTCTATTCGATAAACCTAGCAAAGTTTCCCTCTTTTGCTTCAACGATCGTAAAAATAATACAGCAAATAGACCAGTCATTCTTATTTCTGTATTCTGAGTTTAACGACAACGGGATGAACCACTAAGAGATGTATCTTACAGAATTCTGAAACTGTCTTTCCTTCAGGTTCCGGCCCTCTTCTTAGTTATTGAAACACTCTATCGTAATCGGAATGAATGGATCATATCGGAAACCAACATGACTCTTGAAAAAAAGGAGGTTAAGAGTGCGCCATTATATTCACTCACGTGTACACAATAATATTCCAATTTTTTTGTCTCCACAGATCTTGAAGATGCACTCGGTTGCATTTTGTACTGCACTATATACCGATTACGGTCCTTGCGAGAAATTGACCTTCGAGCTGATACACAAAAGGCTAGTGAGAAAGTCATGAAAATCCAGCATTAAGATGACCTAAATTATGCAGATAATACACATCACAGCCAACGTTTTCAGCATTGGCATTCGTAATTACTACATCTTGAGAGGCATGCGATTCTTCAGAATCGATATTCTTCCAATTATAATGAGATCGCTAGACGAAGAACAGCAGGTGAATGCATCACCATGATGTTCATTATCTCTTCAATCGTTTGCTAGAATCAAATCTCTACTATATTTAAATCGCACATAAAATTTGAACTGAAGATGGAAGAATCGTACAGAAGGGAGTGGAAAGCAGAGGTATCTACGCATTTAATAGCAGTTGTTTTTACAATTAATCATGCGTTATCGATGGACATGGCGGAAAATGTTTTTTTTGAAGGATCGAACCATGCTCCGGGAGGAGTGGGAGAATGAAAGGTACGCGGACACTTCGCTAGAGTATGAAAATGATCTCAGTGATTGAATTGTGTGTATACTCATCACTAGGCACCGTCAAACGTAAAAAATCGTGATTTTTCTGAGATTCTTCACATAGTGGGTTAATCATCTTTCAAATGCGTATCCCTTATATTCCCAATTCAATAAGTTTGTCTGATCCAATGTAGACCTTGCAAGTACTTCAATGTTGTAGCCCTTTCATAATTTCCAATTTATCACTTCTGAAGTAACGAGGAATTAAAACGAGCTGCCAACTGGGCTATCCAATTGTGTAATTCGATTTGATAAATAGACTTATGTACAAATGAGATGAATAAATCTTACTACTTGGTTACAATTATGGCGAATCAGCAATACCGGTCGGACTTTGTCTTTTGACGACGATACAATAGCACTTCGTGGAGACTGCCGTCGTTTTGTGCTGAACGAACCTAAACAAACGAGAATGATGTGCGAGAAAGAGCATTTGAGACTATGTCAAAATAAGAAATGACTGACCTCAGCCTTGTTAGCCAGATCGACGGACACGTGTCTTCCCTTGAGATCCACTTTCGAGTGCTGATATTTCTTGCTGCAAGGATACGGTTACGATATATTTCAAGTGATGAGAGTAAAAAGTCGCGCAATTACTCACACATAAGAAGTCTCGCATTCTCGTGCTTTCTTCTTGTCTTCATCGGGTCGAAGATCAATTGGGCCTGTCCTTTCGGCGTTCGTACGAATCTAAATGATACTAGATTAAATAAAGAAAAACAGTGAATTGACATACGTTGATCATTTCATCCTCTGTGGCCACTCGAGAGGCGACATACACATAGCCCTCCTTGTCCGGTTTCATCGATAGAAAGAGGGGGTTCGCAACCGATTGCAGCGCAGATTTACCCTGCAAATATGAGCATAAATGAGGAAGGAAAATTAGAATCTCACATCTTGAAATACAGGCTGGAACCGTTCTCTCGCTCCGATCGCTTCAGTGATTGCGATGAGCATTCCAGATGAGTCAATTCCGATATACTTGCCGTACCCAGTCTTCATACTGCAAAATTGTATTGGTATTTAGTGAGTGGGGGTGAATTAAAAATCACCTGATCTTTGTGTCGTCGGGAGTCTTGACAACTGCAAAAATTTCCTCCGGGTTCGGGCCTTCACCCTCCCTGTGCGGGCCTCCGATCTAGAAACGAATATATCAGAAGTTTATCATCAACCCGGAAAATGCCATCAACTCACCGTGAACTTGCCATTGTCCATAGCTGCGAGATAACATCTGGAACCATCACCCACTTCCAGTGAGATGTCCATCCCTCCCTTTATATCGAACTCTTCCTTCACACACCACCAACCACCTACAAAACATTTGTTAGAATTCCAAACAGAGGAGATAGAACAATACCTCTAGTCGCAGCATCCTGATCAATCTCCACGAGCTTCTCCTTTTTGGCTTTCGTCTTCGGCTTATCAGTTTTGAACCTACAAACAAATTTTTTTTTTAATCAAAAAAAGTTATCTTACAAGTTCTGCTTCTTTTTGAGCTTTAGTCCGCCTCCTTTTACTTTATTGTAGTCACTCATCGTCAGTCAACTGAATAGTGAATATTATGAACCCAAATACGCACAATAACAGCGTCAAAACAAGGCGAAAACAAAAGTTTCGAAAACAAGTCAAAACGAAGCGAAAATTTGAGCTGAAATAGTCCTGCCCGGATAACCTTGATTCTCGTGGATACCGTATAAAAATGGGTGTTGGGAGAACAGAGGATTTTTCCTTTTCGCATTTCTTTTTTTGCGTGTTTTTCGTGTTTCTAGGCCATATTGTATATTTTTGTTGTTTTATAGCTAATATGAAAAAGTCATAGCGCACGTTACACGTCTGATCGCAAATTTTGGTCAATGTAATCTCGAGATAATCAAAATTCTAACTTTTCTCGTCTTTCCAGTGATGCAGATCTTCGTCAAGTCGGCGAGGACCATCGCCCTCGAAGTCGAGGAGAACTCGACTGTTGAGCAGGTCAAGACTCTCTTCGCCCAGACTGAGGGAATCCCCGCTGAGGATCAGCTTCTCGTCTTCGCCGGTGAGTCAATTTCAAAGTTCCCTCACGCGATCTGTAAGTGCCTAGAGATTATCAAATATAAATTAAGTATATTTATAGGAAAGCAGCTTTCCGACGACTCCACTCTCGCTCAGTGCGGAATCGAGAAGGAGGCCACTCTCCACCTCTCCCTCCGCCTTCTCGGAGGTAAGTTTTGGAAGCTCATCATTTTTAGTTTTTGTACTATTTGTATCAATGAGCTATGATTTTTTTATTAAAAAATATAACTTGCTATTTAATTGCTTTCGTTCAAAGTTATATTATATAATAAACGCCCCTCTTTCAGGTATCATCGAGCCTTCTCTCCGTATGTTGGCGCAGAAGTACAACTGCGACAAGCAGATCTGCCGCAGATGCTATGCTCGTCTCCCGCCTCGTGCCACCAACTGCCGCAAGAAGAAGTTAGATTTGCCCTTTATGCTTGAATGCTATTTTCTCGTTCTCCATTGCAATTGCAAATTCTTTTTTTTTCAGGTGCGGACACTCCAACGACCTCCGCATCAAGAAGAAGCTGAAATAAACAGTTCTTCGGTTGCGAGTCGTCCTCTCGGCGGATTCTTCACCGTTTGTTGTCTGTTTGAGAGTAGCCCTTCATGGGCGATAAAGGCGGTTCCGTTATAAATGTTGTTTATTCGGGCAAGATAAGGTTAACATCAAGGCACATGTAGTAATGAAAATAATAGCTCGCTAGGTACTCGGATTAGGTTTATTTTCCAATGTAGATTCAATGTGCTTTCGAACACGAAAACATGAGATAAGTGAGCCTTCGTCGTTTGTAGTATCCGGTCCCGATCCATTCCGTTGAAATTGCAGCAGCTTCATTCTAAAATGGCATATTATGTACGAATGGTTGATATCTTTCTTACTTTGCTCCACAGAATTGGGTCGCTGAAGTCTGCATATTGAGAAATTTTCACTGCTTTTCTGATGCAAGGTTTATAACTTCCACTCTTGTTGAGACAGAATTGTTCACATCTAAATTAAATTTTTTTTCGTTGTTCTCTTAGATCACTCACTTCTTGTTGTGTTGGTCTTTGACGGAAATATTGAACTCTACTACGAGACCAGAGAGTTCGGGGTCCGGTACTTTAGCGATGAATAGACCGGGTGAGGTAAGTACTTGCAGTCCCTGTATTTTCCATGACTATTTTAAGACAATGATTTTGCTTACAGAAATTGATGAAGTGTATCCGAGTGGGGAATTCAAGCCTCGAGTGGTTACCGTTACGTTATTCGACTTCGTTATTCTGGAGTTGTGTTTTTATTTATGAGATGAATTCGATTGTTTGTACCTGTGGGGGCCTCTCCATGGGCCCTCAATCACTGTGATAGGAATGAACACCGAAGGAAATGTCGACGGTGACTGCTTCAAAGAGGCTGATTCCATCTGGAAAGGATTAGAACTGCTAAATGCCCATCGTTCTCGCTTGTACCTCCTCGTGTTTGGTACGCTCCACTGTCTTGTCTGGGGCTGATTGATTGATGGATCTGAACTTTAAGTATGTTAGCTCTGAATGAGTATCTGAAACATGCGTCAGTTTTCCATTCGCTGTGAATACGATTGACGGAGAAGGAAGCTCTTCGTCGCTGTTTTCTGGTACTTGTCTGACGACCTGCAAATAAAGGGGAGTACTTGACCCCTACAGTGCGAGCTTCCTTGCCTTTTCCCTCTTCCTAGGAGCAGCAGTGGTGGATGATTCCTTCTCACTCGGCTTGTATCGATACCATCCATTCTGATTGTGTCTCTTGATGGGAATGGGAGCAGAAGTAGTGATCTCATGAGAAGAGAGGAGTTCAGTGACTGCATCAGAGAGGGTCGACACTCCATCCACAGAGGATAGATCGATATGGCTCGAGTTGTCTATCTCCGTCTCATTCGACGATATCAGAGTTGTCTCTGGCACGATCGTCGTGGGGATTACTGTAGTTCGAGCTACGGTCGGAATTTGAGCCTCGATAACTACAGTGCAGAGATCCGCAATGCAGTGAGATTGGTAGCAGATATCTGGAATACGGTAGATCGATAATTGATCATGAGGAACAGTGTACCTTGAGGAAGAGAATCGGAGCAGCGAGCAGATGGAGAGAGTTTAGGGAGAGGAAGAGAAGAATTGGAGGAACAGGAAAGATGAGGAGATGAGGAGGGACAGACTGGAGATTATTGATTGAATGAATGAAGAAGGTGAATACTGACTGAGTGGAGTGGAGATTCGAGTGAATAGATCTCCCATTTCGAAGAGGAGAAAGAGCAATTCACTCTGCTTATCTCGACGAATCGCCTTGAGGAGTTTACGAGTACGTTGGGATTGCAATCGACGAGTTGCCTCAAGAGATTACGGTAGGATATCGATTGATAGATCTACAGTACCTTATCATCTCTTGGATTCCTGATTCTCCTCTCGAATCTCGTCTTGGGACGAACGAGTGGATTGAGACGGCGATCTCTACGACGTCGAGAACGAAGAAGGAAGGAGGGATGGAAGAGAATCTGAGAGAAGAGGGAGAGAGATCAACGGTCAGAGAGAATAGAGAGATTTGGAGAAGGATCGATATCTTCAGAAATGTAGATAGAGTGTAAAACTAACTGAGTCTCCAGGTTGGCTCAATCTCAATTCGATGGAGGTATCCCAATAGGGAAGAGAGAGATGACGAGAGGAGAGACGAGTGTCAAGTCTAAATGAGAGATCAAAGATCACTCAGGGAAACGGAAGAGTACCTCTGAATGAGTTGGTAGACTCCGGGAGGATCCAGAATGTTCTCCCACTTCTGACGGGGAGCCACTGCGCGTTCCCTGATTATTGATTGGATTACGTTATCAGGAGATAACTGAAGGTCGATTGAATCTCACTTCCTGAATGCATCCACCACCCAGGTTCGCTCTTCATCCGTGAGCTCTCGCAACTCCTGTCTGGTGGCTCTCGACACGCAGTCGGGGACTACGGTATGATCGATTCGTGCATCCTGATAAGAAAATTACTGAAGAGGAGTTGATGAGGGAGTACGATACCTGTGGACAGAGACGAAGGAAAGAATCCGCCCTTGCTAGGGAGACAAGAAGAGGAAGGACGAAGATGGACCGAATCATGGGAGCATTACGGTAGATGGAAGAGGACTGTATCTGAAGGGTGCGGGAGGTCAGGAAAAGGGTCAGATAGACAAATAGTGGGCAATTTGGAGAAGAAGAAAGAGGAAGATTGAGATGAGGGAAAGAGGGAGGGACTAATGGTCATCTGGAAGTGATTGGAATGAACGGGATGAACGAGAAGAGAGGAACGTGGTTGGGGAGGAGAAGAGACTGTTTCTGGTCAGAGCAGATGAGAGAGTACGGAGAATGGAGAGAGACAATGCGGTGGTTGTACTCCGAACAGATGGGAATACGGTAGAGATTGTAAATTTGCCCGACTGGAGTGATGAGTTAGGACCAGCCTCGAGAAGGAGGATTCACACTGCAGTTAGACGTGCTATTCAATATTCTGGGTTTGTGAACAAAGGAATGGAGAAAGGAAGAGAAGAAGAAGGAGGAATCTGGTAGGAGGGAACGGAAGAAGAGAAGTGAAGAGGGATTAGAAGGAGAAGTTGATATTTGATAGGCTAAAAGAGGGTAGAGAGGAGGGAGATCAGTGAAAGAAGGAAGAAGGAGAGAGACAGATAGTTGTACTTGAGATGATGAAGAGTGATGGACGGAATGACAGTTAGAAGAGGTGTGAGATTGAAGTGAGGGAGAAGGAGACAGGAGAAGAACATCTAGCAGTGTTCTAGAGTTGAAGTGACTCAAAGGCAGCCGACTATAACTTGGATAGGGTCATTCTATGACTTCTCACCCTTCCTTCCTACATCATTGCAGTGTACAGTTGGATAGAGAAGACGAGAGAGAGTGAGAGAGAGAGACCGTAACAAGGTAGAGGAGGGAGGAAGAGATTTGACCGGAAACTGAATTGAGAGAAGGAAGGAGGAGAAGATTCGAAGCAGTTTGCATGTAATAGAAGGATAGTGTAATGAATGTTATTAGAAGGAAGGAGATCAAGTTGTTAAAGAGAGAATAAAGAGAAGAGATGAACATGAGGGAGGCATTTCCTTCGAAATTTATTGAGATGCTTGAAGCAGTGGATGAATCTACTAAGGCACAGAGTTGAACTAGGGGATAGGTGTTTGAGCTGCAAAAGCGAACAAAAAAAAGAGAAGAAGACGCGAATATTCAGTTAGTCGAAGAAAGGAGAAGAGACGAACAAGGGAACACAAAGTAGGGCTACTTAAGCAGTCGAGAGAAGAGTTCTTCTCTTCGATCAGATCAAGGATTCGGCCTACGGTAGAAACATTGAACCCGTGCTTGGATCTCTGATGATGGATTGAAAGGGGCGGAGAGAGGGAAGGAGATGAATGGATGGAGGGAAGACGAGACAATGTGTCGATTAGAGTAATGAAGAGAGAGAGAAGACGATAGATGGATGATCAGAGGGAGGGAACAGAAGGACCGGAAGAGGGAAAGGAGGGGGGAGGAGGTGGGGGGGGGGGAGGGGGTAGAGAGGGGAAGGGGAAGGGGAAGGGGAAGGAGACTTCCTGAGAAGTCCGTGTAAACAGCAGTCTGTTGCGTAATGTATACAAATGGGTCGCTAATCGAATTATGAGGGAAGAATGAAGACTCCTTCTGGATTAGAGCAGATGGGAGAGGAGTACGGTAGGTAGGTCAATTTATTTTAAGATTAGAATAGTTAATGAGTAAAAGATGAAGTACTCACATACAAAACAGTTGAATGAGATGTAGAACATCTACAGAACAAATTCTTAGGGGACCTGAGCGGACTGTCTAGATAAATTGAATACGAGTAACTGTTCACTCTCAAGACAGGTCGTACAAGACACTTGATCGGATGGATGAAAGGAGGAATGGGAGGAGTGTGAGAGTGGGAAGAAGATGTCGGATGTGCTATCACTGAGATATCAGTGAACGTAGAGGAGAGAAGAGAAGGATTTACGAGGGGTCATTGCATAGAGGAGGGAGAGGAGAGAGAGGGATGACTCCCTTTGAGATCTGATGGATGAGATCAACCAATGTTGCTTTTATCAAGACAAGCAGAGAGACAGCCACATGTCAAGACGAAGAGATGAAGGATTGACGGAAGAGTGACCAGATCGGATTACGGTAGGTAGATCAAGAGAGGAAAGAAGGGAGGATACGGTAGGATGGAAAGGGAACGAGATGAAAGAAGGAGAGAGGAATGCAGATGTTGTTTCGGATGTTGAGAGAGGAGATAAAAAGTGGGGGAAGCGACTAAATGGAGGAGAGTCGAATCGGAAGGAAAGAGAAGAGAGACACCTGATTACTGCAATGACTTGGAAAGGAAATGGGAGGGAGAAGGAGGGGGAATCTCTAGGGGTAGGGAGAATGAGAGACTGGGCTGATTGGAGAGAGTAGATCACACAGTGTGAACAGAGGGAAGGGTAATTCATCATCTTCTAATATCTCATCACTCATAAGAGAGGAAGAGATCATAAAGGGATGGACCACCTGAGAGATGAGATGAGTGTGAAGCAGAAGATACACGAAGAGGGCATTTAGACTGCTGAAGGAGGGAAGGTATAAAATATACATATTTGGCAGAGATGGTAGATTAATATTTGAATTGTTCGATATCTTGAGATCATTTTCATGATATAATTTAATGCCTGAAATTAATGGTTCTTCACGTATCTAGCATAAAAAATAAGAGATCCTTAAACTTTCCTTGTGGCAAAGCTTTCGTCTGAACGCACCCAAGGTGTAGAAAAAACGCCAACATAATGAAAAAGCGTGGTTTATGATCTGCCCTCTCTCTTTGTTACCGATGTCGATATTCTTTCGAAAATCATAATTCCAATCAAGTACTTATTTTTTCTTAAGATTTGTTCACGTGAAAGAAGACAAACTCGTTAGAATGTCGTTTGATATTGATTTTCATACTCCTGAAGAATACAGGCAAATGATTTTTTCTGCCATTATTAAAGGAGCGCAGATTCAGACATATGGAAGAGGAGGAGCAGGTGTAAGTGCTAATCGAGAATCTTCATTTCCACTCTCATGAAAAAAGAAACGAGTGAAAGAGTTAAATGAATCACAAAAGAAAAAAGGCAAATCATAATTCACGAGTATTTATAATTTCTAGTTCAGCTCATTACTCAGGTTCCCTGCTTCTTCTTGTCAATTGAAAGGCTCTACAGTACTAAAAATGAGTTCTTGATCACAGAAGAGAACCTGGATTTGCAAGAGAAAGAGGTTTGCTCCAGAAAAAAAAACTCTTGTTAGTTGCGATGTAAGTTTATGAAACAATTTAAAGGATTTGAAACAACATGCTGATGAATTCTTCACAGCTTTGTACACAAACTTCAGAGTATATCGAACATTGCATGCTCCTACGTGGTTCGAAAAGTAATTAAAAATTGGATTTTGCGTCTTATTATCATGTACTATGAGTTGACTTTTTTAGCAAAGGTGTTCGTGATCACTTCATTCTGAAGGGAATGCGATGTTTCCGAGTAGAAGTCATTCCTGTCTTTATGAAGTTTCTCAGTGAGGATCAGCAGGTAGGCGATAACCTATACAATTTAGTTTTTCTTTTGGATGCTCAATTTGGCAATTCGACATTCCAGAGACACCTCTCAGCAACTCTTCACAGCCATATTACATTCGAAAAGAGAATTGAAGATATACAGAAACGGTTTTGGAGTGCTGATGCAAGTATCTAAAAAAAGTGCTAAATTAATATTGTTTTACAGGAACAGGTACTACGATTCTTTCGCTACAAGAGCACTTATGGATGGGAAAATAAGGCGAGCTCCGATTTCGATGTGAAATGCGAATACACCCTTCTTGATTGATTGTGAATAAATATTTGATCCGTTTCTATAAAACATGAAGCGCAAAGTAACCAGGTGCTAAAGGCGTCGTATTCGATGATTCTGAGAAGAGGTTAGGGGGGGGGGCTACGTCCTACGGGTCCTTACAAATATCGCAATAATCCATTGGCGAGAGACGAGAGAGCAAACATAATATCACGATCGAGACATGATCTTATTCTTATTCTTTCTCTGGTCGCATCCTAGCATGCATCCTAGCCCCCCTAAAGTAAAAGCTGGTCCTAAAGTAACCCATACGACAACCTAATTACGGGACGTTCACGCAAGAATCAACCTGCATAAATTACTAGCTCTCAGGCCTAAGAGGTAATCGGATGGTTCCCACAGCTGTACAGAGAGAGATCGGCAGTGTCGTAGATGGCAATGACGGTGTCTGACCACTTGTGTAGGGCTATTCACATGATGATACAAGTGTCGAGTGTCTCCTCCTCTCTTGATAAGAAAGGGCTATAGGCTAGCTGGGAAAATAGCGTGGCATAAACCCAGGGGCAGTACATCTGGGCCCGCGAACTGAAGTAGTGGCTAGATACCTACTTGATATATCTTCTCTTATCATTTCTCCCCCACTTCCCAGTTCTCTTCGTACTGGCCACTCTCTTGGAATCTTTGCTCCTTCCTGCTCATGCAAATTCTCTTTCAGTGCATGGAAATTTCGATACACTCTGAAGTTTGTGCATAACGTTCTAGTGTATTTATGGAGCATGTTGTTTCACTTCCTATGAAATATTTCATGAACTTTTCAAGATCGAATGTACACAAGATCGTTAAATTCGGAAGCAATTTAGGGTTGCTTTAGTCACTAAACTCCATCCGATTATCAGGAACTAATTTCTTGTGTACATTTGATGTTGAAAAATTTCTAATTCGTTTGAACCAAATTTTACATGCTGTGAATTCCGAGAGAGGCGCTCACGGATTGAGCAACCACAGTACCTTACTTCAAAGTTTCTTAACCATCAAGATGCACCGCATTGTATAAAAAATGGGTTGCATCATCCCCTTATCGATTTCGAAGCGTTAAAGATTTCACGGTATCGAATAGGGTTAGAACCAGTGATTTGAATTCGCGTGATTGTGTTTCAAATGTGGTTTAGTCTTTGGTTATTTTTATTTAGCCCCTCTGCACAGAACGCAGTGCTTATGACATGAGAGACTAAATCTATTTGATTTCAGCATCTCGACTAGGGTGGTGAAAACGAGTCTCGAGTATCCGCGCTTCCGATCTCTCTCTTTCGGGTACCCGAAAGAGGCTTGTTTGCAACCCCACTCTCTGCGGATGACTCGCATTTACGACACGCTGGCTCGAGTAAGTTGTTTGGTTCGAGTCGAGTGCGAGTCAAGTGCGAGTCAGCTCTCCTTTCAGCTCTCTTATCTCGACTCCTAGTGGACCAAATTCAGAATTCTTTGCATCATTCAATTCAATTCAATTCAATGTTTATTCCGTATCAGGGGACTGTATCACAGGAAAAGCACATATTGAGTGGACAGGGAAACGGAGGTCCGTCGGTGTAGTCGAATCGGGGTTGGTGAGAGTGGGGGGGGGATGCAGCAAAGGTGGGGTAAGGAAAAGGGGGGGGGGGGAATAGTATCATAGATTGAGCCAGCTACTAATAACAGATTTAGGAAAGAGAGAGCTAAGCGAAGAGGAGATGAACAATCGAAATGAGTCATGTGAGAGGGCTACTAACTTAGGTGAGAGAGAGTTCCAGGTGGAAATTGTTCTGGAGACTAATGTTGACTGGGAATTCGGTGGTATAAAGGGCAATTCGATTCTAAATAGATGGCCAGTTCGAAGAGAACGGGTGGGAGGAGCATGAATGAGGAGGGAGGAGACATCTAGTAAGTATCTCTTATGCATGATTGAGTGAAGGAATACAATGTCAGAGACAAATCGACGCTGCTCAGTAGTGATAAGGTTAAGATGGCGCAAGCGTTCACTATATGAGGCATGGGGTAAACCACAACGAGCATACAATCTACGGGTGAAGTCTCTTTGAACTCTTTCTATGTCCTTTGTTAATTGAACAGAGCTAACGGGGTTCCAGACAACAGAGCAATACTCAAGATTAGGAAGAATGAAGGTAGTGAATGCCTTAGAGTAAATAGTGGGGCAATTACTATGGAACGATTTAAACATTAGGTTGGTCTTAGAGCGAGCTTTTGAAACAACTTTGGAGATATGAGGGGAGAATGAGAGGGTGGGTGAGAAATGAACTCCTAAATCCTTAACAATAACTTTCTCTACATTCTTTTCTCTAACAACGGGCTCGTTAAGGGGGACATTATTAATAGTGAAAATTCTACGAGGGTTGTTAAGGCCGTAGTGGACAATACTACATTTGGTCTCGGATACTCCTAAATTCCATTGGGAAGACCAGTCAGATATGATGTTAAGTGCACATTGTAAATCGTCAGA
>LS506675.1:1050016-1084434 GCA_900490845.1 Pristionchus japonicus
CTAAATCCTTAACAATAACTTTCTCTACATTCTTTTCTCTAACAACGGGCTCGTTAAGGGGGACATTATTAATAGTGAAAATTCTACGAGGGTTGTTAAGGCCGTAGTGGACAATACTACATTTGGTCTCGGATACTCCTAAATTCCATTGGGAAGACCAGTCAGATATGATGTTAAGTGCACATTGTAAATCGTCAGAACTTTGGGGCCTCGGCGAAAATCTTAAGATCATCCGCATAGACGGAATAGTGAATAGTTTGGGGAAAACGGGAACAAAGATCATTAATAAATAGGATAAACAGTAGTGGACCTAGACAAGAACCTTGTGGAACACCAGAACGGACAGGTAATGGGGGAGAAATAGAAGTTTCAAGGAAAACTGATTGTGTTCTGTTTGAAAGATAAGAGCGGAACCAGGAAACAAGGTGGTCAGATAGTCCTAATTGTGATAGTTTGTACAATAGTAGTCTATGGTCAATGGAGTCAAAGGCTTTTCGAAAATCTATATACACTGTGTCGAAAGAAGACCGTTTAGAAATTCTCAGATAATGGGAGTAAGTCTCAGCGAGGTTGGTGGCAGTGGATCTACAGTTACGAAAGCCCGTTTGATGGGTGTCAAACAGAGAGTTTTCATCTAGATATGAGGTGATCTTCTCAATTAGAAGCTTTTCGAACACTTTGCAAACAGAAGAAGTTAGAGAGATGGGCCGGAAATCGGTGACAGAGTTGCTAGTTTTCTTAGGAATTGGTTTTACCAGGGCTTGTTTCCAAAGGGAAGGGACTTCACAGGTAACAAGAGACTTATTAAAGATAATAGAAAGAGGAGAAATGAGTGAATGTTTACACTTGGAAAGAACGATGCTGGGGATGTTATCGGGAGTTACGTTAATCTTGGGGGCAAGGCTACGAAATGCACATAGAATGTCTAAAGGGGTTACATAAGGAATATCGAACGTTGATAGGGAAATGGGAGGGGAAGGGAGAGGAGAGTGCTGGGGATTGGAAAAAGAGGAGCAAAAGAACTCAGAAAAGGCAATACACTTCTCAGTGTTGGTCAGTAAGGTGTTACCACTAGAATCGATAATAGCCGAGGGAGTGGACTTTGGAGCCTTGAATTTGCCACTACAGAACTTATAGAAAGCGGAGGAGTTGGAAGTGGCGACAATACGATTCTCGAGGAAACAATGGTAACTAAGCAGTGCTGATTTAAAACGTTGAGACATTTTATGACAGGCGACACTGTTAGGTGCTATTCTGGCTAAGTGGTTGCTTTTCGAAAATAGGATCTTAACATTACGAGGGTACCTAGATGATGGGGAGGGTTTGGATAGGGGAACGAAAGAGTCAAGAAGGTGGTTGACATACTCAGCGAAGTAAATAAATGAGTCATTAGCATTTAGATCACGCAAAACCAATGTCCAATTATGATTGTAAATACAAGTGCTGATGGACTGCCAATCAGCAAGCCTATAGACACGGGAGCGAACATGATTACGAGGAGGTGGAGGCGGGATGCGAAGGTCAAAGCTGAGACTGAGGTGGTCACTCATAGGTAGAAGGGGAGAAACGTTATGGATAATATCACGGTTACAGAAAACTAGATCTAGAAAGTTGTTTAACCGGGTGGGGAAGGGAACAAACTGATTGAAACGGTTATCGGAAACAAAATCAAGTAAGTCGTTGGGGGAGAGAGAGCTAAGAGCAAGCCAATCAATATGGGGAAAGTTGAAATCACCAAGGATTATGCAAGGGAAATCTTTTGATATCGTGGAGGAAAGGTGTGAAACAAAGGATGCAATAGATTGGGCAGGGGAGGAAGGGGATCGATAGACCGTGATAATTCTGAGCTTTCGGAAGGGAAGGACATTACAGTAATCGATATGCAAATCGACAGCTATAGATTCTAAAAGGGTAGAAGAGAAACGCGAAACGAGGGCAGGGGAAAGAGAATTATGGACGATGAGAGATACGCCACCACCCCTACCACAATCGTCGGTAATTACACGATCGTTACGAAAAGCTAAGTAATCAGGGGAATCATTGATCTTGTCACATCTAGTGCAATGTTTAGAATGGTCATTTGAACAAAAATAGACTAATTCTACAATTACCCTCTGGGACTGTCTTGAATCCCACTCGACTCGAACAAAACAAGTCACTCGCACTCTCTCGGTTTACAACCTCGCTCCCTGCGGATGAGTTGTTGACTCGACTCTGACTCGTACGGGCTGACCCGAAAGGCGGCCTGAAGAGTCGTTTTCGCCACCCTAATCTCGACCAGCGACGATAAGTAATTGCTTAGGCAGCATAGGGAGCCAAACATGAGAAAATTATTTACATTCGTATCCATACTAGTTGCCGGAACATACCAGAAGCGAACCTATCGCGTGCCTATCACATGGAATGAAAAAGGGGGATTGATTACGCCGATGTGCCGCCTCAAGTAGATATAAAGCACGTTTAGGGGGTTCCCAAGTTGCCATCAGGCTTGATTCCAACTTGGAAGCGCCCTAACACTCTCCATTTTCCATACTCTCTCGTTCCGTCGTTTTCTCTAACTCTCTCGCTTGGTTACTTTGGTTTCTTTCAACCACTTGTCAACCATAAAGAGTGGGCGGAATTTGGGAAAACCACTTGCTGGTTGACAAGTGTTTGGGAAGTCACAGGGTCGCAAACCCGTCGCGTCTAGAACGCACTCCGCCTATAAAGTCCCCTTCTCATTACGCGAGAGCGCGGCTGCGCCTAGCTTCCTACGGTCCCCGGTACGACAGTCTTTTGGATATGACAGACCTGCATATTCTCTCCATGCGTGACTCGGTTACTGTATGGAGCAACCCAAGCAATTATCGATTGCCTAATCCCCTCTCCCGTGCAGTTGTTCACCACTTGTCAACCATTGTCCGAATCACTTGTCAACCAGGTTCCAAAAGTTGCCTCCAGGCTTGAGGCGGCACACTAGAGTACTTCAACTATGCCGGCACAGCAATCCAATGGGACATGCAAATGCTAGGGTGGGGAGACGAGTCGTCAACCAAAGTTAAACCTGTGGCTCGGGTAAGTCGTTTTGTACAGGTCAAGATTATTTCAGCTATGATTTCTAAGCTCCTACTGCAACAAAGTGATTTTTTGCTCCTTTGATTTCACATATTCAATGCAAGTTGTAGCATAGTCATCTGAACAGTAATAGCGCAATTCAATTTACCTCTGAGAAGGCCTCGATCCGCAAGAAACGACCACCCGCATTCTCTCAGTTTACAATCTCACTCATTGTGGATGAGCCGTTGGCCGAGTCTGACCTTTAAGGCGGCCCGAAGAGTCGTTTTCGCCACCCTAGCAGGTACAGTTACCACACTAACCAGAGAAACTCGACGAGGAGAGGATAATCGCGTCAACACAGCAACCCACCTAGCGTAGACAGGTAGCCCAATATCCAAGGCATAGACAAACCACATCCTGCAAACCCACAAACGGCGGAGCAAGCAGCCCGGCAACATCTGATGGGCCGCCCCAGCGCCCCCGCTTCCAATTCCTTCTCGGCTTCACATACTGTGTACAATCACACCCCACAAATCTCGCACGAGCACATGCTATAGCTGGCTCATGCGAGGAAAGTGGCGGAAACATCGAACAATGCAGATTGCAAGAAAAAGTTTGATAAAGGAGAGGGGTAAGGAGAACGAACGAGCGAGATATAGGGGAGGGGGGGGGGTGGCAAAGGGGAAGGGAAAGGGCAACGAGGGCACTTCCAGTGCCGGAGACACGACCAGAGGGGCACGCTGAAGAAGGTGGTATTATGAATTGATCGGTCACATACATATGCGACAGAATATTAAAGCAGATCCATTGTGACTACGCGCAATCAAACGAGATGGCAAGAGGTTATTCACACTCATACATTTTGGCACCCTACGGCCCGTAGGGTGAACTGAGCTCTAAAAATTTCAACCTGGAGACCCGGGAAAAGTGCCAAAAGATGCGCATGGACGTTTTGAGTAAGAATTACCCCCTATTGGATCACTTATAATAATGTTCAATGGTCGATTGGACCACTTATATTGAACTACCGTAACCCATGACCATTTCTCTTCACTGCCCTACAATTTCGGGAGTAGGCTCAAAAGACGCGCCAGGTAATGGGGATTAGGGTTGGTTCAACGGATGCGGCTATGCGAGGTTGCAATGTGACAATGAGGGTTGCAACCTCGCAATGGCTATGCGCCCTCGCAAGGTGAGAGAGAAAGGCGAGAGAGCACGCGAAATGAAGAGAGCATTTCCTCCCTCTCATCGCATTCGCATGCAACCTCGCAATGGGCTATGCGAGGTTGCAACCCTCTCCCTCGCCTTTGCGCCCTCGCAAACGAGAGCCACTCTATTGCGAGGTCGCTAACCTCGTATTGCCAACCCTAATGGGGATCACGAATCACCCACAATCCGACCACTTATATTCATATCCAAGGGTAGATTGGACCACTTATATACTTCCCGTAGGGCGGCAAAAATGTATGATTCACACTGTACAGTCATGCACATATCAATGAGCGGTTTTTTAAAAGCACCAACAACATTGCATTTCCCGAGGGACGATTAACTGATTCAAAGCACTACTCATAAAAAAAACGAGAGTTCGATTATTATTCGGGTGAATTACTGGCAAACAACTCAATCGAAGGAGGTCCCAAATATCTGCCTTTGGTGAACCGTGAGTGCAAGATAATATATGATGCCGTTTGTGTAAGACTCGATCAGAGGCCGGCACAGCCAAAATGGGTCAATTCGCTGTAAGTGTGTGTTTTGGGGTTCTCGAGGGTACTGATGAATATGAGCATGCTCGTTTTTCATTTTGACCTTCCGTTGTCTCCAGACGCCGTCACGTCGAAAACCATTTTATTTTCAATTCGACTCTCTCTCACGATAGCTCTAAAAATGAGCGAGCGCGTTTCGCAGGCTAGAATTTGATGCTGATCACGCCTGTCGATGTGATTTTTCACTTATTTCAAAAATACTTTATTTGTAAAATGAATTTCCGAAAAAAGTTTGCAAGATTAGCGACATACACCATTCGATCCGCCTTGACGAGAGGATTCCGAGAATGCCTCAAACGTCGGAAACTACGCACGGGTTGTCAAATGAGCAAAATAAAACCGAGGCGATACTGAATGAAAGCGACGTCTCTCTCCTTTGATCTACCTCTTCCCAGAGTAGGGGTCAGGTGAGAGAGCGTGTAAATACGAGGGAGCGGAGAGAGAGGCAGTCGTGGGAGAGGTAGATCAAAGGAGAGAGACGTCGCTTTCACTCAGTATCGCCTCGGTTTTATTTTGCTTTTTTTTAAAACCCGTGCGTATTTTCCGACGTTTGAGGCATTCTCGGAATCCTCTCGTCAAGGCGGATCGAATGGTGTATGTCGCTAAGCTTGCAAACTTTTTTTTTCGGAAATTCATTTTACAAATAAAGTATTTTTGAAATAAATGAAAAATCACATCGACAGGCGTGATCAGCATCAAATTCTAGCCTGCGAAACGCGCTCGCTCATTTTTAGAGCTATCGTGAGAGAGTCGAATTGAAAATAAAATGGTTTTCGACGTGACGGCGTCTGGAGACAACGGAAGGTCAAAATGAAAAACGAGCATGCTCATATTCATCAGCACCCTCGAGAACCCCAAAACACACACTTACAGCGAATTGACCCATTTTGGCTGTGCCGGCCCACTCCCGATCTGTTCGATTCTTACGCGAACGGCGTCATATGAACAACAAAAAAAAGCTGACATTGAGGCATCTTGCTATCTCGTTTGGTCACACAGAATACTTTGACTTGGACAAAGAATCGCAATATGAGCCCGTTCGGGTTAAGCACGGACAACGGCTGGCACAGTCAAAAAAGATCGATTCCCCGAAACTGTATTTTGGGGGTTCTCGACGATGGTAAACTGTGGACGTCGTCATTTAGCATTTTGAGCCTCTATTGGCTCCAGAAGACGTCGCGTCGAAAACAGTTTATTTTTATTTCTTCAAAGTTTATTTTTAAACAAATTCAGAGGTGAGCGCAAAAATTAAATGGGTGTGGTAAAGTGATCTCAAAACATGGTTTTTGGCTTTGTTTACTCCCTTCCCCAGCTTGGCAATCATCCGAGACGAAGAGATGAAGCGAGTCAGTGTGTGAAAGTGAGAGAGCGCAGAGAGGAAGGGGGTAGATCAAAAAGATGGGAAGGGCTGGGAAGGCATAAACAAGGGCGGGAACCTAACTTTCCGAACCTAACTTTTCTTTCTTTTTTAAAATTTGTAACATTCAAAAGTAGTCATAAAAAAAATTCCCAAAATATTTAATTATCCTCGCAACATGCATTTTTGGTATAGGTTGCTAAGTTCACAACTCAATGGTTTAAAAGTTTCATTTTGTAACAAAATTACTTTTGAAAACAATGAAAAATAAAAAAATCAGGCGCGACCGCAGTCAAATTATAGGCCTGGAACCACATTTACTTATTTTTTAGCGCTTCAGAGGGAAGCGCTATAAAATAAACTATGTTTTCGAAGCGACGTCACCTGGAGACAGCGGAGGAGGAAAATGTAAAATGACGACGTCCACAGTCTTTACCATCGTCGAGAACCCCAAAACACAGAGTTTCAGGGAATCAACCTTTTTTTACTGCGCCAGATGCTTGAAGGATTGTACGATTTTTACGCGAACGGGCTCATATGTCATGTTCACTGATTGAATTAACGCCTTCAACCTTGATCCGCATCAGGGAAATATTTCACTGTCTCACCTATCAGTACTCCATGCGTGTCCAATCACGAGTGATCCGGGAGGATCGAGGGCGGGCTTTCCTTCGCATAGACGAAGGAACGAGCGATGTAGGAACCTGCAATTGACTATTTATTGTCTACCTCGATGATAACTTGAATATACCGTACCCATTCGATATCCTCGTCCTTCGTCTGCTTGAGTGCAGCGAGAGGGGCCCAGCTTCCACGCCGAGAGAACATCGTAGCCAACTGCAAACGAGTAATTAATTGCCTGTAATGCCTTATTCTCAACCTACCTTGAGAAGCCACCATCATACTGCATGAGGCTGATCCCTCCTTGCAGCCCGTAAATCCCGCCCGAAAGAAATGAACCTGCAATGATTAATTATTGAACAATCAATAAATCGATAAGTACAGTACCTCGTATGTGTACTGCATCCACCGTCGATCGAATGGAAGCTGTTGTACGAGTGAGCGAGAGAGTCCCTGTAAGACATCGTTAAGTGACGTCATCGCTTAACGCTTAGAGTCGTCGAACGCACCTCACTCCAGCTCCAGACTGGCTCGAGTTGAGAGGGCGCGGCTCCGGCCCGTGCAGCAGATACGGCCGGCACGTCACGCGAGAAGACGAGGCAAACTGCAAAGCATGAAAATCTTTCTAGCATATAGTCGGCACGGTACCTCAACACCGCATCCCGCCGTCAATCCCTCGACGAGGCACGACCAGTGCGCGTTATTGGAGCGGCCGAGGGATACTGTAAGCGACGGTTCATTAATAAATCGACATTTTTGCAAGTTATCAACCTCAATGGCCTCCCGAATGGAGAAGAGGGTGGAGGAGGGGAGAGAGGATGGCACTCGAGTTGCATCTCGTTCCTGGAAATTTACAAGTTAGCAATTATTGTAGCTCGGCATTACCTCATCCACCTCTCACCATCCCTCCCTCCTCTCGTCTCGAGTTGACGCTATCGTCCCGTTCGAGAATCTGGAATATATCGATTGATGACGTCATCGTTGACTTGATTCCAATCCAACCTTGCCCAAACTCATTCCCTCTGCGTCTCTTCAGATGACGTCCTCGACGATGTCTTCCCGTTGACGAGGATGATGAAATGAGACCAGATTAGTACACGTTTAATATTTTTTTAACCAGTTTCGCATTGTGCGCTTCCCTATCCCACTGTAAATACGACCAGTCACCAGACAGCAAAAATATATTAGAAACTAAAATTAGGAGTGAAGCGCGTTTCTAACAAGTCAGAGGCGACTTCGCTCTCGGTCTACCACATGTTGAAACCCGCCGCGAAACCCGAGAGGAGGAATTGTTTTTACTGCGGATCGCGCTCGTGGTGTAAAAACACCTTGTCGCATCCGGATGCTTTGGCTCCTGGCCTTTCCCCCACGTACGGGAACAACTCTGAACCCCCAGTGAAGGGGGACAGGGATAGCCGCCCATCCTAATAGATGGAAAAGAGCTCCATCGCTACCTCCTTGCTAGGCCCGCGCCTCACGTTCAAAATATATTTCTAATCTATTTTTGCTTTCTGGTGACTACACCTAACTATCGTGGATGGACGCGCGACGCGCTAGAATGATTGAGAGTTTAGATTTTAAAGAATACGATTTGAGAAGAACGTGAGAAGAATTTAAAATACGTCCATCCACGCCGCTAAAGCAGTTACTTAAAGAAAAGCGCAAAACCCCTTATAATAAATACAACCACTTATCTTATGCACGAGTGGTGGCCGAGAGCGAGGAGTCGGTTGCACCAGACAACGTGCACTTCGAAGGCAGCATGAAAAGTGATGACGTCGAGCATCCATTGATTAGTCGCCCTGCAAAACGATCAAAATTAGCGGTAATAACGGTGAATTATACAGGAAAACACAGCGAATATGGTAACATGGAGAAGGGGAAGAGAAGAGAAAAAAATGTGAAGATAGACGATCGACACGCTAGAGAATGATGACGGTTCCAGAACATTTCGATTATCATCATGTGTATTCGGAAACGACGGAATCATACTGTGAGGAAATGCTTCAAACTTAATGCATTTCCCGGTCGTCGTTCTAAATTTACCGGTTTCCTAGGGTTTTTCTTTCATTTTTAAAAGCCGAATGGCATGACGCGCGAGGCATGTTGAGATCGCATTCATTACAGGTTATATCATAGATCTCAATTGTTTAGAGAAAACATCATGTGGATCAAAATATGTTGAAGCAATTGATCATTGAGGTCCCTTTCGTCAGTTTATTTGTTTTCGTTCCTACGTTTCTTTGTCGGTCAGCTTGAACATCTGGAAACTCATTCTCGAGTCGGTTTCAAAACAATTGCGAGAGAAGAGTCGAATCTCTAGATTTTTCAAAAATTCATCTGTTTTCGTTGTTCTTCGATTTTCATTTTTATTTTCGAAATTTACTAATCGTTCAGATGATAAAATTCGCATGTTTTCAGTAGAAAAAAAATGCTAGGATCGCATTCACCGCCTCACTACCGTAGTTTAGTTCAAGGAAGCATTGTTTCCGGTCACATTCCTTACCCGTTCAGTTTGTATCAGTTTTCTGTTTTCTCTGTTTATCAATGTGCTAATCACTGCAGTTGTCCTGTGATGTGATTCTCCGTTCACTCAACAACCTCCTCAACCTCGTCAATCGAAGCTTTAATTTCTCGGGTTGTCCCGAATCTCATGCAACTGCCGTTCTCCTTTTATTATTGAGGTCAGCTTATTTTGCTTGATTTATGTCCTCGGTTGGAGTTCTGTTGCCGTTTTTCTCTCTCTCTCAATGGGAACTCATTCAGATAGGCAATGGAGACGATCCGCACAATTGGTCGTGCTGCGCACGATTTCGGTCGATCGGTAGTGGAATGGCGATCGCCCGCCAGTGGACCCTATCTTATGGCTGTCAATTCGGCATTCTGGTCAGTTTAAACCTAAATCGAGACTAACTAATCCTTTTAAACAAGCCATACTTCATGGATTATCTAAACCTAACAATAAGCGTTTCCCTCTTGCCTTACTCATGTTTGCCTTTTAAATAGTTTCTTTTGAGGGCATTGGCAGTATACAGCGATCCTCTCCTTCAATGTCGCTGTCTGATCACTCTGGCAGCTGGAATCGTTGGATGGGACGTCCTACTCTCTCCATCCAGAGACAGAAGCACCCTCCTCCATCTCGTATTGTGGCCAATCGCCAGTTTCTGGAGGGTAAGTTTCGCAATCCATCTAGTTCTTTGAAAGAAACTTGAATTGAGTCATTCTCAATCGAGATCTATTCAGACAGCGGGCGTGGGTCTCTCCCTGTACGGAGTGCATCAAATCAGAGCGGAGCAATTGGATGTGGCATGGAAGGTCGCCTACTCATCCTGTCAGTTGTCACTTTACGTAAAGCTTTACTATTTGACGCACTGAAAATAATTATGTTGTTGCCAGTTGTTTGCAGTTAGATAGAATCTACACAGAATTTCTGAAATTGCAACTCATGATCCATAAATTGATGATAGATTGGGACTCATACAATTTCAGTGGGTTGCTTGCTTGTCAATCCAGTCTGGCAGCACCATCAAGTGAATGAGAAGATCTGCAGAGTCACGAATGCTGCTTATGAGAAGACAAAGGTGGGTAGGGTTATAACTAATTCAATTTTACTCTATTTATTATTTAATCAACTTTTAAGCGACTTAGACCTACTTTCAGCGAGGAGTCGATTATGCCATCATCCAGCCTCTTCTCACTGTCTATCGAGCAGTGAAATATGTCGTCCTGCTGGAATTTGTACCTCGTGAGTTCATTCCTACCTTTATCAAACCATCTCCAATAATTCTAAATAAGAATGTAGGGTCGTGACTGAAATAGAATATTGCACTCAATGAGCATTTGAAAACAAATAATCTATGATCTTTAATTGCAGCTCTAATCGCATACGTGAAGGGGAAGTTGGTCGCAGCTCGAGAAGCAGTGTACGCGAAGGGAAGAGCAGTGAGAGATTGGTGAGTGGGAAGGAGAAGGAAGAATGAATACCGAATGAGGGTAGGGGGTCAGATTACTTCAGATTTCTAAGAAACTCTTTCTCTCACCTTTTCGTGTTTATCCCACGCACGAATTGTTTCCATAGTGTCGAGTAGGATTATTGAGTTCGTTCTCTCGACTGGGGAATAGAGTGCGAATTGCGAACAGTGGATTCGGCTTATCATCCTTTGCATAGGTAGTGTATTTGTTATAATTATACTTAGTTAGCCAATGAACTATCGCTCGTGTCTCAAAGTTTAATGGAAAAATTAATTAACCATGCCACAGGTGGCGTGGGTGGATCATGCTTCCAATCAAGGAGAAGTTCTACTCCGTCGGTCGATTCCTTCGCTATTGGTTCTGTGCTGAGTGGTGGCCAGTAGTGAGAGAAGCACTCGGAAGATGGGGAATGAAGGTGAGTACGGTGTGGAACAGTTACGGTTGAGTAGGGTATTTATTTTCTGAATCTATCAAATATCAGGTAAAAGACCGATGCAAGCGCGTTTTCAACTACATCTGCTTCTGGACAGTCTACGTCGTGTGTGGTCACTGGGTGAAACCATGTGCGAGGTACGGTAGCGAGAGATATCGATTGACCTACCGCACTCATTAAGGTATCTACGAGATCGATTGATGGAATTGGGCACGTATCTTCACAGAGTACTGTGGACACCATTCAAGATGTGAGTGATGATCATTCTAGAGAGAATAGTCAAGAGAATCCATTGACTAGATGCAAAAGAATATTAATTAACTTGAGAAAGGAGCTGGACTGAAAATATGATTGTCCACAATTGAAACTGATATCGCCCGGAGGAGGAAGTATTCTTCGGGAAGAGTGCGAATTGTCTATTTACTCAGTAGTTGATAGACTAGACATGAGAGATTGGAAGGGATGAAGAACGGATTACTCACTCCAATGGATAGTGTTTCCGGCTTTTACTCATAGCTACTATCCGCGCTACAGTTTTTAGTAAGAATTACTTGGAATTTGATGAATGTACGGGTCAGAATTGATTGAGTGCAGAACTAACCATTAGTTATAATCGCCTTTCCGTTCGTGAGAAGTTCACACATCAGGATTAAGGGACAGTGTAGAGAGAAAAGAGAAGAGATCCTTCTTTCTCTTCTTCCTGACCATTTATGCTGCTTTCTTGATCTGATTCATCCACTTTTGCACATTGACAAATCACCACTTTGAAGTTTATGAGGGTGCTTTGTTTCAAGAAGGGAAGGAGAGGGGGATGGATCCATTGTGTGTTCTCAGAGATACTGTTCCCTTTCTCTCTTCCATACCACTCGCCCCTCTGACATTGATCCCAGGCACTTTTCTCGCACTTGGGAAGCGTTCCTAAATTATTAATATATTTGATGATGCTTTCTATTCAATTATGTAAAATACTATGTGAATAATCAATGATCAATACTGATCTTTGATCTCTTTCTAGCTGGCTGCTCGCTCAACTGCACACAGTGGCTGATCTACTGAAGAGAGCAGCGAAGGCCCTCGCACTCGCAATCAGAGACTCCATCCTATGGCCTATCGGTGAGTAAACCAGTTCATTGCTCTCCTATTGAGATAATGCATTAGTAGGAGGAAACTTCTGTCATTAGTGAGGATAAGTGATTAGAATGGGTGGTAATGACTCCCTTCAGGTATCCTTCTGGCAGATCTCCTCTACCAACTGGGGAAGATGTTCTATGATGCAGCCATTCATCCACTGCTAATGATGATGTATGATAAGTATAAGGTACGATCTGCTTTCCAGATGTATGCAAGACTGGCATGAATAATTTATTGGAACTTTTGGAAAGAAATGAATTGTAGATAGTGGAGGACTACGCTCTAATCTACGTGCTCGGTCCAGCCTGCGAGAAGATCGTCAATAATATACCCGAGAAGAATCCTCTCTGTGGTGAGTAGGATTCGATTTGTGAGCTTAGAGAGGGATAAAATATATGATCAATAAATGTTTTATTGCAGACGACAGTGACGTTGAATTGGAGGGATTGCTTCCAGAGGAGATCAGCGAGGAGGCTGAGAGGGTGAGTAGAGGGATGAATGAGATGAGATTGAGTTGAAACGGATAGCCGATGATCGGGAAAAATGCAAGATAATTACAGGATAGCGACCACGAGCGCGACACGGGAATGGAGGACGACGACTTCCTCCCGAGTGACGTTCCTCTGGATTGTTAGTTTTGAATTTGTAGTAATGCGGATGCTAGAGAAAAATGATGTGAGTAAATAGTAATTTTCCTATATTCACATTCAGATGAGGAATCGGAGTTCACATCGGGTCTCTCCTTCCCCACAGTGGATGCATCAGAGAGTAGTGATGAGGAGTTCGATCTCCATCGGAGGAATGAGGAGAAGAAGAGGGAGTTCCAGGTATGAAAGAAGAGAGGGGAGAATATTTTGTGACGAAACTATGGATATTTTCTTGCAGCGTCGTCGAGAGAAGAAGAGTGAGAGGAATGACGAGGGACCAGAGAGGGAGAATCCGAATCCGCCCCCGAGAAGAAGGAAGAAGGAGAATACCGATGAGACCTTCGAGGTACTAGAGTAGATCCCTTCCTGATGTAGTTTCCTCTTTATTTTCCCCTCAGGAGTACCCACTTAATTGCTCAATCACACAGCTAATTAGATTCGTTCAGCAGCTTTACTACTTGTATATGTACAGATTCCCCTCGACGACCAGAGTATCCCTTCCCTTCCCTCACTTTAATAATCTCCCTAGATCACAATCAGAATGCATCCATCGATTCTTGCATAGTCTATATCAGAGTGGGCCATAATAACGAATGACTTCTAATCCGCCGTTGAACCATAGACGAGTCTCTCTTCTCTTTCTCACTGCATTAATCTTGCTTCTAATGTTGATACATATTGGTGCATTTTGTATGTGAATAAAAATGTTTAGAACATTCAGAATTTGTTTAGAACACAATCAACAAGAACAATCATAACATGACAATGTAGATAATTAAAACAAACAAAACGGTAAAACAACTAGAAACAATAATACTCTGTAATCCAATCTATTCGTCTTTCTTCTTAGCCTTGACGATATTCTCGATGGCCTTCCTTCTCATCTCAGAAGTGGAAGCAGAATCTACGAGAAGAAGAGGACGAAGAGCCGATCGAAGAGAGCAGAACAGATCGGGGAAGAGAAGCTCCTGATGGATTACATGTTGACGGATTTAGAGTGAAAGAGAAACTCTGTCAAGATATGAGGGTATCATAGGACCTTCCCTTTTTATACTACCCCTATCAATCTTCTAAACTTCTACCTGATGAGCGAGCATCTGCTTGATTCTATGTCTCTCCGTCGCCTGTAATCGATCGATTCACCATCTACCGTACTCCTCTCAATCCCTCCAAGACCCTTCCTCCCACCTGATTGAAGCAGGCGGGGCAATTCTCTGCCACAACGGGCAATTTGGACGAAGCAGCGAACTCTCGAAGGGTCTTTTCTCTCACGAGAACAAGGGGA
Organism: Pristionchus japonicus; assembly: GCA_900490845.1. Lineage (NCBI taxonomy): Eukaryota > Metazoa > Nematoda > Chromadorea > Rhabditida > Neodiplogasteridae > Pristionchus > Pristionchus japonicus. The sequence goes on from LS506675.1 coordinate 1,064,265, forward strand.
CGAATCACTCGAAGAGATGTGTCTCTGAGATACAAATCAATAATCAATCATTCGACTACAGTACACTTCCCTTTGCCGTACCTCGTAGTGTACTGTGCCTTCATTGTACTCAGATTGCCATTCTGGAAGGCGGCGATGAAGAAACTGCAAGAAATATCCTCCAATCAATCGATAACCCTCGTCTACCGTACCTCTCAGCCAGATCATCCAGATGCTGTCCCATCGCCAATACATTCCATCCGTGAGTCACTGCAGCTGCTGCCAGTCTGTAAGTAGATCGATATCTCAACCGTATTCTATTTCTACCGTACCTTCCCCTCTTCATTCTCGAACAGAATGCACAGATCGATCGAAGATTCTTCAACTTTCGCGCTTGTCCGATGATATCTACAATATTAAAAGAAATCAATCGAATTGAAGTCCGTACCTTGTTCCTCGTAGAAGTAATCGATATTCAGTGATCTACAGTACTCGATCAATGGCCTCGGATTGTACGCCGTAGATCCGGGATCTACAGTAATCGCGCCCAACTCGAATTGAATTCCTCGTCTGAAGATTCAACAATCAATTAATCGATGACCTGCCGTACCTGTCTCTATTCCTGATTTGATAGAACCGCAGAATGTGGAGGAGAGAGAGCGAGTCCTTTCCTCCCGAGAGACACACTAGTACTTTGTCTCCGTTCTGCAGAAGATATTTCAGTACTCCAATCGATATCTACCGTATACCTTAATCAATCCGAGTGAATGGATTGTCTCCGTAGTCTGCTTGTATAGATCGAGTGGAGGGACGACCCATGGGAGAGAAGCCTCCTCTGCTCTGAAATGTTAATCAATAGCTCTACCGTACTCCCTTTCTCCTACCGTACCTCGTCATCTCTCTTCTAGAGACAATTACTCTCTTGTTCCAATCTTCCATTGTCGTCTGAATAATATCATCGTTTAAGAAGATTTCCTGTCGTTCTACGCTCTCGGCTGATTACTACTCACCTCCTCTTCTCTGATCTCCTCCCTTCCTTCCTCTTCCTCCTGTCTTTCCTCTACCGTATCCTCTCCTCCATCCATTCCTTGCTGCTCAGCCTATAATACAGCAATCTTCGTTTATCACCAATTGACTCTTTACCTCATAGATATCCATAAGTGGGCACACAGCCTCACTGCTCGTCGATTCGATAGGACAGAGTTGAGGGGTCTCTTCCTCTTTCTTAATCACAACTTCTTCTCTTCTCTTCTCCACATATCTCTTTGGTCGAACTACACATTCAGGATAATCGACGTGCACTTTCTTCGATTCTCGCTCCCAGATCTGTTATTTATTAAATTTACAAGTGGATTTAGAACGTATAAAAAGTCAGTTATCGCTCACCTCAATCGGGAGGACGAACCATCGGAGTGCCTTTGCCTCCTCACTCAATGCAACCCTCCCATCGGGTACCGTACTCTGCAATCGATATCTCTTCCTCTACCGTAATCGCTCCTCTCACCCTCTCCATCATCGCTTCTCTCGACTTCTCCCTCTCTTCCTCTGCTCTTCTCAGCACATCTCTCGGTAGATCACTCTTCTTCGTTGGCTTCTTATCGATCTATCAATCAATCGAAATCTTACAGTTCTCCATATGTTCTACCGTACCTTCAATCCTCCCTCTCCGAATGACACATATCCCAGCCACTTCCTATCATGGAACACTCTCGTCTTCTCGTGATGCCACTCTCCACTCTCCGCATTCAATTGATACTGTAATAAATCAGTTATCGATCGATCGTTCCTGTCATCTACAGAGATCTCTCACGTGGTGAAGGAAGTCTGCGGCGTGAGAGGCGACGAATCGAATAGAGGAGAGAATGAAATCGACCTGCGAGAGATGGAGAGATCAAAGACCAGATCTGAAATGTAGATATCTGACCTTTTGATCACTCTCGAAATAGGGAATGGAGATGCGAGTGAACCCAGGACGAATCATCTCCTGTAATCATTTGCATCACTTCAGTGGTATTGAGTGGCACCCTTAGTTCAATCACCACTACTCCACGATCAAATTGGAGAGGAGTATGTATAAATACAAAATGCTCCTTCTATACCTGTTGTGAATACTCTCCGACTCTTCTCAGATGCAATCTATCAAGGGAGGAATTCTCACGGAGGAGGGAGAGGAAACGAGATGAGAGCTGAGAAGAGATAAAAGATCAATTGGAAGGAATAGATGAGAGATGGAACCTCTCCCTCTATTCCGAGTAGATGCTGTGCGTACGGGCCTGCACAAACACATCCAGCTCTGAGATTAATTAATTAGTCAGTTAACTGGTTATCAAATTCGTTCTCACCTGCTCTGAATGCCGAATAGATCATTCAGAAGGACAGAGATGAAATTGTGATGGAAGAAGAGACCGGAGATACCATCCTGAACGGAATCACAATCTATTATCGATCGATCTACCGTCATCCGAACCTTGACCAGAAATGCAAACGTTGCTAATCTCTTTTCTCTCGTGGGAGGACCGAGAAGGATCACATTTGGAATGGACGAGAAACCATCGAGGAAACGACTGAAGAAGGGGATGAATAATGAAAGAAAGATTAGTAGATCACCCACCTCACAATCGTCTCCTCCCTTCTCATAACTCTCTCATCTTCTATCGATCTCCTCAGTTTAACAGCCAGTGCCAGTCTTATTATTCCGATGGCATCACCTGTTCCTCCCTGCCGATTCATCGATCAATTTTTCCTTACAGTACTCCTCACCTCCTCTCGATACTCTGCATCTCTCAGGTAGGTCGTGCTCTTTTCATCCACCTGCAATCATTAGCTCTCTCGTAAGATCAAAGACCATCACTCACGTAGAATACGGTTCCTCCTCCCTTCTTCTTTGGCTCAGCTGCACGGATTAGAGACTTCTTCACTACGAGAACTCCTGCAACGATAATTACTTTTCTTATGCGGTCTCATACGAAATTATACCGACACTTTTTCAATAATCTAACAATAAGTTCAACGAATCCCTCCTACCAGGAGTGGCGACAGCTCCGGGCCATTTGTGTCCCGAGAAGAAGATTGCATCGACTGGATTCACTCCATTCACATTCACTGGAACGTAAGGGGAAGAAGCAGCCAAATCCCATACTGAGAGAGCTCCGTGACTGTAATTATGATATCATTATACGAGTAGAAATCTCCCTAGAAAGGACATTTTCTTTCCACATGCAAAATTCGGAATCGAAAGAAGAAAGATGAGATGCACAACCCGCTACTCACTCATTCCTCCCCTCTCCTCTCTGTCTCTATCCTCACTCTCACTCATCTCACAACCTAGGAAGCAGCCAGAGAAAGAGAGAGAAGTGGGGAGGCATAGACTCTCCCTTTCTCCTTCCCTCCAACCGCGTTCGTGGTGTAATGGTCAGCATGGATGCCTTCCAAGCATTCGACGGGGGTTCGATTCCCCCCGAACGCAGAACGTTTTGCCTCATTTTTAACTTGTTCACCTTTTAAGAATTTCGTTGATTCCGGAGAAATCATTGAGTATTCCGGTAATATTGGATGCTCCAGTGAAGGCACCGAGGATTGTGTGGCCATTGTACTTCTCTTTTACCTGGGAAGGATTATCCATCGAGCCTTTCAAATTGAATCTCACCATTTGTAGTGTCTCCTCTAGATTCTCCTTATCCACTCTTCCCTCTTCATCTTCATCTACCATGATACACTCCACAGCAGTCTCTCTCCATGGGAGAATATTCGTGTGGTGCTCAGAGATTGAGTGGACCACAACCAGGGGAGGCACTGCAATTAATCTTTACTCACTCGGCCCAATCGACATCTACCGTACCTCCCTCCTTTCCGAATGCTCCCAGATGGACTAGTAGTTCAATGGCTGCAGTCGAGCCAGTTCCAACGAAGATAACGGCGTCTGAGTCTCCCGCGCCAGTCAACGATCGAATCTCTTCCCTGATTCAGGGTGAATTGACTATGGTAGAGAAGGGGTACGGTACCTCGCTTCATGAACAAAGAGAGTCGTCTGTTCAGCAGTCACAGTGACTGATGAGTGAGTGTTCCCATAGAGAGGATGCACCTGAGACGACCAAGAGATGGATCGATAAGTGACTACCGTATACCTCCTTGAGTAGATATTCCTCTATCGGGACTATCGCCTTGGCCGAGGCTGCATAGTCAGAGTAGATCACTGCATGATATCTCTATCCATCAATATTCTATCTACCGTATACCTCTCCTCCTTCCGAATGCGGTTTCTACTTCTTGCTCTCTTCCACTTTCATTCTTCCTCATCCATTCCATAATATCAAATGATTTCTCTCCCTCTCCTTCTCTCTCATCTCTTCTATCAGATGGAGCTAATGGGATCTGCTCCCCAAATCGACGTTGATCCATCTACAATCACGTCGTTTTTACCCAGTCTTGATCCAATAATCCGATATACTACAACTGTCCAGAAACAGAAAACGAACGAACACAGTTAAGTTGTAATATAATATTTATCTTCCAATGTACATAACACAATTGATAAATCAATATCCCGTAATTTCTTACAATGTATTCTACTACAATCACATATGATCCCTTTCTTTCTTCTTCTTCTCTTTCTTTTCCTTCTTCTCCTTCTTTCTCTCTTTCCTCTCTTCCCTATCTTTATCACTTTTCTTCTTTTTCTTCTTCGTTCCTCCTTCCTCATCCGACCCCATATCTGGAGCTGCTCCGTCCATCGCCCAGCCTGATAAAAACAATTTGGTTTCCATTTTTAAAAAAACTTCAATTTTAGTTAAAATATGGGCTTCGAAGATAATGTTATAATGGCGAGGAGTAGTAATGTCGGTATGAAAGCACTGTTTTTATCAATCAAACATTCAATTGACTCACTATCGATGCAATCCTCCTCCAACGGATCGATGCTCATCTTCATCTTTCTCTTCTCCGTCTTCACAATATTCTGTTGAGGAGGACCTCCTTCCCTCACCAGTTCGTATGATGTATCGAAGAGAGATCGGTATCTAAATATCATGCTTACTGAATTTGATTGCACAAAAGTCTGTCAAGGCACGAAGAAGCATCAATTTACAGAATCTGTTTTGGAAAGCTAATAAACTAACGGTTCATCGACGATTCCTGGTTGCAGTTTGAACGAAGCCATCGCAGAGGAATTCAATGGGACGATCTCCTGAAAACAACATTATATTAATTCAACTCCATATTTATCAAAAGTATTTCCATGAACCTCGAACAAAAATGATTGTGAGATCCCTTCGAATATTTTTGATTGTTGGCACTTACCTTGCCAGTAATAGGAGGTTTATCAATTAGCATCTTTAGCCACGAAATCTCTTGTCCCTTCTGCCAATTGAATTCACCATAGAGATGAGGAAGAAAAGAACTGAGGTCTTCCTTTGCTATCTGAACGACAATTTACTCTACTTTCGGTAACCTGCGAAAAATGAGTAGAAGAACGGCCACTAATCGAGAAACGTACTCGCTTGATTCCTTGTGGTGAGCAGAACTTATTGTATGAATTGGACAAATCATAGACGCTGAGTAGATCCATACTTCCGAGCAATTGACTGGGCTCTGGAATTTTGTACTTTGAAGAAGCAACGGGAATAAAATTGAATCTAACCACACTGCCCGAACGTTATGGATGATACATGTAGATCGATACAATAAATTAATCTCACGTGGTAGAGTAGGTTTCATCGTGTAGAAGGGAGTGGGAGGATTGACTCGCAATGAAATCTTCGTCTTAATGGGAGCACGCTCAACTGGCGCACTTGTGCTCGGAGTATTCACTGAAAAATAACAGTTTTGAGAGGTAAACGATTTTAACAGCATCGATTATACCGTCTAAAAGATTCGCTAGAGAAACCTCAAGTCATACACCACAATTATGCCTAGCTTATGATTAAGTTAAAATTGCAAAGATAATAAACGACGAGAAAGAGGCGAGCACCAAGAAGAACTTACGTGATAAAGGGTTTGGAGAGGAGTTTCCGAACCCTCCGCTCATCTTAGGAGATACGCGCTAGTCACACCTTTGATTCGGACATAAATTAAGAAAACATTATTCAATACAAACGAACTTAAAACTACCAAGAAAGTTGATTGGATCGCTACGCTTTGGCATGAAGATCTGGCTCGACTACAGTACTCCTGGCTGGCCTATCGAGTAGTAACTTTATTTAATTTTAAGAGTTTTGACTAATTATAATTATAATAGAATATTATTGTAAACTATTAGCCAGATGCAGATTAGATTCAACGGAGAACAATGAAGAACAGAAATAAAAACAAAATTTGGAGCTGTCTCAATATTGACATCTTCAAGACATCTCAATATTGTTCTTCACGAAACCAAGATATTATCATCGAACTTTTTAAGAATCATTCGTCCTCTTCACCTTTCAAGTTTGAAGGCAAAAGTTGAATCGGTGGTAGAATGGGAGGAGGGGACAAGGAGGATGTCCGGGGGAGGAAGGGGGAGGAGTCATGAGAGAGGAAGGGAGGAGACACAATTCACAGAGGAAAGCCATGTCTGTCTCCACTCTTCATGACCTGTGATGTTCGCATGTATATTAGAGGTACGTTCGAATCATCTACCCAATTGGCTATCCGTGCTTTCTAATGATTAGTTCATTGAATGAGATGGCATGCATTCATCAAAGAATAGGCAGATCGTGGAACTCAATCTACAGACTTTTTCTAAATATCCGTTTCCATCGTAATCTTTCTAGAGTATTCTTCTTAGGGTGATGCTGTGGTTCGCACTCTCTCTTCTTCCTCTCATCCATTCCTTCAATGAGATCGATGATTACTATCGAGGATGTGCCAATGACACTGAGATAATGGACCATATTCTGCACGAGACCAAGATGGTAAGGAGTACGGTAGTGGAGGGGAATCGATTGATATCTCAGGCATACAATCGACATCGACTCCCCTCGATTCCGGTTGAATTGAGGATTGAGATGTGGGTGCAGGAGGTTACTTCACTGTCCGAACTGACACAAGACTTCGAGATTGGTAGGCTATTTTTTAAAAATTTTCTCTAATATGAAAATTCGCTAAAACATGTTTCTGCTTCTGAAATGCAGCAGCCATGTTTATTCTGCGAGAACATCATCAATCTTCCATAATGTGAATCTCTTCTTTTGTTTTGGTAGTCCTCTTCTCTTCTCTTCATCTCTCATCCTCGTGCGAATTTGAAATTCGATCCAAATCGGAATTAAGAGGGAGAATGGAAGAGGAAGAGAGCAGAGAGGAGAGATGGAGTCATAGCAAAGATGAGAATGGGGATTATTGAGATTGCCAATCTGTAGAGAAATAGATCGATTGATGAGAAGCCATGATTCTATGATTTCGCAGGTCATGGCTTCTTCTTCGAATAAGTGGCCAGATCGATAATGTCAATTTGATCTCTCATCCATCGCCTCTGGCACTCTTTTACTCTCTTCCTCTCTTCCCCCTTCCGAGTAATCTAATTTGATCGTTCCCTTATGACGATGGAGAGAAGAGAGAGAAGAGAGAGGAAGAGGATGTACAATCTGAGGGTCCTGTCTAGAAAGAGACTAGACCATGGGCAAGGTAGATCACAGGGAGATACCGTAGTATCGAATCGTATAGATTGTAGAATCGAATACTGCGCCGTATACATTTATATGAAGGGTCGACCCACCTGTCTTCCATTCCTTCTCCCCCAGTTGTTTTCTAGTGATTCCTTGCTTGTTCCTCTCTATTTTGTCATTTCTCCTCGTGATCTCAAGGGAATTGAGAGGGTCGTCTTTCCCTAATCAATCTGAGGAAGAGGAAGAGAGAGGGTGGGGGACCAGAAGAGAACTCATTCAATCAGAAGGAAGAGAGGGTCATTAATGGGTGCAAGAGTGACCTACTTGTGAAGGGAATTGACTTGGAGGTAGTTGATTCATTCCAGATCTATACGTCAATGAATACTGGACGGATCCGGGATTGGAATATCGGAATCTCAATCCGTGTCAGGTTAGTCACAGGGAATATCAAGGCATTCCGTTGGAAAGCCTGTAGAGGAACACATTTTGACTGTCACTCTGCATTGAACATCCCATTTTCTAGTCTGAGAAACGGCAAGAGGAAGAGGACAAAAAACGAGAGATAGAGAGACAAACAAAGTGCCGAGTCGCAAATTGGCCATGCTCGGACTCTATTTTGAACCCCTAAAATGCGAACGAACAGACTATATCTTGAATTACCCTTGCTGTTGGACCCCCGACTGACTCATTCCTTCCAGCTCAATATTTCCTTCGATTCGACGATGCTTCAAAACATCTGGACTCCGAATACTTGCTTCATCAATTCGAAGAAGGCTCAAATCCATTCCAGTCCATTCAGAAATGTCTTCCTCATGATTTTCCCCAATGGTGAGAATGAAAACGCAATGAATAGTAGAGTAGGCAGGGGAAAACAACGTTTCATGATTATCTTCTAAACAAGGGGATGTTTTGATGTGGAATGAACCCCTTACCTTTCGTCATTTTTTTTTTGAAAAATGATTATTTTCTAAAGATGTAGATTCACATCAATTACAGGTTCAATCTGGGCGAATTGGCGAATAAAGGGAACGGGTCCATGCAAACTCGATCTGTCTAAATTCCCGATGGACAATGTGAACTGTACTCTCACACTGGAGAGTTACAATTACAATCGGATGGAGGTATTTGTTGCATTTTCTACATGTTCTTCGCTGTTTGAAAACATCAAGACTTGGGGAAAATTTTCGAAAGCGAAAGACTCATTTATTCCTTTTAGGTTCTAATGGTGTGGAATGACGTGGCTCTCATCCAGTTCAAAGACATCGAATTGCCTGATTTCACCATGTACAACTATTCTACGACGAGCAATCAACAGGTTACTATCATCTTCTCTTATTCATAGAAACACTGTCCAATTGCAGTACTACGCTGCTGGCTACTGGGATGAACTGACTGTCACATTCTATTTTCGGAGAAGATACGGATGGTATTTGTTACAAGGTAGATCGCTTGCTATGTTGGCTTGATATGTGATTCAAAGTTCTTCATCATATTTACTCAGGTTTTATCCCCACATACATGACAACTTTCATCTCGTGGATTCCCTTCTATCTCGGTCCTCGAGCCATTCCAGCCAGGACTATGATTGGTGAGACCATTGATGAAGACTGAAATTCCAGTCTTTCCTACAGGAGTGAATGCCCTTCTCGCGATGACCTTCCAATTCGGGAATATCATGCGGAATCTTCCTCGAGTTTCCTACGTCAAAGCGATCGATGTTTGGGTGTTGGGGTGAGTGACGAGTTGATTGAATGGAGAAGGAAGAAGTGGGAAGAGATCGCCTCCCGTTGTCTAGACAACCAAAAGATTATCCTGAAGTGTGTAGAAAATGAGGATAACGAGAGTGAAATCTGAATGAATTCTCGCATTTCCCCCTTCAACAGGTCTAAAAAAGTGATTGCAGTGGAATTGGCTTCGTCTTTGCATCTCTGGCAGAATTGGCCCTGGTTGGATTCCTGATGAAGGACGAAGGACGGCCATCAACTCTCTCCCATGCTTCCACTAGGAAATGGAATCTCAAGAAGGTATGAACTGCATAAATAAGCATCACTGCGTAAAGCAACTCATTTCTGTAATAATAGCTTCGTAATGCCTCTCCATTCCTCCTCCTTCTTCAGATGAGTTCCGCCTCTCGCACATCGAACAACAATCATCACTGTGAGAAGAAACTCTCAGTTGTTCAAAGATCTGAACGAGTCGATCAATGCGCTCGATTAATGTTTCCAGGTAATCGATTCCCTCTGACTACAGTATCTCATTCACTTTCAGTAATCTACTCACTCTACAACTTTCTCTACTGGGGAGTCTACATGAGAGACGCCCTTGAGAATGCTCAGATGTGATCTCATCAATCGATCAATATTCGCTCCTTCCAATCTACCGTATCTCAGTTTGCTCCTTATTGATCGGGTTTCCCTTCATAGTCGTTCTCACCAAATCGATAGTGATCATATCACTACAGTACATGATAAATCGATTCGATTCTTCGCTATGAGTTCTCTACACAAGGTTGACCAGAGGGGAAGAATTCTCTCTTCCTCCCTTCCACCCTCTTCTCCTCCATTTACTGAGCCCCCACTCTCCTCTCCTCTCTCCCTTCTCCTTTCCCTCTCCCTATCTCTTCCCTCTCCTCCTCTCCTCTCTTCTCCATCCCACTCTATCTCTATTCTCTTCTCTCCCCCTCTAGTATCGATCATCCTCACTCTCACCCCCACCCAACCTCTCACTCACTCTTCTCCCCTACCCCTTCTTTCCTTATTCCCCGTCTTTCCAATTCACAACTATTTATATTTTATTCCTACGGAGACTGTGCTTGTATATTTCGTGAAACTGAAACTCATCAAATATACACATTGTCAATGCATTACTTCATCACTATCCCTATTTCTTTCCAGCTCTTTCCAATGGCGGAACTTCCTCTTTTCAGTGATGGAGTCACTGTGAAAGAGTAAGTTGTGTCTACCTTTGAGATGGGACTGAAATGAGAAAGAGATGAGGGGACTGAGTCTCTCCCCGAGTATCCTCAACGAGTTTTCAAATTTCAGGGAGGAAATGGAATCGGACTTGTTGCGAAGACTCAATGAAGAGGATAATTCGGTTGGTTACGGTAGATTGGATACCGTATTATGCGATTCCGTGCAGGAACCGAGTATGTACGATTGGGAATTGGAGATGGAAATGGATCTGATGGACCCTGATGCACCCAAAGAGGACAGGTAAGGTTTTGTTGATCTTGAGCCTCAAAGACTTTAGGATGATGAGTATCTGAAACCGCACGAAAGACCAAAGATTAACAATTTATTTCTGCAGGATGCCTCCTCCTAAGCCGACAGATGTCCGAAGTGCGAGGGCTGATTTCGTGTTCGATCTAGTCAATCTCTATCTGGATAAGATTAAGGAGAAGGAAACTGCAAGGTGAGAATATTATTAAAAATCTTCTCAGGAAAGTCAAATGAACTCCTTCCCCTCCTTCAGATCGGGCGATCCCTCAGTGAACGTCGACCACTGTCGCAAGTCTCTCTCCTTCAGTTCAGAAAGGGGTCAAGTAAGCCGTCATCACTAGACAACAGTTGAACAATTCTTTTAGATGTGGATCAAAGTCACTGAACGCTGCAATGTTCGATTTGGAGATGCACTCGGAACGAATAATGTTGAACAGGTTGGAATTTCTGCTTCATTTCCGAATTAATTGTAAATATGCAGATCAAAAAAATCTACGGAAATCGTCTCTCTCGACCGAAGAAGTGAGATTGATCTTTGATCTTCCCAATGAATCTTCTCCCCTTCAGGAATCACATTCCGTCCCATCCGAAGGAACTTCTCGCCAATGGTCCATTCAATCCCGATGGAAGATACATTCTGAGTCAGATTGAACAGAGAAGAGAAGAAGTCTCTCCTGCTGTTGAGATTACTCCGGCTAAGAAGGTTAGAGAGACCTTCCACTCACTATCTAACTGTCGATTGGTAGATCAAACTGGCCGATTCCTCAACTCCTTCTACTTCCGATCGAATGCAGTCTGAAGTCGCACCTCCAAAGAGAGAATCTGGTTTGTAGAAAGCCCAATTGTCGATTGAAACTTTTCCGTTCAGGAGACAGAATGGATTCATTATTACGAGCATTTGATCGATCGGAGGAAGTGACGAGTTTGAAGGAGCAATTGATAGAGAAGGATAAGGAGATCGATAGATTGAAGAAATTGATTGTGAAGGTTTGTCTTCGGAGTGAAAAGAAGTGACTAAACAGTTCCCATCAGATGAGTGACTCACATCTGAATAAGATGGAATCGGCAATGGAAATGTTCAAGAAAGCGTTGAGAGATGAGACGGCTCAGGATGTTATCAATGCCATTCAGAGGATATAGGCTGTTTTCATTGTGATCTCTATCATTATTTTCGTATTCATCGTTATTTATCTCCATTCCACTACGAAATAAAGCTATCCAATTCTTTTCATGTGATGCTCTTATTCTTTCACTTCTTTCTGATCTTATAATTTTATCTCGGAATCTTGCTGCCAGTATTAAAACACACGGCTTGGCTTCCCTTCAATGGAAGAAAAGCATACAAATGAAAATCGGTACATAAAACACATGGGGAAAAGAACGTTACCTAATGGTGAAAAATGAAAACTTATTAGAGAAAAGAGCGGGTTCATAGTTATTACCGTACACATACGGGGGTGTTATCAATAAATGAGCATATTGGACTGGGATAGGAAACTACAAGGGATGAGCAAGGGGAAGAGGAACGAACTGTATAGAGGGGATCAAAGGGAGTAGTGTACCAAGAGTAGAGAGAAGGGATATCACACTGTTTGGAGAGAGAGAATATTGCATTTGAGGGGAAGGAAGTCATCACAATTGAAGTATTTGAAAGAACACAATATTGATCGATCAGAGGAGAGTCTACGGTATTCATCAGTACATACGGTAGTGAGAACATGGCCAATATCGATTGAAAGACTTGAAACGGAAGTTAAGAGTTGAAAAGAGAAAGAGATTGGGAGAGATAATGGGACAATCTGAGTAATGAAGAGGGATTGAAAGAACTGAATGGACTGGATTGCATCAAAAGGAGACTCATTACTAATCTACTAACCAATTCTAGCGATCGATAAAAGGAGAAACACTCGAGAATATTGATTGATAGGAAGAGTATGGCAGGGATACGGTACATAACAAAATAAATAGCAAAAATGAGGGAGAAAACGGTTGCACATTGAAGAGGAAGTTTGGCACGTTTGAAGTGATATGAAGAATTGAACAAGAAAAGGGAAAGAAAGAGTAATCTAGCACTCCTGACTGGTTAGACTCTGCAGCAATTGTTCGAATTGGGAAGGAATGTGTTCTTCTCCACTCAATTCATCTCCAGATGGACTCTCCGTTGGCTCCGCCCTCTCTGAGTGGGCGGGGTCTGATGATGTGGCCCCGCCCTCTGAGTGACACTCCTCACTCGAGGAGATGAGAGAGACGAGAGTCGAGGGATCGGGCATATCGTATTCAGGAATTAGCACTCGAAGGAGGTCCTGCAACGAATGAGAATGAGTACTGTTGGAGGGAAATATCGATTGATCGAGGATTTGAACACTCTACACTACAATCACCACACCAACAGTGGAAAAGAAGAGTGAGTGAGGTTAGAATACAGCGAAGGGATAGGCCAAACCTGATTCTTCATCATTTTCTTCTCCATTCTCTTCCTCCTCTGATACTCCTTCTGTTTCTCGTTTCTGAGCAGTCTCTTTTCAAGTTTTAGCTTCTCTTTTTCTTCCTTATCTTCCTCCGTTTCTTCAATCTTCACTTCTCTTTCTTCTCCAACTCTCTTCACATATCTCATTCTCATCTTCTCCAATCGTCTCTTTCTCTCTTCTTCATTCTCAGTCAATCTCTTCAATTTCATCCTCTCACAGGCCATTTTCTTCGTTCTTTCAGTCATATCTTCGATCTGTTTAATCTCCTCGATTCTTCTCTTCACTTCTTCAATCTTCTTCTTCTTCTCTTCATCTCCTTCCTCTTCATTCGAATCGAATTGATCGAAAGAAGTAGAGGGATTCATGATCAATCCAAGCATGGAGAGTAAACTCTGCTGTGCCAAGTCCATCTCAAACTCTTCTTCTTCCTCCTCCTCTTCCTCCTCCTTTATCTCTTCTTTCTTCCCCATCTCTTCTGGTCGTCTATTCTCTCGATCCTCCTCCTCCTCCTACAAAATACACTCAACACCACCACCACACACGAGGGGAAAGGAACAAGCTGATACGATAGCGAGGATTGGTTATTGCAAACTGAGGAAGGAAAGAGTGACTGAATTAGGGATAGGACAGAAGGGGAGTGAGTGGACTGGACAGGGAAAGGAATGGAAGGAGAAGCTTACCTTGAATGGATCCGACGCTACGACGTTTTCGCCCACTGCAGAGGCGAATTTGGCAACGGCGCGATCTCGTTCGCACTGGAAGAAACAATTATTGAAAATGGGATGAGCAAACCTTCGTCACGATTCGTAACAACTTTACTCTGTCTTCTGTAGCCCACACATCCGACACATTTTCGAAACAGTCAAAGGAAACTGAAGCGTACCTTTCTATCATCATATACGATAGATGATCCGTCAACAGAGGAGGAAGTGCATGACTTGGAGTCAGACGTCACTCCACTCGATCCATTGAAGGCCTTGAGAGCAGACATCGACAGAGATTGTGTCTGAACAGAAGGATTGTTACTCATTCATCCCTGCTCGCATCCCCAACCCTCTACTACCCCTCCACCGTACCTGAGCGGGATTGTTGAACAGTCGTGCGATGAGATCGTTCTTCTCTGCCTTCTCAGCATCACTTCCATTCTCATTCTCCATTCCAGAGAGAGGATGGAGACCAACGAGAGCTGCCAGTTTGTCGCTCATCGGAAGAGACGAGAAACCCTCCTCGCCCTCACTGAAACGAATGAAGAGGTTGGACTATGAACTACGCCATCCAACTTGATCAAAGATCAGCAATCAACTCACGATTTGATGGCGCTATTGTTGTTGATGGTGATGGTGGGAATGCGAAGTGAGGGTGAGCCGGGAGTCTGAAGAGATCAAAGATCACGACAATTCTTTCGAAGATCAAAGATCAACTCTCACCTGAGGCGATGCTCTTCCGTTGAATCCTCCTGCCATCAGTTGTTGAACGAGAGGAGAGGGAGAGGAAGCGTTCATGCCTGAAGATTTAATTAATAATCCACCGTACCTTCTACTGTACCCGTTCCCCACTACCGTACCAATCTACCCTCCAACTCACAGGGTGCATTGGGAGTGTTCGCATTTCCTCCTCCTCGAATGAAATCGATGAGTTCGCTTTTGATCTTATTGGGAGCACCGAATATTCCCTCCTCGATTCGCATCTCGTCTTCCAGCTTAAGCACCTGACACATCAACCACTCTCTACGAGATTCCGCATCGACTACCGTACTCCTACCATATCCCCCTACCGTATCTCCCATCTACAGTACCCTCGCTCACCTTGGCGTAATCCTCCTTGTGATGGGCCTTGAGATGCATCTTCAGATTCGTCGAGAAGGCGGATCCCGTGCGGAAGTTGCAGTTGATGCAGCCAACCATCTGAAGAGGATTACGATAATTTGAACCATATCGATTGGCTCTATACACGAATTCGTGAAAGTAAATGTAATGACGTACTCTATCTTCGAGATCCTTGAAGAACATCCATACGGGGTGTCTCCTCAGTCGTCTTCTCTTTGGCTGGGGCATCTCCAATCCTCCCAATACTCCCTGCTGCAATCCAGCCAATCCTCCGAACTGCTGCAGAAGCTGCTGCTGCATATCGGGAGTGGGGGCGGGGCTTGGAGTGGGCGGAGTCGAGTGCACGATGGGCGGAGTCTGCTGATGGAGAGAAGCTGCGGAGTTGGGACGAGCCATGCCCATCGGAGAGAAGGCCGAGACTTCTGGAAGGAGGCCTTGATCTTTGATCTCTGATCTCTGGACTCACCATTGTTCCTCTGCTGCATTTGCTTCTGTAGTTGGTTGATCTGGTTGGCAGCGATCTGTTGTCTCAGAGCATTCAACGCTTCGTTCTCCTCTCCTCCCATCTGGACAGCAGCTGCTGCAGCCTGCTGGTTGGCGAGGGCTTGCTGCAGGGCCGACGACTGATTGGCTGCTGCCACTGAAAAAGATCATTCATGAGACCTCCACATATTTCTAGGGATTCTTATGGTTATTCTCCCGCATTGCATGACACACCCAAAATCCTCCTCCCTGATTCTTGCCAAGTACTGTTTTGAACGAGTAAACTCTTCTCTGCTGTCACTCGACTCGATAAGCCCCTTCTCGTCATATGCTCCCTTCGTGATCAACAGCTATTATTCCGTCTCTTTACCCGATGGGAAAACAAGTCTGACTCTTCTCCCTTTTTGTTGCAATCTCGTGATAAGAAAGAGTGAGCCCCCAAATTGGAAGTGATTGGAAGAGGAGTGGATGGAGACATTGTTAAGCTTCGTCCCCATCTATGTCACGAGGGTAAACAATGAAGGAATGGAGAGAAGAAGAAGGGGGAGAGGGGAGGAGGGGGGGGGGGGGAGTACTACTCCTCAGGGTCTTATCTCACTTGTTGATACTCTCTACTGAGTCATTGGAAGAATGACGAGTGAGAGAAGACAGAGTTACCTAGTGTGAGGATAGTACAGTCACTCTTCTCTCTCTACAAACTCTTCTCCCCTACGGGCTCTCTTCTCTTCTCTTCACTGATAACACCTGATTAGACACTTTTCCTATCACAAAAAGTACAACCGTCCTCTGATGGGTAGACAGAGAGTAGTACTGGACTATACGATTATCAATTCAGATTCTGATCTGGAGAGGTCAACTCACACTTGGAGATGGTCATGAGAATGGAGGAAGTCATGGGCGGGAGACTCCTCTTCCGATTGTCCTTCCCTGCCAGACCAGCTGCAGCATTTCCAGAGAGGAGAAGAGCATTGAGATTGAGTTGATCTTCTGCCTCTATCACCTGAACGAGGGAGAGATCATTGATCTGCCCCATCGAACTCTCTACCGTACCTTCTCGTAATCTGGTCGATGATGGGATCGAAGATGCACTTTCAGATTGGTAGAGAAGACTGATTTGGTTGAGTAAGCGCACTGCTTGCACTTGGCTACTCCATCCTCTACGATGAAGTACGGCCACACCGGGTTCCTGCAACGAAGAGACCATTAATACCGTACTCCTTGACTACCGCAATCCAATCGATACCGTACCTCCTCTGTCTCTTCCTCTTGGGAGTCTGGGTGAATCCCTGAGGGGTCGTTCCACTCGAAGGCTGAGTCTGCTGCAGTTGCTGCATGGACTCTTGCTTGGGAAGGAGGTAGGATGGAAGAGAGGAGGGATTGGGTTGGATGACTGATGGATGAGGAGTCGACTGATTCAGTCCCATTCCATTCGATTGAGAGGCTGCTAGCTGCATTGCAAGTGCAGAGAGAGCTCCCATTTGGGGTTGGAAGGCAGATTGACCAAGGATGGAAGAGACTGCAGAGGGGAAAGAGGGAAGGGAGGGAGTAGAGGAAGAGGAGGTCACTACTCCTCCCAATCTCTCCGCTAGATTATCTATCTTCGACCCTCGTTTACTCGAATCGGAAGACGGTGAAATACTCCCGTTAGAGACCATCTTTGCTTGCAGTGCTTGTTGGAACACCAGCAATTGTTCTGAAAGAGAACACATTAGTCAGCTGTCCGATAGTCTGTCTTCGTGTCTTCAGATACTGTAGACAACAACTCACGCTGCAAATGATCATTCAACTGCTGGGGTTTCTGCTGTTCTTGCTCCTCTCCTCCATCGGGCGAGTTCGATACCGTATCCGGACTCTCGTCTCGCTCGGAAGCTGCAATCGATATCGATCAATCTCTGAATCCTTCAGACAACCGTAATTCACAGTACTCACAGGTGGCTGCGTGCTCTTCAGGGGAATATTCGTGGTGGGAGGCGAAGACTCCTTCACAAGGATCTTCTGAGACCTGGAATCGATTGAGGGTTGACTACCGTACTCCAGAAGGAGTCTACCGTACCTCTTCGACGACCTCTTTCTTGGTGGGATGAGGAGGGAAGAATTGATGCATGAATTGCTCCATTGACGAAGGAGGCACGAAGGGGAACTGAGAAGGGAAAGATTGAAGTAAAGATTGACGGATTGAGTGAAAGGGATGGAAGTACGGTAGTGGTACGGAGGGACACGAGAGTATGAAACAAGGATGAAGTGAGGAAGGAAGAGAGGAGGGAGAAGGGAAGATAGTAATGGATGATAAGACCAGTAAAGTACATCTGCTTACCTTGCATTCTGCCATGGGTTCGTCTCCCCTTGGCTCTTCTCTCATCCAATCGATACCTACTCTCGATCTACCGTATCCTTCCTTCCACTACTGTACTACACTAAGCAACGACGGACGGTCGTGTCCTACTGTAGAGATGTCACTATCTGCAAGGGAAGAGGTTACGGTAAGTTAAGAATACGGTGCACGCGAGGTAATGAAAACATGTAACTCGCGAGAAAGTGTGGATGGGGGATAATAGCCGATGGGATCTTACTCCCGTACAGAGATGGAGAGGGGGACAGGGAGAAGGATGCAGACAAAAAACTGGTTAAAAAGAATGGAAATGAGAAGAGTGAGTGAATAGAGAATTAGAGTAAGTGGGAAATAGTGAAGTATTCAATGAAGATTAGAGAGAGACTATGAGATGCGATTGAGAGTATCGCAGTACTACTAGATAGTAGATAAGAGTACCAATTTTTGGTTGAAATTGAGAAGTTGCGAGTTGAGAGAAGAAGAAGAACTGTTTAGTATTGAGCATACGATTGAGAACTTTGTTAGGAAGGAATAACCAGCATGTGATGATAGAGAGGGAGGAGGAAGGAGAGAGAGGGACAGACTCAAGGATTGACCTCTACCATGGTATGTGAGAAGAGTGAGGTAATACTTCTTGAGATCATGTACCCCCTAGAGAGTAGTAGATGAGAGAGTATGGAGAATGGAGAGAGGAGAGACAGGTAGAGTTAGTATAAGGGGATTGCACCGTATCCAAGTAGTAATGGATGAGAGGGACAGGAGAGAGGGGAGGGGGAGGGGGGAGGGGGGGGGGGGAGAGTGACCCCCCTTGGACCAACAGAGAAGAACTGGAAGAAGGGGATAAAGACATCTTAGAGACTTCTGGAGACAGAATATACAAATAGTTGACGAGAACTCCATAGAGGGAGAAGAGAGAGAGGGAATCTAGTCGATGAGAAGACGTCAGCGTTGACCTATCTTATGAGTACTGTATCCATTTTACTCTATCTCTCTGACCTACAATATCTCCCTTACAATGTTAGACAGGGGGCGGTCTCATCAGTATACTTGTCACTTACTGATAAGGAAGTGTCAAAAAAATAAAGGGAAGATAAGGAGTAATGCGAGTCTGGCCCTTCTCTTGACAGGTATGGATGATTGACAGTTGGGGATGAGGGAGAGAGTCGATTGAGAAGAAGAAGTGAAATGAGAGGAAAGAAGGGAAGAAGTCTCGTACTCTCAGTCTCTCTTATCAGTATCTAGGAATACTTCTCTATTCCATTGACTCTCCTCTCCTCCCCCGTCCCTCTCTTCCCCCCTCTTCCCCTCATCTCTTCCTCCTCCACCTATCTCCTTCCCTGTCCCCTGGGTCTAGCTTCAATCCACTAGTATGAGGTACTATCACTCACTTTATCACCACTTCTCATCACTTATGAGATGAGAGCGAGAAAAGACACGTTCATTCACTGATAACCAGCTTTGATCTACCTTCCATCTGACTACCGTATTCAGAAGGTTCTTGCCCCCCCTCCCTCCCCTTCCAACTCTTCCCCCTACCTCTCGTCTCGTTTCTCACGATAGAGTATCATCAAGTTGAAACACATGACATCGAGTGTCAAACCCGCACTCTCTATCAAATACTATACGATTACTAGAGTGATCATAGAGAGAAGAGAAGCGGGAAGGAGTCACAAGTAGAAGAGTACTCGAGATGAGCTATGGATGGTGTAATAGTCGATGGAATCGGTCAGTGGATGGGGAGAGAGCGGGGAAGGAGGGAGGGGAGAGTAGAAGTGTCCTATAGCTGCAGTCCTACTAAACAGTTGTTGAAGAGTAGAGTCACAAGGGAAGAAGGGAGGAGAGATAGACCTCCCCCAAAGAGTAGCCATCGAATGGAGACAACGGAGAGACATGTTATCCAATTGAAAAGAGACTCCCGAAGGGGAAAGAGACACTCCAAACATATCGTAATCTAATACAGTCAAAGAAGGGGAGGTGGGGGGAGGGGGGAGAGGAGAGAGGGAGGGAGGGGAGGGGAGGGGGGAGGAGGGGAGGTGGTCAGTCAACGGGAGAGATAGCCCTTCTCTGGAAGGCGAATAGTACAAACACACACAGAAAAGAGAAACAGTCTCTCTCTTTGTTGAATCTCGTTGAGAGTCAAGAAAAGGAGAGAGTAAACGATACTCATGAGACCCCCTCCCCTCTCCCTCGATCCCCCTATGGCATAATGAGAGATAGAGTACTGTCCTTCCTCCTCTCTATCACTCTTCCAGTTGAAACTCCCATTGACGAGATAAAGTGAACGAAT
>LS506675.1:1084534-1117456 GCA_900490845.1 Pristionchus japonicus
ATGGACAATGGTCAGTCGCCACTCTTCAAACAGTTATTCAGTTGATTACACACCCGAAGAGAAGTCTACAGAAGGAGAGGAGGGAGGAGGGGGGGGGGAGAGGGGAGAGGGGGGGGGAGGGAGGGGGATAGTGCTTCTGCCCTATATCCATCTCCTTTTTGTACATCATCTGCAGTCTCGATATCCCTCTATGGATATCCCCCTACTCCCTCTCTACTACCGTAGTCAATGCATGAATGAATGAGAGAGGAAGGAGAGGGAAAGAAGGGGCGGAGTCAACTACTAGTTAGTAACTAGTAGAGAGAGGAGGGAAGAAAGAGGGAGCAGAGGGTTAGAAGGAGGGAAAGAAGGAGGAGATAGGAGGGAATACGGTAGGGAAGAATGATTACTTGAGAAGTAGTGATAAGTGAATGAGGGGAGAAGGATGAAACATAGGATGGAGAGAAGTCTGAGAAGAGTCTCGATTCACTACGAGTAAGTACACTACGAGTGTAATGAGAGAGTGAGAGAGAGGAGGGGAGAGGGAGGGGAGAGGAGGGGGAAGGGGGGGGGAGAAGAGTCAGAAACCAACTGTCTCCCCCTTTGGAGGAGAAGTTCTCCAAGTGGAAAAGACCACAAAAATGGATTGAGAGAGGGGAGGGACGAGAAAAGAAAACGTCGCTCCATTCTCTGTTGGTATAACGGAGTGAAACAGTTGAGTCAAGAGTGGAAAAGGGAGGAGAGCTGACCTATCCTGAGGGGAGGTGGTGAGAGAGGGGAGGAGAGGGGAGGAGGGGGGAGGTGGGATGGTCAGAGGGGGAGGAGAGGGAGAGACGATTGAAGACGTAGTCCTTGAATACACAACGACACTCCAAAAAGAAGCTAGAGACCTCCGATGGAGTAAAGAGAGAGAGAAGGGGAGAGAGAAGGCAAATGGTGAAGTACACCTCTTACCACCTCCTGGTACTGTAATCTCATTAGTGCAGTGGGGGATAAGTTGGGAGGGAGGTGATGAGGAGTGAACTTACACAATTGACCGTACGGTGTGACCTTAGAGACCCGGAGGGGAGAGGAAGTAGGGAGGAGGGAGGAGGGAGGGAGGGGAGATAGGAACGGTTGATAGTCAGATGGAGGGGAGAGTTCAAGTTGGTTAGATTGACACTCTCTTCAATTACCAGTGGGAGGTCGGTAGATCAATGTGAGAAGAGACGAGAATGACCCGGATTGAGAAAGGACAGAAGACATCATTTATGGACATTATGGCAAAAAGTAGTTGAGAGAGGTGAGAAAAGCGATCGAGAATGGGAAGAGCAGGAGGGGGAGAAGGAGGAGGGGAAGGAAGGGGGGGGGGGGGGGAAGAAGTACTGAATAGACGACCCCCTATCCATAAGTGTGTCGAGTGAGGGAGAAGTTAATGATGGACAAAAGACGAGATGAGACAAGATATACGGATGAGGGAATCCCAGTTCAAAGAAACGATGTAAGAGGTGCTAGAATTCTTCTCTACAGTAGGCGCATCCTACAGGGCCCTACAGTACTCCTACCGTATCTCTCCTCCTCCTCATCCAACCCAAGTCTAAACTCGTCTCGGAGTCCGTTCTACAATGTACTTTCAGCGTTTGGCCCATCTAAAACAAGTCGAATGAACGGGAGGAAAAGGGGAAGATCGGGATGAGATAGAGAGAGAAGGTAGAAGAGAGAGGCAGAGGAAGGAGGAGGGAATGGACTATCTCACAGATCCGAGAGTATCTCTATGTCGCATCCCCTAAGGGGAAAGAGAGGATGAGTTAATGCGCCCCTTTCACTACCTCATTCTATACTCTTACCGTATACTACCGTAGTCAGAGGGGGAATCGTGGCAGGAGGCAATGATCTATGAGGGTAGAGTGCAACTGGCTACTGCTGCCGTCTTATTACAACTGAATCTCTCGTGGATGGATGAAGTAAGAGAGAGAGAGGAATGGATATGAGATGGATGAGTCAATGAAGGGGAAAGAGAGACGAAGACTGTAGAGAAGGATACTGTACTGACAGGGAGTAGATAGATCATTCATATAACAGACTCACGGGGTAGTAATATATGCACAGCATACCGCTGAGAGAGAGAACAGAGGGGAGGAAGGAGGGAGGAGGAGGGGGATACAAGTGACATACTCGTAGCATCTGTTAGTGATGTCCTCATAGGAGACCGACACGAATCTATGAGTGGATAGAGAGAGCGAGAGAGTGGGGGAATCAGAGAGAGGGCAGAGACACTCTCCCTCCCCCTCTCTCGATACGTGGATGAAGCTGTTGCTGAAAGTAGAGCGGGAAGAGGGAAGGGGAGAGGGAGGGAGGGGAGATAAGGGATCTGCACTGTATAGTAGAGTATCCTCTCCCCTAAGGGGACATGCTGTGACTGCCCTCTCCTCCCTCCATTCTCATCCCTTCCAACTACCAATTATCAATTGACCGACTTCTCTATCACTCATAAGTGATCTGATAGAGAGTGCAGTGATAGAAGAGAGAAGAAGTGGATAGAGAGAAGGAGAGAGAAGGGAAGGAGGAGAGGACCAGAGAGAGGGGATAGGTAGGAATGGTCATTCTAAACAACAACGGAGGAAAGGGTAAAGGAACTTGAAACAAGAGGAAGGATGGATCTCGTTTGATGGAAGGAGAGAGAGGAGGGAGAGGGAGGGGATAGAGTACCGTATGAGGGGATGGATTAGTCAGAGTATGAAGCTGATCACGAGGAGAGTTATGGAAGGTGAGAAGAGAGAGAGGGAAAGACCGCCTAAGGAAAGAAGACACGAGTAACGAACTTGAAGAGTACAAAAGAGAGAAGAGGAGAGAGAGGGAGGGGAAGAGGGTGCTATACTGGGTCAAGCAGTTACATAGCCATTGCATCCTACTTGGTCACTTTCTATGGAAGGAAGGAGGAGATGGAAGAGTAGATCAAGGAGGGGCTTCATCCTCGAACTTTCCGGACAAAGTTGTCAGACTGATCAGTCGGAGAAGACGAGAGATCACGGGAAAGTGAGAGAGTGGGTTGGGATGAATTGCATCGTACAGTCGTGTCCATTGCATACTCCACAGCTGCACAATTAGTGTCCATCCATCAAATATATCATCTGGAGAGGGACGAAACATCTTCTCTCCCTTGGTGAATTCACCCCTTCCAGAGGAGATTGGAGGGGAGTTCAGATGGAGGAGAGAGAGGAGAGTAAGTAGTCTCATCTGAGAGGGGAAGGGACAAGTAGAGATTGTTGCGAATCTAGGAGGTGTCAAGAGACGAAGAGAGGGAGAGAGAGAAGGACATAGCTAACTATGGATGATCCCCCTAGAGTTATTCCCTCTTAGCACCTTTTCTCTGTTGACGACCTTCCCTCTGAGAGATACTAGGCATACTATTGTAACAGATGCAAAAAGACTGTCCTATCTACCAAGGAGATTCAACGGTTGCAAAGTTGTGGAAAGGGCATGGAGAGAGATAGAGAGAGATAGAGAGAGATTGTAGACATGCGTATGATGAAAAGGGAAAACGATTACGAGTTATTCGAGAGTTTCTGAATCACAATCAATGGAGAGAAAAATGGTAGAGAGAAGAGAAGTGAAGAGAGAGTAACGAAGAGTAGAAAGAGAAGAGAGGGAAGAGAAGAGGGGGAGAGGGGGGAAGGGGACAGCGTATGAATATGATTGAGAGAAGATCAAGTGATATCCACTACTGCATTCTATCAATTGAAAGAGTAGTCAGGGATTGAACCTAGCACGAACTAAAAGAGTGAGAAGGGGTCAAAGGGAATAGCCAAGGGGAGCGCCCTCCCTTTATTTACAACCATTTCTCAATTGAACTTGAACCCATATGGTACTAGGCAGTAAGAGTAGATCAGAGAATAGAGGAAGGGGGAAGAGTGAATGGGGAGATATCTATTAGGGATCTCACTTCTTACCTCTCTCATCCTTAGGCACTTTCAGTCCAATCCCACAGTTTTCGTCCTACGGCATAGATAGAGGAAGGAAGGAGAAGAGAAGAGGAGGAGGAGGAAGAGGTAGAGTGTGAAAGTTGAGAGAACGAGTCAAATTGAGAATAGAGTATCCAAGGATGGAAAGGGCGCGGTATGAAGCACAGAAGGAGAAGGAAGAGATAGAGAGAGAGGGGGGGGGAGGGGAGGGAGTACTCAACTACTCTAAAAGAGACAACGGTCACTCTATCCTGTATATTTGCACTCGTACTGTTTGAGGTAAGAGAGGGCTGCGGGGTATCTATCGAGAGGGAGGGGAGGGGAGAGGGGGGGGGTTGTACTCCCTCCCTCTCTCTATCAATGACCATTCCCTCTTCCAGTTTGACCCTTTCATGTTGACTCAGAGTTCCCAACGAACGTCAAATACTCAAAGAAACGTCGCCTGAGGATTGGAGTGAAAGAGAGAATCTCAAAGAACGGAGAGAAGGACGGGAGAGGGGTTCTCGAATGGGGATCTACCGTATACTCCCTCCCCCTCTCCCCTCTCCCTCTCTCTACTCTTTCGTCACTCATTCATTAACTGGATATGAGGAGAAACAACTTGGAATGTTCTATGTGCATGAGAAATAGTGAGGGATTGAGAGAGGAGCGAGAGAAGAGAGAGCAATAAGGGATAGATCCCTTCTATGGATAATGAGTACAAAAACAATGGTAGACAGAGGGGGAATATCCTTGTGACACAGGTAGAAGCTGCTTCCTCCCCTCTATTCATTACTCGATCCGAATGATCTACGAGGGGCCATAAATGGTTGACCTCTCTCCGCATCTAGTAGAGGAAACCGCGGCAGACGAGTTCTTTATGACCGTTCAACAGACGGATTCTTACTATTGAGACTAGAGAACCTCTGTAGGTCTGGGTACCACTCTTCTGTAGAGACCCTTCCGAATAAAGATGATTCTCTGCAGGGAAAGTGCTTGGGTCTGAAAGTACACAGTTCAAAGACTTGTCTCTCTGCAAGGCGAGTAGTAGTCCGATCCGAGAGGGAAAGGAGTGATTGGAAAGTGACTGGAAAGAGATGGGAATGTGGGTCGGACTATTCCTTCCCAGTACTCAACCCCCAAGTACAAAAAGGGAAAGGAGAATTGAGAGAGATAGAAGAAGGGATTAGAACTACTAGAGTAATGAACGAAGTTTGAAGAAGGAAGAGAAGAGTATTCAAATCTCTCTCGTCTAATGGGTCGAAGAGGGGAGAAGACTGAATGAGTGAGTGCCAGTTGGTGTGATCACTCTTTCCCATTCACTCCAAATTACAGTATCCGGTCAAGCGGAGTGAGATCAGATCGGGTTACGGTAATTAACCATGTAGATTGATTGAGGGATGAAGAAGCATCTAAGGAGTCGAGAGAGGGAGGGAACACAAGGGGGATATGCACTCTGACCCCTCTCCCTCCTTCTCCTCTCTACGTACTAGTTACGATGGGACACTTAGTGTACTTCCGTTTACCTGGCCTCTCGAGTCCCTTTAAGCCTCCCCCCCCCCTCCCTCCCTCTCCCTTTCCTATCCAGGGAATGGACTGATCAATCATCCTTGTTTCTTAGGTACTCACAGAGTAAACCAGAATACTGCCTTATCCATCCTTAGTTGGACTAAGGGATAGAACTATTCGATTAGATGCAGCCTCGATTACTCACTACTCTCCCCCCCCTCCCCCCCCCCTCCTCCCTCCCTCTCTCTTACTCAAAAGATGTTCTCCCTGCAGAGAAGTAGTACTAAAAGAGCGTGGGAAAGTCGGTCAAGGCGATAGAGATAGGAAAGAAGAGACTCACCCATTTACTGGTACCTATCCCCTTTTCTCATCTCCGAACCCCCTTCCTTCTACTGATCAATATCTATAATATTCGAAACGTTCTGCACTACTTTCACTCTTGGGGACAAGGAGAGAGGACAACTCTAAGGAATGATCTGATCGAGGGGATGAGTAGACAGTTCGTCAACCTCTCCCTCTCTCCCTCATCCATGTCTCCTTCGCCGTCAAGTGTACTGTTCCAACCACTCGACTTCTCTCCAGAAGGGAGTATCATCATCTCTTCGACTTTTCGTCTCTTTGTTTGGTCACTCCAATCTCCCTCCCTCTCTCCCTCACTGAATACACACCCGAAAATGGCTCCCCTCTCTCCATCAATTCACAGTAAAGTACACTGAGACGAAAGAGAGACAATCGACCACCAACTGAGGGAACAATGATCGAGACTGTATCAGAAGGAGGGATGTGGCCACAGCTAGATACGGTACTCATAGACTGTAAGTATGTGAGTAGCGAGTAGGGGCGAGTCTCTATTGAGTCAATCCTTATGACTCCATTCTCATCCCGTGATAAGTGACACACTCAATAACCATGGATAATCCCTTCCAGATTAGTCTCAAGTGAGTACTGTCGAGAAGCATTCAATACCGTACCATTACCGTAATCCCTCTAAAAGGTACTTCCAATCCAGGTGGGAGTTCCCATAAGCGGAAGTCCGGTTTACCAGACAGTATTGAAGGGAAAAGTGGGTGTGGATGAGATGGAAAGTGAATGGGGTACAGAATAAGGAAGATTGGCAGGTCGAAGCCACCTGTTGGATAGATGGAGAAGGGAGGATGGAAGGGGGGAGAGGGATCTAAGGACAACCGATTATTCTCCCCTTTCGAGATCTACCTGCCATCTGCAGCTGAAGTCAATCAACCGAAAGGAAAGGAATCAAACAGATACGGAATACGGTAGGAGGAATAACGTAGAAAAGAAACGACAGAGTACGGAATGGGGATGCGAGATGGTGTAGATCAGTGAAGGAATGATCAACCGTCACTGAAGAAAGGGTCGATGAATAGAGGAAAGAGCTGTCAAGAAAGAGGACTAGAAGGGGGATTGAGATATAAGGAGGATGGGATATTCTTCCATTTGATGGAAGTGGAGACTTACTCTTGGCACGAAAGAAGAGGCGACCATGGTTACTTGTGAGGGTTGAGAGAGGAATAATGGATTCCCCTTCCCCTCTTTCTCCATTCGAAGGCTACTCGTACAATGACAATCTGTACTATTCAGTCAAGAGAGTATATGAATTATGGAGAGGAGGTCAGAAGGGACGAAGAGCTCCAGAGGAAAATCAGAGGGTATCGAGAGATCATCTACAGTATCCCTACCGTCGGATACATCAATCGAAAAAAAGCAACAGGGGCGACTTGCCGAGAAGCCTAAAAATTGTTTGAGACTTGACTTGAGACATGTAAACAGGGCCGAGTTTATATAAAGTGTGAGCGGAAGTGTCATCGTGTTAAGAAGTAAGAAGAAGGAGAAGGAGAAGAAGATGGAAGATGAGAGGAATAAATGAAGAGATGAGTCTCTCCATTCTCCATTCACTCTCGTCTCTGTGACTGGATAGAGAGTAGTGATAGGAGTAGAGTAGGGGAATCTCAGTGTTCACAAATGCATGAGAGAAGAGAAGGGAAGGAGTTGACACGCATTGAAGGAGGAGAAGGAGGAGGGAGGGACGACCTTTGAATTGGAGATAGATCCAATCCACAAGAATTCAAGCACGATCTCACGATTCATTGATGAAGTTAGGGTGCATGTCAGCTTATGGAGAGGAAGCAAAGTTCATGAATACTACAGTATCTCGTGAACCTTTAGAGTGACCTACCTGCTCCCGACCCAACTTCTTCTCTCTATTCACTCCTCTACTTCTTCCATCCAATCGTCGACTAATGCTAATGGACGGACCAATGTCTCCTTCCTTCCAGTAAGTGCAGTAAGAAGTTGGAGAGAGAGGGAGAATTCCCTCTTCCGGCAACTCTCCCATTCCCTTCTCCCTATCAGAATAGACTATCATAATGAGCGGATATGAGATCAATGGAAATAGTGAATCCGGACAAAGTCAACTCCCAAGACAGGGCAATCGAGGGTTGAGTGTATGAGACTCGTATGAATTGTGGTCGTCCTCTCTCCTCCCCTATCCATCCTTTCTAAGTTTTGTAATCCCTTGAGATTCACTCGTTGTCGCATGCAAAGGACATTGAAAGAAGTAGGAGTAGAGTAAGAATTGAGTGACGAGAGATATAGAAGGACGATAAATAAAACTCAAGAAATAAGAGACGACTACTAAAACAGTGCAACATAAAACAATCCGTTTTGGCCAACTCGGCTTTATCTCAAAACGAACAGATGTGAAGTGTAACAATGAGTAACGCAACTTCTGGAAGGAACAACAGGAAATGAATAACTAAACAACGGGAACTGAGTTAACGAGCTATATACAGAAACAAAATGGCGTTGAACCAATGAAACGTAACAATAGGACCTGTCGATCCCTGTAGATTGATCGTTTTAGTTGATGCGAGGATAGAGAGGAACCGAAACGAATTTATCATCTGAAATGGAGAGATTATTTTATGGGTAGAACAAAATTCGACGAATCCTCCCACGTATTTATATTTCATACGCTTTATTAATAATAAATAATGAATGAATGAACTCGCCGTTATTATTGGCAGCAGATGCGGGAGTGCGAGAGACGGAGGGCTTACCTCCCTTCTGAAAGAGATATTCATCCATTTTGAAGTGTTCGTAATTATATTATATGTGAAAATAACAAACGTTATTCTCCGTGGGGACGTCATTCTCTCCATGAATCCAACGCATCAGTTCAGCGCGAGTAACGGGAATAACCGAAACCTGAATGGGAAAATTGCCACCTATTACTCCAATTGCGTCAACATGACAACCTTATTTGCACGATCTCTCGAAATGGCCAGAATTGCATCGGCCACCTGAAATGGGAAAATATTTGCCTGCCTGAATTTCACTCTGACCTTATCATGGAGGCAAGTCAGCCAGAGGAAGACGAAGAAGGAGATAACACAAGAAGCGACGAAGAATCCAGCGCCCTTATTGATCACGAAGTCTCCCACTGAAAGAGGTCACTTCACTCATACAAGTTTTAGACCGCAACCGTCTTTTAAAATATCATACCCTTCATATACTATGAAAATTTAAATATGGAATATTATAAACACTTGAACTGACACAATTCGAGGTCGGTCCACTCATGAGTGACAGTCTTCACCATCTCCATGGCATCTTTGGGATTGAAGAATGAGTAGATAGTGAGGATGAAGATGCCGAACGTAATGATCATGAGGAACACTGTCCACAGAGTCTGCACAAAAGAAATTGAGATTGTTCCGTGCCGCATAAACACTAATTCGCAAAGAAAAGAAAATACAAATTCAAAGAAAAATGCCAAATTCCTACTAAATACCATGATAACGGCAGTGACGAGGTTAGGGATGACCATTCTGGAGCGAATTGCAGCCATTCCAAAGAGGAGAATCATCAGGTAGATGATACGAGCGAAATCCGTCTGCATGGGAACAACGACTTTTAAAATTGACGAGGGGAGAGGAGGGGGTGGCGTAGAATATATCTGAATATGCGTTTAACATTCGTCTACTAACCCAATTAATAGTGGAGTTGAGCATGTGAAGGGCGACGAAAGTTCCTGAGACAAAGATGTGAATGAAGAACACCATGTCGACCAGAAACTGAATGATAATGGACGTGAATCGACGACTTGCAATCAAATAGGTATTACCTTGCACGAGATGGTGTTGCAGCAGAGGGAGGTCACAGGGCCGCTCCCTCCGGCGCGACCGATGATACCGTACTGGCTGGACATCTCTACCGGGCTCTGAGAGAGATGATCAACACCTATACGACGACACGATCAAGGTACGAGGGAAAACTCAACTCCTACGCGAATGGAAATAATAAATAAGTACAGAACACATTTTCAATCTTGAAACGCCAGTAAATTAATTGTCGTGCACAAATTATTGTGAATCTTCTGGCTTACAGATTGCAGTGGGAGAACTGGGCAAATATAACGTATAATCACACAAAATCCCACCGGCGGAAGAACGAAAATGACCGAAAACAGCGGCAGCTATTGATCTATTACAAATGTTGCGAAATTCAAGATTCCCTGATATTTCCAATCGAGAGACCTCGAATTCGAAGTATACAGTACTTTTAGTCACGACATCAATCGACTCATTTTCCATAGTTGCCATTTTTCACTTTCATCATTCTTCGCTCGATTGGCATGTGCATAATATTTTTTTTAGCGCGACGCTAATGAGAATTATCAATCGAAATACGACACTATCATAGATAATGGGAGTTACAAACGAAAGGTTTGTGTTTGCCTCTTGCCCTCGAGAAATCAATCAACTGTACAGATCCGTAACTCTGCGAGACTTCGCAACCAAATATGTTCTGTCATGTGCAGCGGCCACTGTAGCTGAAACAGCTACGTATCCTCTAGACATTGTGAAGACACATCTTCAAATTTCGTCTAGGAAAGGTAACTAAATAATTTACATTTATTTAGGGCATTCCTGCACTTTCCCGGAAAACTCCAAATTTCCCCACTACCTCCTCCATACCCTACCCTCAACCCAGCGGAAAATCATTTAATTTAGGGAATCAGTGAAAAACATTTTCACTCTGTCCGGGAAAGTGCAGGAGCGGCTTATATTGCTATTCCAAAATTCTCATTAAAAATAAAACAACTATTTTATAATTTTGATCTCACAGGCGAACACAAAACTCCATTTCGAATCGGGAAGGAGATCATAGAGAAGGGTGGAGGGCGAGTGTTCTCATTATGGAATGGATGTGCTCCCGCGAGTTAGTTAATTTCGGTTCTACGTACAATATATACTTACAATATAGTTTATCGTCATTTCATCTATACTGGAATAAGGTTCGGATTGTATGAGGAGATCAGAAATATGACGTAAGTTCATTGACGTTGCCTAAGATTATTAATGCCTTCGTTCAGCTCATCTTCTTCTCCATTCACAGTATACAAAGCGATGATGGCTGGATTAGTATCAGGTTAGCATGAGAAGTTTGATATTGATTGTATTTATGAACGCAGGAGCAATTGCTCAATTTGTCGCATCTCCGATGGATCTAGTAAAGGTGCAAGTTCAATTAAGACACGTTTCAAGCAGTGTCGAGTGAGTTTTTTTTATTAGGATTAATAACGATTTTGATGATTATTCTCTATTGAAGCAATCTTTCAATACAATCATTACCTTTTTCCCCAAATGTAGTCAGAAATCTCATTTTTCAGATACCACGGGAACACGATATCCATTGTATCAGCCATTGTTAGGAAACACGGGTTTACTGTGAGTTGAGCTTGTGTATTTTCACTTAAGATACACTGATACGAATATCAGAATATCAGATTTATCTTTTCATTAATCGTAGGAGCTGTGGCGTGGTTGGATCCCTAACGTGCAACGAGCTGCTCTACTCAATATGGCTGATATCGCATGGTGAGAGTTATGGAGCCTTTCAATCGGGATAAGAATTAGTTCCTTCTTTCCTCTGTAATTAAATGTTGTACGAAACCTACTGCGGGAAACTGTTTTATAATCATGGTTTTGATTTTCCAGTTACGATTTCTCTAAACGAGCCCTTCTCTCCTCTGATCTTGGCCTCACTGACTCCACTCTCACTCATCTCATCGCGTCTGCCCTTTCTGGTTTATCAGCAGCCCTTGTGAGCACTCCTGCCGATGTAGTCAAGACACGAATAATGCAGCAGTTGAGGTACGGTAGGGAGGGCATCTTCGATCGATAATTGACTTTCCAGAAATCCATCGGAAGAGTCGATTGTCTATAGAGGATCGTTGGATTGTCTAGTTAGGATTGTGAAGGAGGAAGGATTATGTCAGTGATTATGATATATTCCGCTTCATCATTAATTGAAGGGACTCTATATCGTGGATTCACTCCAATCTACATCAGAATGGCTCCATGGTCTCTCATCTTCTGGGTTTCGTACGAGAAGATTCGAGTATTCACTGGTTCTCAGTCTTTCTAAGTGAGCATGCTTAGTAATGATTTGTACATTGCATTGTAAATGCTGATAAAATGATTTATTTCTCTGTTCTACCTAGCACGTGAAGGGTGGGGGAAGCGTGGAATGGGAGGAAAAGATCTTCCATCCATTCAGTAGTACAGGCAGCTCATCCTATAAGTGAGTCTCCTCCCTCTCTATTTCGTCTTCCTCTTCTCTCTCATTCTCAGCTGCTCCTCTCTCTTCCTTATACGAATCGCTCTTCTCTCATCAAAATCACACTATCTTTATTTGATGTCTAGATGCCATTGAATTCTCACCACATATCATGTACAAGGAAGTGGGAGAGTTTCAGTTTGCATAGGCAAATGGAGATAGACTCGAGAAATATCTGTATGGGGAGAAGGCCATTTAGTGGGTGGGGGATTAGAAAGAAACTTTCACAGAATGAGTTGGAGAGTGTCTATCGCATAGAAAGTGACTCCTCTCCAATCTCTCATATTGGCCTCAAAATGAGTCAATCTCTCTAAATGGTCTCATAATCCTCTCATCTTCTCTTCTTCTCCTTTAGAAAGGTAGATCAATTCCTTCGTTCCACTACCATCTCCATCTCTCCATAACTACATCTCTGTATACCCATCCTCCTCCTCTTCTTCCAATCTTTCTCTCATCACATCCCTAATTCATCTCAAATCCTCTCACCATCTTCCCTTTTCTCCTGCCATTTCTTTATCCATTTGACCCCCATCTCACCCCCTTTTTCTGCTTGCTCTATTCAACCATTTGGCCAATGATAGCGGCAATTTCGATCCCCACCGTATCCCTCAGTGTTCAGCTGATCTGTTTACTGTCATCTCAGCAGTCTGGTCTACATCAATGGTTTGATAGGGAATAGATCGAGTCAACATCCTTAATCTCAGGTTTAGACTGATTTGGATCATTGGTTTGTTCATTCGTCATTCTGTTCATTCCCAGTCCTCTTAAAGGAGGGAAGGAACACCATCATTCTAGACAGGTCTCTTCCTTCCTCCCCTCCTCCCTCTCCTTCCATCGAAAGCGAGATCTCTTACACGTGATGCAATGGAGTCTTGATTGGACTCAATCACTCAAGGACCCTCTTTGGAACGGTTCCGCCATTCCCTTCCATTCAATGGAAAGAGTATCTCAGTCTACGACTCTATCCCATTCCCCTCTTCTCGTCCTTTCCCTTCCGTTCTCACTTATCCTATCAATTCGACCTTCTCGAAAAACAGACCAAAAGCAGTAAAGAAGCTTCCCTTTACTGCTTTAGAGTTGACCATTTACTGTACTTCATATCTCATCCCTTTTCTCCCTATCCGAATGGGAGATTGGAAAGGTTAAATGGTCGATGCAACCAATGATTTGATTTTTCTTTCTCCTCCAGACTCCCTAAGGGTATCATGACTATCCGGTCTATCATTCCCTCCCTCCTCCTCTCCTTCCAATCGTTTCTTTCTTCTGTCCTTGAGAGACTTCTTCCGGCCTGAGTCTGTATGGGGGAATGATCACACATGGGCATGGAAGGAGGAGAGAGAATGGACAGAATAGGGACAATTTGAGTGTGACAAGTGAGAGGGAAAGGAGGAATGATCCACTATTCATTCCATCAATTTCACTTTTGATAGATGGAAGAGAACTCTCGCTAGACCACCCATAGAGGCGAACGATTGTGAGAATTAGAGGGTTCCTGACATATTCTTGAAGGAGTACTCATACCCTTTATTAGTATATCTATATTGAGGTGAAAGCAACTGGAACTGTTTTCGGTCACGGTTAGATAAAGATGGAAAGGTTGCTTGATCTCTCGATGCCACACCTTCGTTCTCACTTCTCACTCTCTGCAGAGAAGCATTGTCGTATCTATCTCACAATACCGTAGTTGATCCTTCCACTCAAGTGACGAGAATAGATACACTACGGTTTACAATGGATCTTGCAACGGAGTAGTATAAGTACGGTGCTCTTGCATTCATCTCGCAGTCTCTACATTGCTCCTCTGAGTTCGGTAGCATCCCTTCTTTTGATGAGAAGTATCTCTCACCTCGTGTGTTATCCTCTCTCAGGATGGTCACTTATCACTATCAATTTCATCCTTCTTTATCACTTGATAGCTCGTTTTGGCAGAAAGGAAGAAGTTGCGTAATGAGTTGATAGATGGGTGGAGAGGGGAGGAAGGATGGGTGAAGGGGAGGAAGGAGGAAGGGGGGGGGGCTATAGCTAGAGGGTGAATACACGCTTGATCCTATGGGCGGGGTAAGTTACTTCTCAATGATTGCAACTAGTCTGTCTACCCTTTGACTTCTCTTTTTCTCTCTTCCTCTTCTCCCTTCTTCCTCCCGTTCCTTGATTCTGATGCTGTTCAATGAAGAGATCTCATCTGATCTTTGATCTCTGCAGACAGTTTCGATCTCACACTTTCTTTCTCTTTCTTCCGAGAAAGCATCGTTCATGATTAATTTCTTTCTCGATGGTTCAAATGAGAAAGTGATTGAGGAGGGAGAGAGGGGAGGGGAGGAGATCCATTCTCATGATCCTCACAAAGTGTTCATTCATCCTTCACTTTCCCTGTTACGTATGATTTCCCTCTCTCTCCTCCTCTCTCCTTTTTTGTCTAATTCCCCTCTAGTCAACATGGGCGAATTCACACAAGGATGGCTATCTATGCTTCACCCCCTGTTCACCCCCCCCCCCTCCTCTTCCTCCTCCTTGTCCCTCCTTCCCCTTCATACTCACTCATTGCCCAAGGGTATGTAATTCCAATCGAATCGCAAACTGTTGTTTTACAGTGTTGTCTTTGATTGCTCCACTCTCGATAGTTCAGTAACATCAGCCAGAGGGGAATGGGGAGGGGACAATTGACCTTGTAGCACTGCGGCATCCCGAGATGACTACTTTGTGCCCCTCCTTCCCCCCTCCCTCTCCCCCTTCCTCTCCCCTCCTCCGTCTCTCCTCCCTGGATAGAGGCTTCCTCCTCCATTCATCATACAGTTCAATGCCAATGCACCCTTTCCCTCCTCCCTCTAGCCTTTCTCGAGTCACTCAAACGATCACTTTCCCCTATTTCACTTTCTCTCTTCTTCAAAAGTCGGCATAGACACGAAGGAGCCGATCTCTTCATCAGAATTTCTCCCAATTTCTCTCTGAACCATCCTGTTTTTGCGTTATGTACACACTTTATGAGTACTTCTGTTCTCTTTCTACACGAATCTTCGTTTCCAGATGCGTCTTCTACTTGCAATCTCTCTGCTTCTCCCACTTGTGATGGGACAACAGGTAAGGAGGAAAGATCAAAGATCAATCTAGGACTGACTTAATGATGACGATCATCTCAGGTGAACGTGACAATCTTCACTGAGTCTCAATGTCCCTACTGCACTAAGTTGATGAGGGAACAATTGTGGCCATTCTACATCACCCAACCTGGAATCATGAACCTCCAGGTATGCATCGTTTACTCTTTCGCCGAATGCATTCTCACTGTTCGATGATGATGATTTGCATCATGCAATGATAACTCATTCTTATCAATTCAACTCAGTAATGAGTGATAAGGATAATGTCTCAAGCGTATCTTCCCTCTCTCTGGAGGAATGCGACTCTCTTTTGGCAGTAATCTCATCCCCTTTAGACCTGTTTCGACCATTGACTTATCTGGGTAGTTGAGTGGAAGGAGGAAGAGATTCATTCCCTTATCGTTCGTGTCAATTCCTTGAGATGGCATGGCGATAGACAGGGAATGGCTAGCCATGAGGGAATGCGAGACTGATCGAGAGATAGAGAGACCTCCCTAACTGATTCCACCATGAGAGAACCCAGGAATAGCTGAGTGAATCATCAATAGGAAGAGTGAAGGAATGGCATTGGGGAGATATGGTGGGAGAAGTAACGGAGGAGGTAATACAAAACATGCCAATTTGACCTCTGAGAAGGAGAATAGAGAAAGAGAGAAAAGTGCAATGGGATCTAAGGATTGCGCTTGGGGATACTAAGGTTGATCCTCAATCTATCCTGCTCTCATTGCAGATAATTCCATTCGGGAAGGGCGATTGCCAGTATGACTACAACAGAAACTTCGCGTGCACTTGTATGCACGGACCGACGGAATGCGATTTGAACAGACTACAGAATTGCGCCATTTCTGTGAGTTGACAAGCTTCATCCATGCTTCAAGATGAAGAAGGTTCTAATGATCTAGTATGATCTAGGTTCTATTTCTGGGAAATACGATGAATCACACAATCCTCAAGCAGTAGTTCATCACGTGTATCTACTCAAACCATAGATAGCCTTCCCTTTCCACTCGATCCGGTCTCTTCTTCCCATGCTTGTGCCCGACTCAGTCTCTATTCCATTCTCTACTCTGTATTGTGTACTGTTCTCACTTGATCCCGATCGACTAGCCATTCAAGTTCCTTCCCCTCCATTCACTGCGAACTCCCTCCACTTGAACCGACTGCCGGAGGGAACGACGGAGTGACGTCATTGACTGATCTTTGATCTCATTCCAGTACTTCCCCCGTCGTCATCTGGGTCTGGTGACGTGCATCCAGGGACTGGGAACTCTGAGAGAGGCCTTCTCTCGTTGTCTCTCCAGACTCTCTCCCAGAACGCAGCAGAAGTTGATTGAGGTGAGCAGCCATTTTATCATCATTCTTGTCATTCCGAACCTTTGAACGAAGGGGCAGAAATCAACGAAGTTCCAATGGATAGGGATATCTCCGATGGGCAGATAGTAGTGTGAGATGGGCGTGGGAGGGAATGCCCTTGATTGTTCCCATTCGGATCGCCTCTCCCTTCGAAGTAACAACAGAGAGAAGGGAACAGTTAATCACTCGCCCTTCCCATTCCAATCGGCTTCTTCTCCCTCACCTTGAACCCTCTTCTTCTCTCTGGTTCGATGATAGAAGATGGATGGGTGTGAACTGAGATGGGTGTGGAAGGATAGATCGAAAGTGCGGAATGTGTAGGAATGCAAGAAAAAGATGTGCAGATTGAATATTGCAGTGTTCCACGACTCAGACTGGAGAACTGCTCAACTACTATTCGATGGTGAACACCCATAGGACTGGAGTGAAGGTGAGGATCTCTCAGTAAGGAAGAATGATAGTACGCCCCGATTCAGATCTGGCCGACAGCGTACGTGAATGGAGTCTTCTTCGATCGGTCTTATCCCATGGCTCAGAAGATCTGCGAGAACACCGACTACTGCTAATCTCCCTCCACTCAATCGTCATCACTAGTCAATCTGGATAGAATCTCTCTCTCTTCAATGATCTTCCCTTCTCCATCTTCAGCAATGTCCGATTCTCAAAGAGTCGTGCCATTTCCCTTCTTTCGTAAACTGTCTTTCCGATAGGAATTCATCTCATTCGAATGATCTAATAACAACGATTAGTCCTCTTTCCCCATTATCTCCAGTGCATCAATTGAACCGTGCATCCGACATAGAACTGGGTATGCATTTCATATCGATTTTCTCTTTGTAATGTATTGACTCTGCTGTATTCCACAGTAATCTATTGTGTTGTCATATAAAGTATTCCACTCAAGACAAGGCATCACTTGATTTACCAATCTCTGAATGGAAAGGGATAATAACGGAGCCTTGATCATATCTATCGCTCTTCTCGTCCGAGTCTTCATCCCAACTTTCCCTTGGCCTTTCCTCCATCGTAGATCTTCGGGTTGTCCTACAACGAAGAGTACGGTATCAATCGATCTCTCCCTCTATCGAACCTTGCTGATCTTGTCTCTTCCAGTCTGCTTGTAATCGATGGGACAATGGTGTTCCTTCGGGGCTCGATGCTTCTTACAGAATGCACGTGCACATGCACACACAACGGACTGCTCTGCCAATTTGAGCTTCGATCTACAGATCTGAGAGGGATACGGTAGTGATCGATATCCCCAGAGTACCGTACCTTGCAACGAGTCTTCTCCTTCTGTTCCTTATGCTTCTTCATCTGTTGATACTCCTCGTAAGAAGAGGGAGGAACGGAGAGATCACATCTCAATGGGTACGGTAGAGAAAGAGTACGGTAGTCTACAGTACCTCGTGGCATCCAATTCTTCTCTCGTCTCAGGAGCATCGAAGAACATCTTGAGTTCCTTCTCAGTCACTTCGAGGACAGATTCTCTAGAGGAAGAAGCGAGGGAAGTAGTAGAGATAGTGGAGATGGAAGAGGCAGATGCAGAGGACGTTGCCCATTCTGGAGGAGTTGCTGGCACCGAATTGTCGGCTGATCTGAAGAGAGGAGAATAGAGGGATACGGTAGTCCATTGGGTCTCACCCTATGACAGATCCATGATCGGGAGTGGCCGCTCCTGATCCAGTCTCCACGTTGATCACTCCAGATTCAATGAGAGACTGTCGACGAGAACGACGGGTCTTGATCAGACTCTGAGAGGGATACGGTAGATTCATCGATTGAGTACCGTATACCTTCATTCGATTTCTCGTCATAGCATTCTCCATATCCTTCTGGGGAGTCCACTGCTGGGCAGACGAATCGGCTGGCTTCTCCTTCCGACGAGCACGGGGGCTGGAGAGGAGTACGGTAGAGTACGGTAGAGTACGGTAGGGAGACGGTACTCACGCTCTACGACTGGTCATTCCTCTGATGACATTGCGAAGGGCGTCGTTGTTGGAGGGGAACGAGTTGGGCACGAAGAGAATAACATCCGAAGACTGGAAGGAATACGGTAATCATCGATATTCGGGGAGTACAGTATCCCCCACCGCCTTAGTGCTCGTTCCAGTGCTCAGCTTGATGTTCATGAGGATATTACAGGCAGAAGTGACACCGTAGGAGGGAAGAATTGCTGTATCGTCACTGGAATACGGTAGATTGAGGTATCGGTGGATTGATTACAGTACTCAAGCTGTTTCCCCTCGAGAGACAGCAACTGTCGTTCAGGGGCCACGTCCAATCGATCGGCGATTATGTGCTTCAGATTGCCGATAGTGCACTCGGGAGCGATCGCGAGCGTGAACTGAACGGATACGGTGAGAGTACGGTAGAGGTGAAGAATCGATCTTGCCTGGTTGTTGGGACCAGCCATCATAGTGCGAATGTGGACCATAATAGGAGGAGGGAGATTGGGTGGAGGAGGAGGGGCTGAAAGATCAAAGATCAAATTGAGAGGGAGGAACGATAGATACGGGTATCGGGAGCTCCTCCAGAGGGTGGTTCCGATCCCTGTTGTTTGGGAGATTCACTCTGGGGAGAACCCGATGGAACTCCGGGAGGGGAATCTGATAAGATGAAGGTAGATGGAGGGGAGAGGAGAAGGGAGACTCACTGGGCATCGGGGAGAACCACTCTGGATGAGAGAAGATGAGTGGAATGA
The DNA here is from genome assembly GCA_900490845.1 of Pristionchus japonicus. Lineage (NCBI taxonomy): Eukaryota > Metazoa > Nematoda > Chromadorea > Rhabditida > Neodiplogasteridae > Pristionchus > Pristionchus japonicus. The sequence continues at coordinate 1,103,740 of LS506675.1, forward strand.
AAAGAGAAGAGAAGAGAGGAACAAATCGAGAGAGAAAGAAGTAGGATGCAAATGAAATCAGAAAGAGTGAAGATCCAATCACTTTCAATTGCGCTTTGAATACGACGTACTTTTTCGGTATTCGTCAAATTTTCCGTTTTTGCTTAGTGATGACGCAACAAGCAGTACTCTTTCGAAAATTCTCTATTCTTCAGCGGATTTTTGAAGATCAGCGACTGCCCTCCATAGAGATCTTCCAGACATTTATTTTCTGAGTGCTTTACGACCTCCTGATACTTCGATCTTCCGATCTGCAGCTCAGTCCGCCTTTAATACAGTCTTCCGAATTCAGAATTATCCCACATTTACGACTATCTTCCGATGTCCAACTAACCTCGTCCCCTTCAGACTCACTCTCTATCATTCCGGAGCCTTCCGATCTCTCCTGGCTTCTCATCTTCAATGTCTCTCGCTTGCACACTATCATAACTCTTCTCAATTTCTCATTTCTCAACTATCATTTTCAAAATTGTGTTTCTATTGAATAATTGATTATTAGAAAATGGTTATTGCTTCACCTAATGTTGTGCACAAACTACCGTAAAAATTGCAAAAATAGGTTGTGTATCTGTCGCAAAACCACACCACCGCTCGGTCTGTCACGCTGTGCGCGAGAATTCTGATTTGAACAGTCTTCATTGTTTCATATTCTATTTTAGCCTTGGAGATAATATTTCTTGTTCAGGTTATTGAAGAACACTGTTGATTGGTCTCCATCGTCGTTCTCTTCCATTCCTTCCCTCCATTGAGAAGAGTCTCTTCTCTCTCTCTCTTCACAATGCGTGCCCGTAGTGGATCGGGAGTGAGATTGGATCGAATTCTCTTCCTGGCAGAACAGACGATTCTCAAGCATCAAGACCCTGTCACTGCTCTATTCGCCAATCAAAATGAAAACTTCCCAGGTCAGATTGCATGTTTTTAATTTCAAAACAACATAATTTATTTGCAGAGAAACCTTTTTTTGTTAAATTTCTCTGAGTGATTGCAATTTTCAACTAAAAATAATGCTTTGCAGTCCGAATACTGAATCCATTTCACAAGAATCAACATTTCCATTGCAGACCATGCATGGGTCCGAGATAACGTCTACGCAGCTCATGCCTTGTGGGCACTCTATCGAGCATTCCAGAAGAGTGCCGACTTCGATGAAGATATGGTCAAGGCCAATGAATTGGGAATGACTTGGTCAGTTCATGTCAAAGTTCACAATCATTATCAGTGATTGGAGAACAGTTGTTTTGTTTCCATGTAGAGTACGACTGTGTACTGGAGTTGATAAAGAGAATTAAGAAATGACGTCAATATTTCAATTTCAGTGTGAAACTGATGCAATCCCTTCTTGAATGCATGATGAGACAGGCGGATAAAGTGGAGGAATTCAAGAAGCATCAAAGAGCATTGGATGCACTCCATGCCAAGTATTCAGCAAGGTAGTTTGATTTTCGTAGATTTTGTTTAGAATGCGAGAATTCTCCAAAACAGTTGCAATGAGGTAATTCAATGAAGAAATGTAATAAATTCTCTTCAGGAAGAAGTTATCAGTGGTTGGAGACTTAGAATGGGGTCATCTCCAATTGGATGCAACCTCTCTCTTCCTACTCACTCTCGCTCAAATGACTGCTTCTGGTACGCTTTCAGCTTCTCAGAGTTTCTCCATTATTCTGTTCCATCATCATTCATCATCAAGCTCCCCCCCTCTCAGGTCTTCAAGTGGTTCGTAACTTCGACGAGGTTGCCTTCATTCAGAATCTCGTCTGGTACATCGAGACTGGATACAGAACACCCGTTAGTTAACATTCATCTTATACTTGCTTCAAGCATTCTCTACAGGATTTCGGAGTCTGGGAGCGAGGAGACAAGACGAATCAGGGCATTCGAGAGTTGAATGCGAGCTCGATTGGAATGGTCAAAGCTGCACTCCAAGCATTGAATAGTGTTGGAGATCTGTTCGGAGATGGATCAAAGGTGAGCGCTTTCAACTATGTATCAAAAGAACTGATATGTTTCACTAGATAACAGCAAGTGCAGAATTCGGCATGAATGGAAATGAAAGTTTCATTCAGGGATCAGTTATTCACGTGATGCCGGATGAGATCGAACAGTGTACTGCTGTACTCGAGAGCATGCTGCCAAGAGAGTCGTTCTCCAAGGTATAATTCAGAATAGCGTAATTGGTCCGGAGATCCATAACTGTATGAAAAAAAAAACTGAACTGTGAATTGATCAAATGCGTTTTTCTATGCAGGAAACAGACGCAGCTCTTCTCACAATAATCTCGTATCCTGGATTCGCAGTGGAAGATTCGGAATTGATTGAAGCGACCAGAGAGACCATTATCAATTCACTCTACGGAAAGTATGGATGCAAACGATTCCTTAGAGATGGATACAAGACTGTGTTGGAGGTATGGAAACACGATGTAAAATATACGATACGACGGTTCCACTCAGGACCCTAATCGTCTCTACTACAACAAGTCGGAGCTGCAGCAGTTTGAGGATATCGAATGCGAAGTGAGAATTGATCTTTGATCTCTGATCATGAATCCCTCTTTCCAGTGGCCAGTCTTCGTGTGTTTCCTCCTTCTGGATGCAATGTACAGGAAAGATGAGAGTGATGTGGAGAGATACTGGAGACAGTTGGATGAGGTGAGGAGAGGAGGAAGATGGAGAGGATGATGAATGGATTGCAGGTGCTGGTTGTCTGTCCGCAAGGCTTCCGATACGTTCCCGAGCTGTACAAGGTTGAACGAGAGCACGTTTCGGGAGAGAAAGCTCATCGTGGATCGCAACCGAGGACGTACGATGGACCCACGTGAGTCTCCCTTCCCCTCTCCTACTTCCCTCATCATCCTTCCCCCTTTCCAGTCCATATCTCTGGGCTCAGTCTCTCTACGTCATCTGTTCTCTTCTCTACGAGGGATTCCTTCTCCCATCTGAATTGGATCCACTCAGTAGGAGAATGGCCGCCCACGAGAGGAAAGCGCCTTGTGAGGTCCAAGGTGAGTGGCAACACTCGAGGAGTAGTGAATAATAGTTCATATTGCAGTCTCGATCCTTGCCGATTCGATGGAAGTGCAGGAGGAACTTCGTCAGAATGGAATCCACGTCCAGAGAGTCGATGAATTGGATGAAGTATTCTGTGTGAGACCAGCCAGTGCTCTCGCTGCTACCCTTGCCAAGTAAGTCGAATTGTGATGCGAAGATGATGTGAAGTTTGCTGTTGCAGATTGGGCGAGTGTTCGAAGCTGTCGATGACTGGTCGACCATTGGAGAGAGATGTGGGCATTCTATCCACCAGCAGACTCTATCAAGTCGGAAAGAAATTCGTCATATTCACTCCTCAGGTAAATCCATTCATTATGTCGTCAGAGGGGGAAAGTCAATTTCAGTTCATGGACCGATCTCGTTCCCATCTCATGTACGATATTCGAATTCTGATGGATGAATGGAGCAGTGAATTGACGTGAGTTTGGACATTTTCTACATGAACTAAGCTTCATTCTTCTATTCCCCCCATGTTGCAATCGTCCGGGAAAGTGCAGGAGCGCTTCTGAAGTGAATGAGCCATTCCTCTCTCCAGATACCTCTACGATGCATGGCGTCCTCGAGTGCAGATTGCAGCAGGAAGAGCACTCGTCGTGTTGGTCGTCAACAAGGGAATGCTCAGTTCGGTCAGTTTATATTGTAGATAGGAAGGGAGAGGGATGTGAAGGGAAGGGGAAAATCATACTTGATTGTAACGTGATTTACTAACGATAAGGCTTTAAATTTCAACTCTAGTATATATCTTTTCTAGCCTAGCCAATCGCTCGTATCACAGGAAGGTCTCTCGAGCATTGCAAATCTCTCCATGACTCGATTCATGAAGTCAACTGTGATGGGAACCATTAAGAAGATCAATAATGGATATATTGGAGGAGCGAGGTAAGCGATGATTATTGACTGATTGGGTTGTTATCGATGATGATTGCAGAGTGGTAATGAAGCCGGTCTCCGATTTCTTCCGTACGACTGCAGTGAACAAATTGGAATTCCACGATGATTGGGATGAGAGTAGAGAGGAGAGGATTCAGTTGTTGGCCAGAGGAGATAAGAGTGTCGAGAAGGTTGGAGGAGGAAGGTTAGATGCCCATCAATCGATAATGGATCAGGCATCGATGGACACTCCGAAGGGACCGAAGGGAAAGGGAGGAATGAAGAGAGGAGAGAGTGTCAAGGATCGAAGTGCTTACAATTTCGTGCATAAGGTGAGCACTATTTTTCTTCTCTTCGGAATAACTGAAAATTGCAATCTCAGGCTTCGATGCGCCATCGATCGATCGTCCTCGACAATAATGATTCAGGTAGGGATTTATATAATAAGTGGAACAGTTTATTTGATCTGAGCCCTATTGTTCCAGGAATTGACAAGAAATTGAGGGATGAAAGTGAGTTGGGAAGGTGGTAGAAGCAGAGGGCACTCAATTATGGGTCGCGGTTGCACTCCTCATCTACGTAGCTATTGCTTCCCCCACCACTAGACATTGAATGTATCCTCCTCGCTTGTCCGTCCCTCTTGCCGGCTTACAACTAGTTCGGTGGATGAAGATTATTGCTCTTCAATGGAAATGGTTTCAGATCTGGTGCAACTCCGTCTCGCGTATTCTCGTGGAGGAAAGAACTCCTTGGATACTCCTCTTTCCCCTGCTTCGACGGCGGACAGATCACCGAGGTTAGAGGTTGATCTTATTTATTGAAATGGTTGATCAAACAGCAACTAACACATTCTAGTTTCAGTCGTACAGTTGGATTCTCTCCCCTCGCTCGTTCCTCTCCCATCTCCATTCCGACTTCTCCTCTTCCTCTTCCCGTCCTTCACGAGTCTCCCCTTCAGAGAGGAGGAGTACTCCATACCACATTGAAGAACAATGGATCATCCAGTAGTCTGGAGGGAATGAGGTTGGTTGAGACATTTATTTTATTGATTTCGGAATAAAGAATTGGAAAATTATTTCTTTTTGCAGTAACAGTGTCCGTCTGGAGCATTCTCAACTGGAAGAGATGGGAGTGGGAGAAGTAGTGGAAATGCTGAGAGAGACGAGTGATCTAGAGGAACAGACTACTCTCGTGCACTATCTGTGGATGAAATTGTGAGTTAAATAAGCTGGTCAAATAAGTTCGATGTGCGAAATATTAGAAGGTTGTGAGTTGTCTCTTTGCAGTGGTCCTGACTACGACACTCGATTGGAAGAGGGAAGAGCAGTGACTGTGAGAGAACTGATGGAGGAAGTGTATGAGAAGGTGAGGGAAAACGAAATGAGTTTATCAAATCGAATTTTTTTAGGCGTGCGAGACCCGTGAGTGGTCTCTGATCCGTCTCACTTCGGGTCTTCTGAGGAAGAGATTGGATGAATTGCCCAAGGCTGTCACCCATCTACTCGTTAGACAGAAACAACTCACTGTGAGTTACTTTATTGATTAATGGTCTCACATTGATTAAATCTAGGTCGGAATGCCATCAAAGAAAGAAGAGGCGATAACTTCTCCCAAGACGAATGAAGAACTGAAGGATATTATGTACAGAGCGTATGCTGATGATCCCAATGCATTCACTCTCTCACAAGTGAGGGTCCTTATCGTTTGGGTTTATAGTGATTTTATAAGGAGACACGTTCATGAGACAATAATTTATACTTCGATTCATAAGTCACAATATTCCGAGATCTCTCATGGGTTATTTACTCTGTATCTTCTTGAACTCTATTCCCATCGATTGAGTTGGTTGCATCCTCCACTTCAATATCGAATGTTTCGAATGGTTGAGGAGTCTCCAGATCGATTTCCCCCGTCTGATACGGAGACGCCTCCGTTAGACCGATCTCCTCTCCTGAATGAATGATATAGGCAGGGATAAGTTATGGTAGATCTCACCTTCATTCTCATTTATAGTGTTGTCTTCTTGAGCATAGGAATAGGTTACAGTTAGTAGAAGAATAGAGAGGAGAAGAGGACGAAGGAAGTACATTGGAAGAAGTTGTGAAGGGAAGGAATGGAGAATCTGAGTGAGAGGAAGGAGGGAAGGAGGCTTATTATTGGGTGTAATTAATCTTCGAGAAACAGAGGAGATGAAAGTGAGGGGAAGAGAGAGGGAGAGAGAGATGGGAGCATCTGGTGGTATGAGTCAAGTTGAGACGCTATTCTTAGTGAGAAGAGAGAGGAGTGAATGATCTTTGATCTCTTTCAGGAAATCATCGTCTATCTCGGATCTCTCGTGAGGACTGAACCGAAGTTGTTCACTGAAGTATTCAGATTGAGAGTCGGATTGATTATTCAGGTTGGTTCCTCGCCATAAAGATCAAAGATCAATTGGATCATTCGATAATTGGCAGGTTCTCGCATCGGAATTGGCCAGATTACGTGATCTATCGGCTGCTGATGCACTCCAGGTGAGATTGATCTTTGATTTTTTCCACTCATTCGATCCTTCCCCTTTCAGAATCTCTTGACGATCTCTCCATTCGAGATGAAATCGATGTTATTCCTCCTTCTATCTGGTCGGTTATTGGAAGATGCGAGTGAAGGAGGAGAAGGAAAAGGAGCGCGAACGGGAATTGGAAGCTTCAGGAAACAGATTGAGGAGAGAAAGGTACGGTAGAAGAAGGACTACGGTAGATGGGGAAATAATCCATTGATTGCAGTCGATGCGTAAGTCGATGAGGGCAGAAAAGATCAGTATCGATAGTAAGGAAAGCGGATCGTCCAAATCATTGTGAGTGGAATGCGGTAGGAGGAGATGAATATCGATTGATTAAGGGAGGAATCGGGAGAGGAATCAGAAGAGAGTGGAGAGAGTGAAGAAGAAGTATTCGGAATATGGTTGAGACATCGAAGAATCGATGGAGCACTCAATAGAGTTCCGCCCAATTTCTATGCGGTAAGTGAAGCTTTTGAATGTCTTTGAAGATTAGAAGGGAACGACGATAATAATCGATTTGCAGACCCTATGGGATACTCTCCATCGTCTCCCTCAAGGAGTTCGAGTGAATGGGACCACTCTCCATTGGGGACTCACTCAGGAAATGACACGGAGAGAGATCAAATTCGCCCTCGAAGTGGAAGAAGTACTCAATCAGATACCGGAACCTGAATATCGAGAACTGGTGAGTACTGTAAATGGTGTACTGTTAGGAGATGAATATTGATTTAGGTTATCGAGACGATATATCTGGTGGGAAGATTGGAGAAGTTGACTACTGAATACTCTACCATTCCCTCCGATCGACCAATCGATATTGATAATATCGTCCAGAGAGCAAATGCCATTTTCGTTGATCAGAATGTAAGCTGATCTTTGATCACTTCATTCACAATCTTGCTTCATTTCAGCGTCAAATGGAGACGGAAGTGTTAGATTGCTGTGCAACTGGGCAGAAATGCGATGGAGCGAGAGGTAAGTAGAGTACGGTAGAGATCGATCGATAACTGACTAATTAAGGTATCTGCAAGCATCTGTATGACTCGGCCCCAGCTGGAGAATACGGAACGAGTCACTACATCATTAAATCACTCTGCTCATTCTTCATGTAGATTTGTGTAGAATAGAGATGCGTTTGTTGTTTTATCGGTTGCTCATAGTTTCTTCTGTACAGGTTGAATAGATTGTATTACGTTGAGATTACTTTACCAGAGTGAAATCGCATCTTAGTCTGATTGATGTTGCCATTCAAATCGTCATAGGAATCTCGTGCTAAAGTTGTCTAGTCGAATTTGAGAATAAATATTAATTTCTTGCATTTTGTGTGTGTAAAATAATCATATTCGCTGAAATAGTTCGGAAAATTTGAAATGGTCGTACGGAATACTCTTCTCTATTTGAATGGCTTTGCGAAGATTGAATGCATGAGTATGAGTGGTGTCCTTGTATGCTCTCTCAGCTCGTGATCCCACCTGCCTCCGTGGCGCAATCGGCAGCGCGTTCGGCTGTTAACCGAAAGGTCGGTGGTTCGAACCCACCCGGGGGCGTACTTTTTGCTCTTTTCGGTTCTTCACACTGCACACTTTTTGCTCACAGTTCACAGCAGCATTGAGGATGTCCAAGAATATTTGGGTGACGTGACAGATTGATGACTCAGTATTCTCGTGGCCACAATTTGTAATCCTGAAGGAAGAAATGTATCAATCTGCGGTTATCAGTGAGTGGCCGTAATGGAATAGCCAAGAGATAAGAGTCCTCCCTTCACTTCTCATTCTTCTCCCAGGATGAAAGCTCTGCTTCTCATTCTTCTCGTCGCTATTTGTATTGAAGGAAGGAGGAGAAGATTCCCTCGATTCTCATCTGATTATGCAACTACTTCCAACAGTGATATCACGGTATGACTAATGAATCTCTGATCCGAGTCATCCATTAATTTGTTCAGTATTCATGGAAAGAGTACAAGTTCGATACAAAATTGGACAACTTCGATTTCACGAATGTGAATACCTTCAAGATCAGGTTCGATCCATTGAGAGAAGAGAGTAATGCATGATTGCAGATATCTAGTGAACATGGACAGTTACAAGAGTGGAGGACCCATCTTCTTCTATACTGGAAACGAGGGAGTCATTGAGGAATTCGCGAATGCTACGGTACAGCCGATCGATTGATCTACCGTATGATCCAATCCATTTCAGGGTCTGATGTGGGATCTCGCACCGACCTTCAATGCAGCTGTTGTTCTGGCTGAGCACCGATACTACGGTGACTCGCAGCCATACGGTACCTACGAGAAGAGTTATGCGGTGAGAGAAGAGTGGAAGAGATGAAAGATCAGTTGCCGATTGCAGTCAGTGGACACTCTCGCGTATCTCTCATCGGAGCAAGCTCTCGCTGATTATGCTGCACTGCTGCAATGGCTGAAAAACAATGAAGAGGATAAGAATAGACCTGTCACTTTCCCTACTGATACTAAGGTAGAGAAGGAAGATTCAATCTGAGATGGAGAGAGAACAATTGAAGGTGATCGCTTGGGGTGGATCATACGGAGGAATGCTATCGGCATGGTTCAGAATGAAGTATCCCCATATTGTTAATGGGTGAGAGATAAGAGATCGACCAGAGATCAAAGATCAATCTCAGAGCATACGCTTCATCTGCCCCTGTCAATTACTTCAACAATGCGCCGGGAGTTGATTGGGGAGGATTTGATAAGGTGAGCGATTGCATTTATTCATGGATGAGTCATGATGGATTATCTGTAATCGGTCAGATTGCTATAGAAGAGAGTGAGAGAGAGACCGAAAGTGCATTGCAGATCACAACTCAGACATTCCAAAAGAGTGGATGTGATAATGCAGTTATCGGGAAGAGTTGGGACTCTGTGAAGAATCTTGCTAAGACTGGTGAGAAATAACGATTGATTAGGTAGATCTAAGGGAGATTTCAGCTGATGGACAGAAGTATCTCAACGATATCTTCGGAGTAGACAAGAAGTCGCAAGTGACCTCTGCTGATGATGCTGATGGTGAGACTATCGATTGAATTGATCGATTACCGTAACCAATCTCAGCTCTGAATGACTACATCCGTGAGGGAGTTGAGTACATGGCAATGACTGACTACGCGTATTCCTCAGATTTCCTCAAGCCAATGCCTGCTTCTCCCGTCAAGGTACACTGTGATTGTGCCTTCTTCATCAATCGATATCTTACAGTACGTCTGCGACAACTATCTCAAGCCAGGAACCATCTCACTCAATGACGACAAGGCCATTGCTAAGGCCATGGCTGATACTGCTGCGGTGTGTTGTGTGGGGGAGGGCGACGTTTACTCAATCGATGGCAGGTCTACTTCAACTACAACAACGCCGACCCTTCATACACCGTCTGCTTCAAAGATGGATGTGGAGATGCGGGAACGGACGCACTCGGATCTCCCGATGGATGGCCGTGGCAGGTTGATCAGTTATCGATCGATGAGAGAGAGGAATACTGTACTTCAGGAGTGCACTGAGCTAGTGATGACGATGTGTGCGAGGGGAGGAACCAATGACTTCTTCTGGGATGAATGCGGTCAATTGCCTCCTCTTGATATGTACAACTCATTCTGCCCTGACTACTTCAAGAGGTACTGTAGAATACGGTAGGACTACGGTATTCAGTCTGTTCCAGCCAGGGATGGAAGAAGGGAATGCTCGGATTGGACGCTGTTGGAACCAAGTATGGATTCTCGTGGACTGGAGTCACAAACGTAATCCTGACGTGAGTGAAGGAGTACGGTAAAATGGAAAACCCGATTCATTCAGAAATGGTGAGCTCGATCCGTGGAGAGCTGGAGGAGTACAGAAGAGTGACAAATCGAGAAGACTATTCGCAACTAGCATCACGTAGGATTGATTATTGGTGAAAAGTCGATAGGAATGACTTACAGTAACTCTGCCCATCACTTCGATCTCCGTCAACCAAACACTTGCGATCCTTCGAACGTTCCCTGGATCAGATACCAGGTCGGATACGGTAGATCGGCATTCTTCCAATCGATACTTCAGGCAGTGAAAGCGATGAAGTGCTTCATCGATTCGAGCCAGTGTTCGGATGATCTGGATATCCTAGATGATATGCCTTCTAAGATGCCGACAGATCAAGATCTGGCTAATTGTAAAGACATCGTAGGAGGATTCCCTTGGGGACAGAAGGACAAAGCAGCACACACTCTTTTCGCTTTCACCACTATTTTGATTGTTCTCGCCAATGTTTTCAGAATGTAAATATTAATAATAAAAATGAAAATTACTTACAAAAGAATAGTGTGGTGTGGCATGTGTGGTGTAGTGGTGTAAAACTCTTCAACGCAATTTTGAATTCCCCCACGGTTGCACCAGCTTCAGTTTCAAAAAGTCGTGATTGATCTCGTTGAACTTTATTGATTTTTGTTTAATGCCGGATTGAAAGCGGAGTCTTATTTGTCCTCGCGATACAGCTTTGAAAAGGCGTGGCTTGGCCGCCCTTTCCAGAACTTTCCCTGTTGATTCTGCGTGCATTTGGAAGCCATCCTGATCCTCTCCCCTCTGGTTTCCATTCAACCGTTCTCTCTTTCATTCGTGTGATGTGATTGCTATCTGTCTATGCCATTTTAGTATTGTAGTTTGTCCACTTGTGTACTGATAGCGTCGAACCATTCATTCCCTTTCGATGATCTCATTCTCGTGTCTTTCTTGCAAATTTTGAATTGATGAATAATCCCGTCTGTTCAGCCGATCGAGATGGCCCTTCCCGCTTCTGCCAAGTGCGTTTCTTCCCTCATCAGCACTGGAGTCCGCACTGCCGCTCGCCAGTCCAGCTCCCAGCCTAAGGTGAGGAATCAAAGACCATTGCGACTATCGCTGTTTCCCTCTATTCACTGAATCATTCTGATCTTTATACTCTTCGTTCGGCAAATAGTGTTTTGTTGAAAGGTTCAATCAATATTTCGTGACGTGCGCCCTAGATTAGTGCTCTTATTGGTATCCAAGAGTGTGGGCACAAAGAACGATCGAGAAGAAGAGTAGAGAACGAGAGAAAGTGGGATGAAGAGGAAGAGAGAGTAGGCGACTCGTTACAACACAACTTCATTCCAAGCAAACAGCTCACTGCGTCAGAAGGCAACTTTTTGAACCAACTTATTATTTCATACACAAACTTGATTTTCGAAAACTGGATTTGGAAACAAGAGGGTGATGGGTAGCAGTCAATAAGAGATTGTTTACAGGTAGCTCTCCTCGGAGCCTCGGGAGGAATCGGCCAGCCCCTCGGTCTCCTCCTCAAGCAGGACCCCAACATCGCCAATCTCGCCCTCTACGATCTGGTCGGAACTCCCGGAGTTGCCGCCGATCTCTCCCATATTGACTCCAACTGCAGAGTGAGTTAAAGAAAACTTGGTAACCTCTTCTGAACTTGAGAGTAACTTGTTGTTGGTTGCAGGTGAAGGCGTACACTGGCGCGAAGGAACTGACTGCATGCGTGGAGGGCGCCGATGTGGTTGTCATCCCCGCCGGAGTTCCCCGCAAACCGGGAATGACCCGTGATGATCTCTTCAACACCAATGCAGGCATCGTCAGAGATCTCGTCGAGACCATCGCCAAGGCCGCGCCCAAGGTGAGATACTCGTTCTATTTAAAAATTAAAATTATTTCATAAATGTGGCGTGGATCATTTAGAAAATCCTTGCTCTGCTTCGTTCTATGGAATATTCCACTGCAGGCCTTCATCGCGATCATCACGAACCCCGTGAACTCGACCGTCCCCATCGCGATCGAAGTGATGAAGAACAACGGAATCGACGCGAAGAAGAGAATCTTCGGAGTGACCACTCTCGATGTCGTCCGCGCCCAGGCATTCGTGTCCGAATTGAAGGTGAGAGGAGGAGAAGGATGGAGGGAATGGAAGAGTGATTGCAGGGAACCGACGCAGCCAAGACCGTCATCCCCGTGATTGGAGGACACGCCGGAATCACCATCATCCCCGTCCTTTCTCAGGTTATTTTTTAAAATAAATTAAAATGCACGTATTTATTATTAATGCTAACATGGGAATGGTCAGAACTCACATTCTCCGATCGTAATGAAACTTGCAGGGTTTACTAAGTCGGTCATGTTGATCTCAAATCAGTTTTCAAAAGCTGCCAAATGTTTTTCTCAGGAAAGTTGCAGCATGTTTTTGTTTTGCGTGTGATTTTCAATGAGCCGATCGCGCAGCGCGTATACAAACTCTTCATCAATACTCCCAGCAGCAGGGGTGGCTGAGTGGTGAAGAGGTTGGATTAGCATAAATGGAGTCGTCTGGTTCGAATCACCGCCAACGCTTTTTTGTTTTGCCAGTTTTAGAAAGCGATGTCTTTGCAAAATTTGTAAAAATTTTCAAGTTTTAGCAAGTTTTGCACGCTCATTGATCTATTACAAAGCCTGGAATGGATAGATTTTATTAATCCGGAACACCAAGTTGAGCAACAACTCACTCCGACAACCCAAGTTTGAAAAGTGAAAAGAAGATTCAGCAAAGCATAGCACTTGTTCTTGGGATTGATTTAGCATTGTTTCAACTTTTTGTTAGCACAATTCTCCGTCACACATTATTACCCAGTGACACATGAGAGATATTCTCCAAAACCCATGTAAAAAATCTGCTCCAATCCTTTGCAATAGATCAATGAGCGTGCAAAACTTACAAAAACTTGACAATTTTACAAATTTTGCAAAGACATCGCTTTCTAAAACTGGCAAAACAAAAACGCGTTGGCGGAGATTCGAACCAGACCCCCTTTTATGCTAATCCAACCTCTTCACCACTCGGCCACCCATGCTGCTGGGAGTGTGGATGAAGAGTTTGTATACGCGCTGCGCGATCGGCTCTTTGAAAATCACACGCAAAACAACAACATGCTGCAACTTTCCTGAGAAAAGCATTTGGCAGCTTTTGATAACTGATTTGAGATCAGCATGACCGACTTAGTAAACCCTGCAAGTTTCATTCCGATCGGAGAATGTGAGTTCTGACCATTCCCATGTAAGAGTAAAATATTTTGAATGTCATGTAATCATACTCCTATATAAAGCAGAGGTGTCTGTGCGTGCGTGCGTGTGTCCGGCATTGCGAAATCGTAAACGAGTTTCATCACACGTGCGCCTCTCCTCAGGATTGCGAAATATTGCGAAACTCAGGATTACGAAATATTGCGAAATAGG
>LS506675.1:1129509-1153602 GCA_900490845.1 Pristionchus japonicus
TTCTCTCCCTTCTCGATATCTCAATACGTAATGTCTCACTTCTTCCCTTCTCCTTTCCTTCCTATCTCCATCCTTTCGGGTTTTTTGTCTTCATTCCTTCTTCTTCTCTTCCTTCATTCGATCATTTGACGTCTGAAAGAGACTCGAATGCGTAGTTGTTCACAGAGAGATACTTCTCTCACTATTGAGATCATTCACCATTGTATATCCCGCTTAGATTCCCTCTCTCCTTCCCTACAGTATTTGAATGTCTCTCGTCTCATCTATTCGCAACATCTCCCTTCTCACTCTATTTCTCATTCTAAAAAGTGACTGGTCGAGATTTCACCTTCTGATCCTTCCCTTCTCCTCCTCCTCCTCCTCTCTCTCTAGCATGATTCACCCCCGAGTAGATCTTCCTCCGTATAAGAAATATAATCATTGAGTAGTGAACATTTTCTCCATTCCTTCTTCTCCTTCTCTTCCTTTTATCTTCCTCTCTCTCCCTTCTCTTCTTCTTCCTAACAGTTCCTCTGTGTGTGCTTACCATTATTCATCATCATACGAAGTTGAATGGAAACGAAGATGGAGAAATGGCCTGGAGATTGAGAGAGAAAGAGATGATTTACAAGATCACTAGAAGATCGAATTATCGATCGATTGATTATTGTAGATCAGGGGAGGGATCTAGGGGTCCTCTTTCTATCACTGGATAGTGTCTCTCCGCCCTCTCTTATCAGTTCGTATGCTGTCTATGCTTATTGTTTGAATCAATTGAATAATGACCTGATCTTGATGGATCAACGTTGACTCCTCCCATTTTTAACATGTGTGATATCGATTTCAACAAGGAGCGACACGACGGGTATGGATATAATTGAAGTGAGTGGAAAGGGAATAGGTAGGAAGGAGGGAGACAGGTTTGAGAAGAGAGAGAAGGGAAGAGAAGAAAGAGAGGCAAGATGAATTGTGGATTGATCCTTTCTACCCCCTTTTGACTCCTATTTCATCCCCTAACTATGTCGACTGATTACTCATTCTAACGCATTTTCTTATCATTTGAACTTATTTTTTCTTGATTGTTAATATATTATCAGGGTATAATTATGGTGATCAGATTATCAGTGAGTGATAACCTTTCTATTTCAATTCCATCAGATTTTCTTTTGTATCATATAACTCAACGGTTTCATTACTCGATTCTCTTCATCATTTCGATCTCACTCCCTCTTTTCCCCTTTCTCTCCCCTCATCTTCCTATTCAAGTGAAAGTGTCGTAAATGAGTAAATCTTTCGCTTCATGACCTCTCCTCTCCTCCTTCTCTCCGCTCTCTCTCCCTTCCCTTCTCTCTCGTTCCACTCACTGTTTTTGCACTGTTAGGGGTGGTTGGAAGGTGTGTGTCTTCTGTTCTCTCCCCTCCCTCCCTCCCTCTCTTCCCTTCTACAGGGTACTAGCCCCTCTGAGAGACTATCTCTCCTCTCCCTATTCTGTCTATAATTGACGCACATGCGTGCCCTCTGTGTCTCTCACCCTCCATACCGTCCCTTCCCTCCCTCCATACCCCTTCTCCCCTCCTCTCTTCTCCTTGATCTACCCTTCTAATCAGTTCTTCTCCTTATCACTCTTCTCATTATCATAATTCACACCTTGTTCCTTCTCTCTCTCCTTCATTATCTCCCTTTTATCTCCCCATTCCTATCTCCTTTTTTGTCAAAGAGTCTCTCTCGCCGATCTCACACTTTCCTCCCTGTTCTTCGGTTCCATTCCTTCTTCGGTAGGTGGATCTCTCCCCTCCTCTCTCTCCCTCTCTCTCTTCCCCTCCCTCTTCCCCTCTGTCCTTCCTCCCCTTTGGATGATCTCACCTCCCCTATTCGTCCGTCTTCTATTCCATCTCATTCATTATTCTTCCCTTCTCCTTCTTCTCCTTCAGTCGTTGTCTATCTCTTCTCTTGTCTTCTTCCCCTCTGGCTCCTCCACTACAAGCATAGATTACCTACTTGCCCCCTCCCTCTCTCCCTCCCTCCCTCCCTCCTCTCCTCCCTTCTTCCACTCTCGGCCCTTCCTTCTCCTCCCTAATGGGGAATGCCCAGAGGATACCCGCCACACGCTCATTGTTTGAATATCTTGTCTGCTTCATGAGTCCTCTCTTCTCTCAATTCCATCCTTCCCCAATCTCGAGTCTCTATCTCCTCCCTTATATTCAATCCCTGCCACTATTCTCTCCTCCTTCTGGAATCACTCCGCCCATTCGTGTTTCTCTCGTCTCAAAGTGGATCAGATCGAGTACAGTACCATCTCATCTTCGTCTCTTCCAGATTCTCGGCTCTCTCTCGTGTCATCTCTTGTAAGGGAACAGCGAGACAAAGGGAGGAGGGCCCCTCCACAAACGAGGTTAATATTTATTTACTTTTCTGAATGCCCCATGTTTCAAAATTTATTTCTAATCAAGAAACTTCAGAATGCACATGGCTGTTGAAGGGCCAGCGACTACTCAACAGCTGAATCATGATGACCAGTGAGCTACTTTTATTTATTGTTTTTAACATAAAGTTTATTTTTTAATATTAGATACATAAATGTGAATGTTGTGTGGTCCTCACTCACTTCGCAGCTGAATGAACATTGTGGATTGAGGGGAAGCGAAAGAGTGTAATTATTAGATGTGATCCCCCTTAGATGATCTCCCTCCTCTCGTTTCTCCAGATGTGAAGAAGTAGAGAAAAAGAGGAAGGAAATGAATAAGGCAAGGCAGAGATAAGAGAGAAGGAAGGGGGATTGAGTCATTGGAATCCATTCGAGGGGACACTATTACTCCCTCTAGAATCGGCTTTAGATTGGGCGTTTGAGATTCGGGTGCATACTGCTTTCATAATTGTTTGATCAATACATTTATAAATTCTTATCCATTGCAGACATCGCAACTTTGTCATCGGCGTCCACAACGAAAACATGCAGAGGTCCGTATTTTTAAAGTTTAAAATAGTTTTTATTAGGGGTAAATTGCCGTAAATCACGTACTCATTATCGATTTTCGCACCTCGAATGAAAGTGGGTGTGAAAGGGAATCGAAACACTTTCTTATCAGCTATAAGTCATCGTGTTCTATCGGGAATTGAAAGATTACAAGGAAACGTACCCAATTGGATAGTTTTTCTCCTTTTGAATGATTTAAGCTACTTTTGGAATGGAAGCCAATGATGATTATCTGGGTTAAAATTTTTTCATTCGTTCTCTAAATAGATACAGTTAGAATGTGTAACTAGCTATGTCATATTCGGTGACGATGTTTGACCCATGACATGGAGAGAATGTCTGGAAGGGAGAGTACAGTAACTGTGTTCTCTCTTCAGATGGAAGTCGGATGCTGAAGCAGACGCACCGAAATGGGAACAGATCAAGCATACGAGGATAAAGACGGAAACTGACGAGAGAAACGGATTGAGAGACAGGTTAGCATCTATTGAGATTGCAAGTTGAACGAAATATGGCAGCAATGAGAACATGGATAATCGTTCAGTGTAAGTACTTGCAGATTTCTGGCGGAAGATACGGAGAAGAGAAGGAAAATGATGGAGAAAGAGGGAGAGATGGGAAGAGGACCAGGAATGATGATGAATGGAGGAGGAGGACCGTTTCAGAACCATCCAGGTAAGGGGAAGGTGGGGGATCAGCGAGGAAGGGGAACGGGTGCTGGATAATCAGTTTGCGATGCTAAACAGAGTGGATTGCAGGAATGAATCCGATGATGATTCCCAATCCGATGGTCCAGCAGGGAATGCATCCTATGCAGTTCAGAGGAATGACTCCCATGCAGAATCTGCAGCAAATGCAGCAGATGCAGCAGCAGCCGACCATGGCCACGCCTCATCCTTCCCATCCACCCACTCCTGCTGCTAATGTTAGTTCATGATGTTCACTAGTAATAATCTAGAGATGGAACTGCAGTTGACCTGTACAATCTCTTTTTCTCTACAGGGAATGGAATCGAACGAGTCGAACTCTCGGAAGAGACCGTCCACCACTCCCAGCTACGAAGCGAACAATAAGAGAATGGCCATCGAGAGTACGCTCATTTGTTTACTATCTTTGCTTGCATGAATTATTTGTGATTGGACTATAAATTAATGTTTGGATGTTTTACAGATGCCTCGCCTTCGAATCCCTTCGGATATCCGCAAGTATCGGGTGCGATCCCGCAGTTTCCTAATCATCCTCATTACCAAATGAATGGAGGACCATACGGAACTGTGAGTGCTCATTCCTTCGACTCCCAACTAGATCAATCTTATCATACGGTCTTTATGAATCGATTACAGATGCCTCCTCAATACCCGCCCGCTTGCCACTTGCAACAACAACAACAACAAATGCAGCAAATGCAGCAGATGCAGATGCAGCAGCAACAACAGCAGCAGACTCCGCCCACTCATCAGCAAGGGATGATGCAGATGAATGGATCGTCGTTCCCTTCGATGGCTCCGTCCACTTCGACCCCCTCCACTCTCCCTCCCCATTCCTCTCCACTGACTGCATCATCATCGGCAGTCCCTTCCTCTTCATCCACTGCTCCTTCCCTTCCTCCCTCTCAATCGAATGGAATGAATGGATCGAACGATGATCTGGATGCACTCAACACGGATAATGTCGACGTCATGATCAATGCTGTCGAGGTGAGCATAGTTTTAGTCCTTCTGTCTCCTTTTGTTTTTGTTGAAGATTATGAACGGATTTTTTTATTTAAAAAAAACGAAAATGAAAATTTAGGAGCGTCAAAATCAAGAAAATTGGACGAAAAACAATAGGGAAAGAAACGAGGTATGAGAAGATCTTTGGCAAGCTTTTGTATTGATACAAGAAGGAAGGTATTTTTCGTGACAAAAATTACCACTAGAGTGTATGTGGATTAACTTTTTTTAGATTTGAAAGCATTCAATGTATTCGTTTCAGTCATTCTCTGGAGAAGATCTGGGACAAGATCTTGGATTGGATGATTGGACGGGAGGAGCATCGACTTCAATGAATGGAGGCCCTCCTTCCCATCCTTCTTCCAATCACTCGAATGGAGGGAATGGAGTGGTCCTTCCTCCTACAAACACCTCCTCTTCATCCGCCCCTCACTCCAATCAGATGCCTACTCCTGGAGGTGAGCAGATTATCGATTATTCGTATTCTTATAATTATTTAAGTCTTGAAATATCGATTTGACCTTTTGAATACTTGACCGTGTCTCTTTCGACGTGGTTCCGTTTTTTTGGTAACCTCTGTACAAGTCAATGCGATATGGATCTAAGCCAACCATTGAAGAAGTTTCGATTTTCGATTAGATCTAATTGGTCCATCGCCCTCTCCCCTCCCTCCCTTCCTTATCCTTCCCTCTCTTCAGGTGGAGATGATATGGGAGGTGCGGGTCCATCATCGTCATCTACTCATCCCTCTCCTATGAATTCATTCCATCCCTCGCATCCCTCTCCCCATCAACAATTCCATCCCATCAATGGACTCATCAACCATGTCAATTCAGTCGGAGCACCAGGAGGAGGAGGAGGACCGGATAGTGTACAGTCGGTAAGTCTTCGTCATATTTATCCTCCTGAACTGTTAGCTCTTTGAGTATGTGCCTTGAATTGCTAAAGAAACAATAGAATGAAGAGTGATGTACACCATTTGTCTGATCCTCGCTCATTGCAGACGTCGTCTCATCCCTCGTCAGTCCCTCCCCGTACTCCAACTACATCAGTGATGGGACCACCCGCAGACTCATCGACTCCCTACCCTCATATGTCCCATGCCCCTACCGTTCCTCTCCATCTCCAACCCTCCTTCCCCATGTCTTCCTCCTCCCATACCCAACCTCCTCTCCTCAAGATGGGATCTCATATGCCTCCGATGCCTCCTCATCTCATGGGTGCTCCCATCCCTCAACCCACCCCCACTCCCGCCCCCAAGAAGAGGACGAAGAAGGCAGCAGCTCCTAAGCAACAGCAGCAAGTTGCCATCGCTCCAACTCCTCCCTTCCCCATGAATGGAGGAATGCATCCTATGTATATGATGGGAGGTCATCCTTCAATGATGAATCAGTTCGCTCCTCCTCCTGGTGCAATCCAAGCTCCGCCCACTCAGGAGATGGGAGCAGCTCCCTTCCCACCCAATGCTATCCCTCCCAATCATCCTCAATACCAACAACATATGATGATGATGCAATATCGACAGCAGCAAATGATGATGGCTCAGATGCAGCAACAACAGCAGATGAGACAGAATGGTGAGTGGGGGATAAGGATGGAAACGGTAGCTGTGAAGGATACGATAGTATTGATTGGTAATAGATGTCGTTTCAGGAATGGCAGCTCCTCCGTGTGCTCCTGCCACCTCATCGAATGGATCAGCCCCGTCTCCTCAACCAGGAATGATGCCTGGAATGGTTCGACCTCCAATGGGAATCTCGCCTGGTCATCAGTTGATGTCTCCCACTCCAATGATGGGAATGAACCCTCAACAGCAGCAGCAGATGTGGATGGCACAGCAACAGAGGATGCAACAGCAGATGAGGTGAGTGGAGAGAAGAGCGAGGAGAAGGGGGGGGGGGGAGTATCTGGTTCGTCCTTAGTCATCCTTACTGATTGCATTACAGATTCGGAATGCCGTTCCCGATGGATCCTCAGCAGCAAGCTCAGATGCAGCAGGCTCAGCAGATGCAGATGATGCAGCAACATCAAATGCAACAACAGCAGATGCAGCAAGCACAACAGCAACAACAACAACAGTTGCAGCAGCAGCAGCAACAACAACAGCAAGCTGCAGCAGGTCAGGGATCTCCAATGATGGGAGGAGGAGCACCGGCCCAGAATGGAATGACTCCCCAACAAGTGTCATCTCCATATAATCCTCCCCATGCTCAAATGAGTCCTGCCTTTCTTCCCCCTCATACCTCAGCTCCCTTCCCCTTCTCTAGCCAATCCTCTTTCCCACCTATTAATCCCTCTTCTCAGTAGATAAGAGAAGACTGTTTTTAGACGTTGCGCCCGTTCTGAGAATGCCGTAACCCCCACTAACCCCTTGTTCCACTTTGTTTATAGAGCACTACTAAGACTCGACTTGCCATTGGAATACTGTATTTACAAGTGATCAATCGATTTGTTACATATTTGCTCACTAACTATATATACGCCTAGTGTCGCCCCTTAATTTATCGATTGGTCAGAGTTGTCTCTTTCCTATGTTTGTATCCATCCACTCAATCCAGGTGATCCCATCCCATTCTCATTTTCATTCTCTTCACTCAATCAATATATCTCGAATTCAGATTATGCAACGACGGTGATAAATACATATTCTGTTGACTATTGACTGTTGAAATGTACACACATACAGAGTCTGTATTACAGACAATCGAAGAAGCTGAATCATTGATTATCCGCAATGATGAAGAGAGATCAGTAATCATCAATTCATCAGTAATTAGTAATCAGACGATTCATTGATAATGAAGTTGACTGACTTTCATCTTTCAACTTCTCTATTTCATCATTTACATATTCCACTGTGTGATCCGTCTTCCCTTTCTACTCCTTTTCCTTCTCTTTTCATTCGTATTCTTTGCGTCTCTCCAATTCGGTTCGTCTTCCCTTCTGTCTCTCCCTCCTCCCTTCCCTTCCCCTCTTCTTCGATACCATTCATCTTCCTCTTCAGATACGGTAACCTACCGTACTCCTCAAGAGGATGTCTCGTATGGCCAATAAAGGTGGAGGGCGAGTGAAGAAGAGTGGGCCACTCAATGATATATCCGTCGCCACAAGTGAGCTACGGTACCTCGGCGTACGGTATCTATTATCGATTTTCCAGTGGAAGACGATGGAACGCAAGTGGATAATGTGGATAAGAAGAAGAAAGGAGCAAAAGGTGGAGGGGCCAAGTCCGCAGCATCCGGTCCAATAAGGACATCGGCTAAACGAGGTTTTGGTATTACTCAACTGTCATTCCCATAGCGTCCTTTCTTAGGAAACCGACGCACTACTCAAGCTGCTGCAGACCCGAAACTGAATTCGAATAAGGAAGCTTTCGCCCATTTCGTGACTCACACCTGTAAAGTGAGAGGGATGCAGTATTCCGAGATTGTATCGATCGCTCCTTCCAGACGGGAATACAAGGTCTACTCGCTGAATTCGATGACATCAAAAAAACTACTCAAGCAATCGGAGGTATACTGTATCTACATGAATCGATCGATTACCGTAATCTTCAGCCACTCCGAAGATCGCATTCGACTCTCACGCTGATCGGAATCGATACAAGGATGTATACTGTATCGATGAATCCAGAGTTATACTCAAATGGCCGGAAGGAGCTCGTTAGTCGATAGATACAGTACCCTCTAGCTACCGTAATGTTCAGTGGACTACATTCACGCGAATTGGGCGCCTATCGATGACAAACGAAAGTACATCTGCACTCAGGTTGATCTTTGATCTATGAAACGAATCAATAATGCATTTTAGGGTCCTATCGTATCAACGATTGACGATTTCTGGCGTATGGTATGGCAAGAAAAGTGTCTGTGAGTGATGGAGAGGAATCGATTGATACAGTACTCTTTGAAGATCGATTGTCATGCTGTGCAATATCGTGGAACAAGGAAAGAAAAAGTGTGAGCAGTATTTTCCCGAGTCTGGAGAGGTGAGAGAAAGGAGACATCAAAGATCGAAAGGGGCGGAGTCAATAAAGCAAGATTGCAGGCACAATATGGAAATGTGAATGTGAAAGTGAAGGAGAGACAGGAATATTGCAAGCTCATTACTATCTCTACTCTCGCTCTGAGTGATGGAAAGGTGAAGAAGAAGGAGAGATCAAAGATCAACGTACTATTCAGGAGACTCGAGATTGTGATCATTATCACTGGAATAATTGGCCTGATCGTGGAGTTCCTACTGATGTTACAACCTGCATGCGATTGATCACAAGACTAAAGAAGCAATCGCCTACCGTAATCCACTGCTCTGCGGGTACTGTAGATGGGGTGATTATTGACAACTGACTTGGTTAAGGAATCGGTCGTACGGGAACCATTGTCGGATTGGATATGATGACCTCGAAGATTATGGATGGAGTGAAGACTACATTGAAAGATGTGAGATCAGAGATCAAAGATCAATATTCTACTTCATTCTATGATAGGTTGTGATCGAATTGCGAGCGAAACGTCATGGATCTGTCCAGATGGACATACAGTATCTCTACATGCATCGAGTTCTACTTGCTGATGCTGTCTCCAAGAAGGTCTCCTCTCCTATCGTATCCCATATATCTCCTCTCCTATCGTATCCCAATCGATCTACCGTATCTCAGGTGGTTACCGACGCGGAAATAGCCGACTTCGTGAATCAATACGAGGCACTATGCAAGCAACGAGGATTCATGTGATGAGAGAGGGAGATCAACTTGATCGAATGGAGAATGCATGAATGAAGCAAAGTGTGCCCCACTGAGAGGATAAACGCTTCTCTTCTCAATTGTATCTGTGCTATACCGAATCAGAATGTCAAACTCATCAAAACTCTGCAATCTAGCATTTGTAATCATGCATCATGGATTCATCATCAGTTTATCGTCTGATGCATTTTATGCAAAAGATTGGGTAGATGATCGGCGCTTCTTCAGTTCACCGGACCAGCCTCTTACTCCCTTACTTCCCTCTCATTCTCCCTCCTCCTCTACCTTCTACGCAGGGGCAGAGCGGTGGAATGAGAGGGGGCTGGTCCGGCGAACTGAAGTAGTGCCAGATGATCCATCACTATAGATGAGCACCATGAAAAGGATGATGGGAATAGCTCCTTTCCGAAGCTCATAAGGTCGTCGCACCTCGGGTTCATCCATTCATTACGGTGACACACGAGATGAGACAACCCTTGGAGCATACTCGGAATATGGAGAGATTGAGATCAATTGGGAAGGACACTGTAGAATATAGAGAGAAGTGATGAGGGATGGGGTGATGGTGGTCTTATCTCTCTGCTCTCCAAGAGTGGTCATGCTCGGGTTCGCCTCCATTCAATCGGTGACACGCGAGAAAGGACCACTCTTTGAAGTTGTAAGGGCGAAGGAAAAGAGACTGGAAACCAGTGGTTACGATTGAAGAAGGAGAAGGGAATGGGGATACTGAGAAGAGGAGGAGAAGTGAAGACACGTGGAATATAGAGGGAAGGGAAGAGAAGGAGATGTGAACGATCGAAGGAATGAGAGAAAAGAGAGAGAGATAAAGGCAATCAGTTCTTCCCATTCAGCGGATGATAAAAGAATAAGAAGAAGAAGGAGAGTAATTGATGATAAGAGAAAGAATGAGATAGTGTGGGAATTGAAGAGATGGGGAGAGAAGAAAAGTGGAGGGGACTACCGTATTATATCTCGCAGACAAAAAAACGAACAATGTTCTTTGATCTCTCACAGAATTAAGTCTCTAGTAATTCCCACTAGATTGGATATTCAATCTAAGGAGAGCTCTCACTTCTCTCCCCTACTTCTCTCTCTTCTTCTTCTTATTCTCTCTCTCACAGTCATTCTCTACTCTCTTCATTCCTCTCCAATTCCCTTCTGTTTCCATAGTCACAATCCCCGTATTTTCTCTCTTCCTTTGAGTGTCCTTCAGATCCTATTGCTTGCCTTCTTCCTTTCCTCTTCCATCCTCATTTCACACCACCTAAGATGTCTGATTCCTTTTTCCTTTTCCCTCTCTCTCCTTCCACTTTAATCGATCGTACTCTCCATCTGAAGACGTAGAGTGGAAGGGAAGGTGTTAGACAGTCATTCTCTCCCTCCCTCTCCCTCCCTCTCTCTCTTCCTCATCCTCTCAAAGTGTCAACATCTTCAACATAGAGAGGGAGTAACTCTAATTGGAGAGAGAGGGAGAGGGAGGGAGATCTCTCCTCCTCCTTCTTCTTCTTTCTTCATCTCTATCGTCCTTCTCCATTCTTGATTCTCTCTCTCTCTATTCATTCCTCTCTCTATTCTCTATTCTAGATGCTTCCCACTCCAGAAGAAGTAGAGAAGGAGTATGTCAACAAGGTGAGTCCCCCTCCCCCCCCCTATCACAACTCCTTCCCTTCTCAGATCTACTCCCGTCTCGCTTCCTACGTTCCTCCATCTAAACCGGGTTCTCTCAACACTCGTCTCTGTCCAGCTGCAGCCAGATTCATCTCTTCCCTTCCATCTTCTGCTCTCGTCGTTGATATTGGTGAGCATTCCTTCTTAGAGAGACCCCTTCCTTCTACAGAAATATAGACTGACAAAGGGACTGTAGCTTTGCGGTTGTATCCACTTAGTGTGAGTGTATTCTTCTCTCCTCCTTCAATACAACTTACCCCCTTCACCCTCCTTCCCCTCCTCCTCCTCCTTCTTCCTCTCTTCCTCTTCATCTCCGTTCCTACTCATGAATTCTCCATGGGAAGTCTCTTTCTCTCTCACGGAAGACACAAAGGATGGGTGGAAAAATAAGAGAAATATGACTATTCTCCGTCCCTTCATTCGAGTCTCTTCCTCTAATTGCGACGTCTCTTTCTCTTCTCCATTCTCTACTTTCTAACAATGCAATTCAATAGCCATCCTCTTCTCTTCTATGCATGTGATGCCATCCCATCAAAGAGACTCATTCACTATCTCTTAAACAGCAAAAACACCGCCGCGAAAAGGCAGATTGTAGATCAAAAGGCAATATCTTTCCTTCTCATATCTTTCTAAGACTACAATCTCAATATCCCTCTCCTTCCCTAATCTCCTTCATCTTATCTCCATCTCAGGTTGTGGAGAGACGAAGTACGAGCCCTCTTCTGGCTTCCTTCTGGGAGTGGATCCGTGCTCAGAGATCCTCCAGAAGTCTCCCCATCACACGGATAAGTGTGATGTCGCCCTCGCTGATGCACTCGATCTACCGTTCAGGTGAGGAGAGAGATGAGAGACTCAGTCCCATCTCGGAACATACTCAACTCCCAACAAAAATAGACTTCCATATTCCATCCCTAAACAAAGCAATTCTCTCTGGACCTCACCATCACTCAATCCCTTTCTGTCAGCATCGTTGTCAGGCTAAAGAACTGCGAGAACTCTAAGAATATCTCCATTCCATTCCGTCAATCCCTTCTTCTTCCCTTCAGAGATTCGACAGCCGATGCGGTTCTTCTCGTTTCCGTCCTTCACCATTTCGCTTCTCCCTCACGAAGGAAAGCTGTTCTCAACGAGATGCAGAGAGTCATGAGTATTGGAGCCAGAGTGAGTCCCTCCTCCTCCTCTGATCTTTGGTCTCTCCCCTCATCAGGGTCTGATCGTGGTGTGGGCGTACGAGCAGCCGTATGCCTCCTTCCCCTCTCAAGATGTGCTCGTTCCATGGAATCTCCACGAGATTGCACTCAATGGAAGACTGCCCAAGATCAGATTCCATAAGGATTCAACCAAGGAACAGAGGATCATACAGGTGCATCCGATCTCTTCTCTACCTTCCTTACCCTTCTCCTTCCAGAATTCGATTCCTATCGCGATTCGATCAGAAGATCGAGCCTCTCCTTCAGTTTGGATTGATTGGATAGTAGCCAAAGTGAAGAATTCTCCATCTCCTTCTCTTCCCTCTGCTGCTCCTCACTTCTTCCCCAATAAGAAGGTCCCTCTTCCTCATCCTCTCCCTTCTCACTTCTTCTCTTCCAGACTCAATCACTTCTCACTGGTATTCGTCGATGGTCTCCCTCATTGGGAAAGAGACTATCATCTCTAATTATTCCAATCGAAGAAGTTCTAGCTGAGGAAATGAGTGGAGATATAATGAGAGATGCAGTCAATGAGGCTATGGCTACTATTAGAGAGGTCAGTTCTCTTCTAATAGATAGATGGATCACTCTTCTTTTTAGGTAGTCTTCTATCGTTATTATCATGTTTTCCGTCGAGGAGAGATCGATTCTCTTCTATCCTCGAATCCTTCTCTTCGAGTCATCTCAGAAACATTCGAGAATGGCAATTGGAATGTTGTTGTTGAGAAGATTAATGCAAACAGAATCATATAGATATATCGAATTTCTAATAGGAATCAATATTGTTTTAGACTTCTTCGATATATCGTACCATTACAACGACTACCGTATCCTTTATCTTGAATTTATTTTCTACCTTGAACTTCTACGGGCTCTCTCTAATCTAGATCTTCAATTAAAGAATCGAGCAAATAATCCGAGTCAAAAGTCATATCCATAGATATATCGAATACCTTACACTTCCCTCCACTCATTCCTTATTTTTCTATCGAAAGAATCCACTCGAAGAACATTTATCAATTGAAAATTGTGTGGAAGTGGAATAAAACATCGAATGTACAGTGTGTGTTTCAATCAGATTATTAGGATGGATGCAATCACAGAATACTTCTATTATTATGGTCGATAACAACTGACCTTTTAGATTTCGAAGCAACATAGGTATACATAAAGAAATGAGATTCGACTTACAATTTAATTATTACATGCCTACTACGTGAAAATCACATGTTGAGAAATCTAGGCAAGAGATCATACCGATTGAATACATAATATCACTATTTTGCTAAGAATTATTGTTGTACATTTGTGTTAATACTCAGGGTGATTAATGAATGAAGATGCGACAATTCCGATGAATTCAGGATTGAGGGAGAGACTTTCTTCCCTTTCATTGTAAGTGTACAACTGAAAGAGAACAGATTAAGAACTGAATAACTCCAAGCATGTTCGCATCACTGCCACTTCTGACACACACCTCATAATGTGCCTTATACTGCGCTTTCAAATCGTCCATTCTCTCCTTATTCGACCATGTTTTCCAATTAGGAAATTCTTCATGTAAGAAAGGAGAATTCGTTCTCATCTGAATGAATATTGTGATAAAAAAAACATTCAACTTTACTTACAATATAATCGAATAGTTCGTCATACGAGACTCTTCCATTCTTCCAGACATAGAAGTAGACCTCTCCTGCTAGATATCCCTTCAGAAATTCAACTCTTACATTCTCAATGATTGGATTGAGTTTAACCTGCAATGGATAATCACTCCTCTCTCCCTCTCTATCTTCTCCTCCTTCCATTCACTAACCTCCACATAATCGAGTGAATCGCCCACTCTAAGGAGTAATCGATGATAGATTAGCTCACTAAACATCGTCAGACCAAAGAGTTCGTAGTTGAAAGTTCCGCCAACCAAATCCTGCAACAGATTGAAATACATTATATCTCAGTAATAGATGGGAAATGAAAAAAGAAAGCTAAGATGTACATCAAGATGATAAGCGAAATCCCTCATGGGCACAATCTTCTTTCTTTGATCGTGAATCACTTTCTGGAGTAGATAAATCAAGTAATTACGATGACGAATTGGACGAAATGCATCACGAATCTCCTTCTTGCTGCAATAAGAAATAGAAGAGGATCAGGGGCGAATAATGATTAACTCACACTTTCTTTGCATATTCGACCGCAGTCTCAGTTTCTCTCTCCTGATTCTTCCAATTATCTTCTTCTTCCTTTCGTCTCTCTTCTTCCATTCTCCTCTCTTCATCTCTCCACTTCTCTTCTTTCCTTCTCCTTGCATCATCATCTCTTCTCCTCTCATTATCATCCATACTCATATTCTTCACTGATTTTCCCACACTGCAATCGCTCTTTCACGCCTTCTCTTCTCTTCATTCACTAACCTCTCTACTGCCGTGTCGTCAGCCTCAGGATTGTACACAAGAATCATATTCTTCGGAGGAACCTTCAAATTCAATAGATTATCGGTAAGTATTCGATCAAAAGACTCACGAAATTAGCAAAAATATCTCCCGTTTCGATATGAGTATTTATAAACTCTAATAGATCCTCTCTCTCCATAATTATTTGCATCTCCACGAGACCATTGTTTATTCGCTCCACTGAGTACTTCTTCTGAAAATAATTTTAGGTGAAATTTGATCAATTCAGATAGTGAAAGTAACTCACATTCTTCAGTCCTGCTTCTCGCACTCTCTCATTGATCATATCACACACTTTTTGAACGGGAATATTTCCCTTTGGTCGTTCGGATGGAGTAGGACGAACCATCGGGAGAACAGACTGCAACAAAGAACAATCGTGTATAAAAAATGAACTGAAAACCGCAAATGAACTTCGTTGAAAGAAACAAAAAAGGCCCCATCATAGTTTCCATAGTGAGGATAAAATCGAAGAGAAAGGCGAGAAGAATGTGGAGAGAAGAGAAGATCAAGTTACATTGCCGCTAAGAGTAACACTATATTCACACTCCTCAGTACATTATGGCCCTCTCTCTAAACAATGAACATATCTCACCTCCGATTTCAAGGGCATCGATGAGTATGTCTCCCCGTTTGGAACGAATTTGACGCCTACAACATTGAGATTTATTTTTGATTTTTTCTCCATTCTCACTCACACTCATCTCTTGCATCAAATTCGAAATGATGCTCGGGATCGAGACATTCGATCTTACTGACGATCCAAGTGAGAGGCTTAGCAGGAACGAATGACTTCTGATGATAGAACACTATTTCTCTTTCTAATCTCTCCTCCATTACCTCAATATCGATCGCTAATTCTGCTCGTATTTTGGCAGCCGGAATGTGATCGAGGAATTTATTCATTCGTCCATTGAGAAACCGAGAGAGACTCTCCATAGCCTGGATTGGGTCCATTATTGAGAGGGAAAGAGGGAATGAATGGTACCTCTTTCTCAGAGACAATCTTGGGTGCATTCCTCGAGGGATAGAAGGGAGGATTGTACATTGAAAACCGCCTGAATTCATATTAGTCATGTGTTCTCTATCTCAGGATTGATAGACTGCATCAATCTAAACCTATTCAGTCCTCTCTTTCAATGATATCTCTACACGGAAACAAACCGCGTCTTCTTGATCCCAACTGCATATTTACAAATACTTTATCATCTCTAGTACATAATACACACATCATGCACGATAACCGGTAGAAGGTACTCGGATAATTTCAAATGGATTAGATTAGCAGATACAAACGAGAGAAGCGGGAAGAATGGGAGATCGACGATGGATTGAAGATGGAAGAGAGAGAGAGAGATGATTAGATCTCCATTGCAACTTGAGGAATTGCACGAGGAGGATTCGCATGCTCACTCACTCCTCCCTTGATTCGTTCCGCCTGAGACTCAGTTATCGATCGATCAATCGATATCTTCCACCCACCATCACTGGATCAATCTCAGTATACTGAAGGAGTGCCGTGCAGATGTCTCTCCATGCTTGAGAGTCAGTCCAATTCTGACCAGAGTACGGAAGGAGCCAAGTGATGAAACTGAGAATGATGAGTTGGATTAAGACTAGGAAGGAATTAATCTTACTCGGGAGTTCCCAGCAGGAGAGCACATCCGAAGGGACAATCGAGCAGATTCATCCACAATTCGTACACTGATCCCTTCAGTTCATTGAACGGCCTCCTGAAGGGGAAGGAATGGCTACGGTAACGAAGATCGATACTCACTTGACCAGATCGACGGTAGTTGTAGCGAAGGAAGGGCCAATGGCCATGAAGAAGTTCTTCTTGTTCTCATTTGATCCCTCTTTGAAGAGGAAGGCGAGAGTCGCCACCAATCTAGTCTTCATCTCAATCGGGGATGACTCAATGGCTAGTGGGAATTGCGAGAGACATTGAGAGGTTGAAGCAGCCAGAGATGATGACATCAGAAGGGTCTGAATAGCATTATTATTGGTTGGTGAGATGGGGTGACAAGCCTTTCCCTCGTCGGATCTCGCGAGAAGGGAGAACAATTCGAAGGAACGAACTCGAGTGAGAGCATCGAGAGACGAGAAGTTGAGCACCTGAGAGATGATGATGGATGGAGAGGGAGGAAAGTGATACCTGATTGACTAGATTGGGATAGAGAGAGGGGAAGGACGAGAGAGTCGATGGATGGAGGGACACCATCTCACACAGGAACTTCTGAGCACCTGAACACCATCGATTAATCGACGTATAATAGTTCTCAACCATACCCTCGAATACGAATCCTCCATCGGGAGAGGAACGGGAACTCTCGAACAGGGAGTAGACTACACTTCCGAATAGGTCAATCAGTTTCTGCCAATTAGTTAATCAATATTGGTTAATTAATTAATCTGCTCACCTGGGACGTCTCAGCCTTGCACTTGATGATCATATCGGAGAGAGTTGTGAGGGAGGTCATCTGCAATCCTTTCCCTCTCCATCATTCTCCCTTCCCTTCCCTCTCCTTACCTGCACTAGATAGTCATCGGTAGTGATATCTCTCTCCAATTGGATGAAGAATGGTCTCATCGTCTCTGAGAAGAATCCCTGTGCAAGTGCCTCCCCGAGTGCCTGCAGAGAGGGAGGGATTGAAGAGAGACAAGGAGGGTGAGGAGAGATCTCACCTCATAGACAGCCATTCGATTGTGTCCACTAGCCATCTGGTGCTCGTACTCCTTCATTATCTCACTTTTCGTGAAGTTCGGAGCGAGTAGGACACTGATCTGAATGGAGTTGGTGATCTCAACTACCTCCTCTCAATCTGTAACCTCCTTGGTGAGTTCCTCAATGGGTAGATTTCGAGCGAGGGCCACTCCTGTCGCCAGTCCGATCCCTCCCAGACCTTTCTGAAAGGGACAAAAGAATAAGAGAAAGAAGAAGGAAGGCCTCGAACCTGAGCGAGCGCCTTATCCTCATTCAATCGATTGATCAACTTCATTTTGATGGAGGGAGGAATGGGATCGGAGAGAATACGAAGGAGAGTTGGCTGGGCAGTCATGAAAAGAGACTGCAAAGGACGGAGATCAACTTCTCTCTCTCTCATTCACTCACTTGAATATCCACCTTGGAGAGAGCCATTCGAATGGCATCAACAACCATATCGAGAGTGAAACTGGAAGACGACGTTATTGATTCGATGAATCACAGTATTCAACTTACTCTCCATTCTCCACTTTATTCAGATCGATATCTCCTAGTTGATTGAGTACTTTCACTGCTTTTTCCACTCCTCCAGCCATCAACTGTATGAAGAAGACGCATTAGATGGAGTATAGCGAGAGGATACATACAAGAAGGATCTGGTGAATGAGCGTACCTCCTTCTGTAGTAGGATGAACTTCTCAGCATCCCACTCCACAATCTCTTCATTGCTTCCACCCGATCGGAACTCGTCCAGACCATCCATTCTAAGACGGAACGCTTAGTCCACAGTGCTATCGAATGATGATAAAGTACGATGCACTAGGTTAAAGACCAATCTCTCGTTAGAACTCCTTCTTCCGAATAATAAAGCGAATATATTTATTATCGGTATGTTTACAATCGAAACAAGCATTCAGATAATTTAGGGCCGTTAAGCCTAGATCTACCTAATAGTATTAACATTTTTAGCAAAATGTGCAATGAAATGCAGGGCATTGATTACAGTTGGAAAGTGAATCGTGGAGATATACTCGAGGTTATGGAATAAATATGATAGAGATTACAAAAGTAAGGAGACAATGAATCCTATTTCCCATACAATGGGAAGATTTGGATGCACAGCCATTCATTTGGCACGATAACACAATTAGTAACTTGTGCAGTAGATAAGAAAGTAAAGCAAGAAGAAGGGAGGAGTTGGTGGTCGGAAGGGAAGGAAAGGGAAGTCACGATAGAAGACGACCTTATTGAGCATTGAATGATCGACCACTGAAATGGTGGCATTGGTAAACATTGAACACCTGTCGCATTCCTTCCTCCAGATACCATCTAGAAGAGGGAATGAACTCACGTGATAGTCTTCTTCTCCACTTTAACTTCTGGTCTCGCTCGATTGAGAACCTTGAGGAAATCAGACGTCTTACTACGCATTCGAGTGTGCATGTACACCTGAAGAGAAGAGGAGATCGCTATGAGGAGTGGAGGAGAGGGACCCACCTTGGAACACTTGATATGGTAGTGGAGATAGTCTCGGAAGGTATGGATCAGATCGATAGTATTCGCTCGCGCCTTCTTGTTAGTGTGACGGGGGAAGAGCACTGAATCAATACCGTATTCATTCCCCTCGCCTTTTCAAGCACCACTCACCGAAAGTAATATATCCGACGTTATCTCCCACTTTAGCATCCTTCTGATCTTTCAACTCCATGGGTGGTTCTCCCAATGAGTAGAGTACTTGGGGAGCAGTCTGAGACGCCTTCCTTCCTTCACGGAACTCCTGCAACGACAATATCTTCGTTTATCAGAAGAGAAGTAGGTTCTCACCTGAAGGAAGACCTTTCCGATCACAACATCATCGGGATCCTTGAATATCGTTGAGAAGATGACTGTCACTCGATCTGCCTTCGCTTCCACGTACCTATACATTTCTCAGATCACTTTTTTTTAATGTTAGAAAACTAACAAAGTCTCATCTTCTCTGTAGTGAATGACTGCTCGCTTCATTCCTTCTTGACCAGCTTCCTATAACGAAACATAAAAAAATGTTTTACAATGACTGATTCTTAATAAATTGAAAATTGCTTCGTAGAATTAAAATTATGATTGAATTGCATACCTGGAACTCGAAGTACTTCTCGAAAACAGAAGCGAAGCAGTGTCTCTTGAGGGAGGACACCTGGAATCAATATGTATTCCATGGGTATCATCCAGAAGATGCATCAAGGATAAATCTTCCAATTCACACACTGATCGTTCTCACCTTCATAATGGTCTCCGTGAAGTCATCAGGTAGAGCAGTGAGATCGAATATGAGTGAGACGGAGTATCCACTCTCGGGAGAGGGAAGAACTGTCGATCCATACTCACGACGGAGTAACTGAATGGCAATACAATTAATATTTTATTATGAAAAAAACAAATATTGTTTACAAAACAATCATTAAATCGTCTTATTGTAAGAAAAAAAAACTGACGTCATCAGCTCCATGCTCCTGCAGTTCACGGAAGAACTTGAGAGAGATGCTCACCTTCAATATATTAATTAGAAATATTCAAACGCTCTTAGATTGACAGCAAAGTGCGCCTCCTCCTCACCATCAATTTGGTCTTGTCTCCATCTGGATTCGAGACGTGGTAGAGTACTCCGTCGAAGTCTGCGAATCGCACATCCACCATATCTGGCTTGTTACTGCAATCACAATTAATCTCGAGTAAGGCAAATAAATGAAACACTGACCCCTCTTTGGCATTATTGAACTTCAGCTCGAGGAGATCATAAAGAATCCGATTATTCTGCTCTAGAATAATCATTCCTGAAATACGAGAATGAATGTTGTATCGTATTGATATCTAGATGAAGAGATAGCAAGATCGGATTCAGACCGAATAGGATCAAATCGAATAAACACCACAATATCGAAGAAGCTTCGTTTATTCTATTAGTTTAGCACCTGAGGCATTCGATAGAAAAATCTGATATACACAAGTTGGAAACGCTAGGAGGGTACAATACATAAATAGAGAATTGATTGAGCTAAAGAATTTTTTCTGGAATAATTACGCTTCTAAAGTGATACATTTCAATCAATAGATAGATGATGAGACGTTCCGGGGATACGATGGATACGATGGTCAATCGAGTTATCGATTTTGAAAGAGATTTCGCGTATTCTACAAGTTTTGATGGAGGGAGGAGCGAAATAATGAATACGAAAAAGGGAAGAAATGAAATCGATAACATGCGAAACTTCTAAGCACAACGAGATCGGAATGATGCGGACATGTAGCACAATTAGCAATACTACGAATCTGATTGGGGTGATAGAGATTGAGAAGGTACAGGGAGCGGGAGAAGGGAAGGGAAGGGAAGGGAAGGATGGGATGGAGGAAGGATCAATGGCTCTTCATGAGTGCTCGATAGGCAACGAATGATCCGACAATGGCGACACCTCCAACAGCAAAGAGAAGAGATGATCTACGAGAGGGACGAGAGGGGAGGGAAGAGGAGGAAGAGGGAGGAGGGACGGCATTCGAGGGACGGGCAGAGGGAGTGGCTGCACGACGAGCTACCACTACTTCAGCCATTTCCATGAATCTCGCCTGATATTCCTCCATCATCAAATTGGCCTGATAGATAATAATAAAAAGAGGAAACTAGTTGAAAGACAAGTGTGAGAGAAGCGAGAGGTAGAGGGGGTTTCGTTATCGTGGAATGAGTCATTCCTTCCTTGGTGGATGACTCATCTCGATCCCCCTCCTTCTCTCCTCCATCTCACATCACTGAAGACTATCTTCCTCATCATTAATAGGTCACTCACCCAACTTCTCATCGATTCAATCCATGTCAATCTGATTCCCGCATCTATCAATTTGCTGGTGTAGAGAGCAATGGATGACAGATCTCTTCTCTTCCCTTCTTTCGCCCTCTCCACGCAAATCAGACCAGCGAAGGCTATCAAACCAACCTATAATCACTGGTGATATCGCTAGGTGACGGATAGGTGGGCACGCGCAAATTGGGGCTGTTAAAGGGGGTGGGCACGCGCAAATGGGTAGAAAAAACATTTTCACATAAGAGTCCCCCCTTTATGAAAAAACGGGACACTCGCAAATGAAGACAACGAAAATTTTTACATAAGGGTCCCCCCTTATGTGAAAAAATCGGGGCACGCGCAAAAAATTTCCGTCGCCTTCTGTAGCCCATCAGTGCCTATAATACGATTCAATTGCATATTCAATAGAAAGATAAACTGGAGTTTTAAGGAGAATATGGACTAATTGTAAGATTTACCATTCGTCCATAGGACATCTCATTCGGAATATCTGTCTCGCTAGTGCTGAATTCCTTCACGGTCTGAAAAAAGCAACAGAAATTAGGAAACCACTTCATAAAAATAATAACAATAAATTCTCAATTTTCAATAGTATAAAAACTACCTCAGCATATCTGGCGAAATGGAGATCATCCTCCCGCTCGAGATCCTTACTCAATTCGAGTAATTCACTTCGCCTTTTCTCCTCGAATATCTCACACATCGTTCTGAATTGATCGGTCCGTCATCTCTCTCTTCCTTCCTCCCTTCTCTCACCTCATTGCATTGTGTTCGTTGTCTGCACCCTCAGGAACATCTGGGGCTTCACGCCTAGAACAAAGAAATATTGTTACCATTGTGATGGCATGATGATTTATTTGACCAAAAAGCAGAACGCTCACCATTCGATGCCTTCCTTTTCCAGTCTGGCCACGATGTAATCAGTCACGAATCCCTCTACCGCCAATCGGGGATCCTGCATATATTCAATTTAAAAATTTACAAAATAAATCGGAATAGAAAGAAAATTTTCGTACCTCCCAATCGTTTTCATATTGCACAGCCATCTTTTTCTTCTTCCTTCACTTTCGTCTCTACTCGCTGGTTGCAGTCACCTTAATTTTTTGTTTTGTTTATTTTGTTCTCATCTTACAACGACGCGATAATACGGATCGAGAAAAGTCGCGACGAAATCGAACGAGAATACGGGCATGAATAAATGAGAGAGACATTAATAGAGTACTGAAAAGAGAGACAGAACCGGATTATGAGTGACTCTCCTAGAAGAAAGAGTTACATATACATCTACAATCTATCTACTATGATGCTTTTAAACGGGGATCGATGATTCGAGACTATGTTCACTATGGGAAAGGAGGGAAGAGGCAGTCTAGGCAGCAATGGTCTTCTTGTGACAGTTCTTCTTCTTGTCACAGCCCTTATTGCACTGAGCACGGAAGACGACCAAAGTGGCCAGAAGGATGGAGAAGCCAATGACGAAGTAGGCGCCCTTGTATACTGTCGCAAGTTCAGTTCCCTGCAATGCTCACCTAACTATTTCACAGACTCATGACCTACAAAACAAGTAAGCGGAAATAATAATAAATATAAATAATATAGAATGAATACCTTAGCCAGATCGAATCCGAGGAATCGGACACCATTAACAGAGTGGAAGATGATGGGGAAGGCAATGATCCACTTGAAGAGAGCAGTCACGGCAGTGGGGAGATTGAGACTGCAAATAGAAATTATTGATAAATAGAAAATATTACACATTCAAATATAGATGCGTTTCATTCAATATAATCGAATTGCGCAATATTTAAGCATTAAACAAATTACTATTAAAATGATGATACCCTCGGATGAAGTCGATGAAGGTGGTGAAGTCGAGGGGAAGGACTGCGAATCCGACTCCACCCACAAGAAGAGCGCCTCCCATCACACATCCTGTGATACGATGGAGACCAGAGACGTACCTGAGGAGATAAATTCATGCTAGTTAATTGCGAAATAAATTATTCAATATTAGACAAAAGCTTTTTAAAACAAACCAGGTCCATTGAGGGGCATAGATCTGAAGATGGGGAGAAATGGGGCGTCCGAGTGACTTCTGCTTCAGGAGGTACTCCCATCCGAGCTTCTGAGAATATAAAAAAATATATAATTTATTACTATTTTCCATCACTAATATTAGCGGTAGATGTTTAACAAAGACCTTTGACGAATAGAAAAGTTCAAAGTACTTCAAAGTGTTAGGATACGAACCTGGATCGGAGTCTTGAGCTCCTCGGTCCTCCTAACGGAGGTGCAAAGCGATCGACTGACGATCTGGCGAGAAGCAATTCTCGACGCTCCGAGAAGGAGGACCATCTTTTCTCTTCAAAATGCACATTTTAAACGACGGAAGGCTAAAATCTGAGCAAAGGAAACGAACGAATATGATCACCGAAAGATGGTTCTCTATACGATTGGTGAATTGTGATATCATTTAAGTCATACAACATACAAAAATACAACATTAAACCGATGTAAACAAAGTAATCCCCGGCACGTAGGGAACCGGAAAATTAAAAAAAGAGAGCCGGGAAAAGGTCTGTGTCATCGAAATTTCCGGGAACTCAAAAATAAATATCCGCACTGCTTCCCGGTTCTCAGTTTTAGGGACGGCAACGACGAATTTTTGAGTACGAATATTTGAGTACACCCTTCGACGCTTTTGGTTTCAATCTACCGTAATCTTCCTTATATTTTCTTTCATATTTTTAAATATTTATTTTAGCATGTTTTGAAGCAAATTTATATTTTTTCTTTAATTGAGAATAATAATGAAGCCTATTATCAATACACTAGCGATGAT